>CM046843.1:26649627-27012127 GCA_025618425.1 Heliocidaris tuberculata | reverse complement strand
GGATGGTAACCCAGCTCAGTTAGCCTATCCGGTTGATGGAAGAGGGAAGACGTTTTTTTTGGGGGGGGGGGGAGGTAAATGCTTGCTGGCTGGGCAAGTTGGTGAGAATTAATCTCCATCACAGAAGGTAATTGGCACTCTAATTTACGATTTTTTTAATCACCCAAGGAAATATGGATGGTACCCGGCTTACTTAGGTGGCATGTACGTCGACAGAGGGGGAAAGATGCTGCGGAGGGAAGGAGGAGTTTCCTTTTGGGGGTATGTGCTCACTGCTTTGGCAAGTGAGTGAGCACCAGTCGCGATTATATCAGATATTGGCACAATAATTCGTACACTTTGAATGAAGGAGATTTGGATGGTACCCCAGCTCAATTAACTGGCCTCAAAGGGTGGGTGAGTGGAGGGGGAAAGATGTTTTCTCTGGAGTGTTAGCTTGCTGGCTTGGCTATCGGGAGAGGGCTTTCTGGAGGTTATTGGAGAGAACCAATCATGATTTAAATAGCAGGAACTGGCACACTAGTTTTTTAATCAAAATATGAAGGAAAGGGATGACCGTCAGAGGAAAATGCCCTTTTTCACCACAGTAACTAAGACAACATTAGACCTATATAACTACATGTATAGTAGTGTAAAATACATATGAAAGGGGATTAAACATAGATACAGATGAAACCACTGAAGTATTAGGTCACTGGGTTCATTCATTAAGCACCCTTCCCTGGAAATCCTTTTTTTCTAACCTTACAAAGGGGGTTGAAAATTATTAAGCCTGTCAATATAGCTAAATACCACATACAGAGTCAATGGTACTTGGTATTATTAGTAGGAGCGAAAGGGTTAAACAGGGATGAAATCATGGGTTGGGGAAGCATTGGGCTTTGTCTTATAAAGAGTTGCAATTGATTGCAAATAATTTGCAATCAATATCAATCGCAACTCTGTACTTAGGAGATTGGAAATTTGCGATTGATTGGAGGACTTGCGATCGATTCGAATCAATCGCAAATCTCTATAAGACGGGCCCAGGGGAGCGTTTCATCAAGCATTTTGTCAGTGATTTTTACTGACAACTGTTATAAGCTACTGAAATCCTTGCATCTGATTGGCTGAGAGCAAATTTGTCGGTAAAAATCACTGACAAAACGCTTGATGAAACGCTCCCCAGGACTTGAATTCCAGCAATTGTAACCTTACACCACAGTCACACTGCCAAACCAATTCCATATTGACTTCAAACTGACAGAGTTTTGGCCATTGGATGTAATGTAATTTTTTGTTTGATCTGGGCCCTGTTTCATAAAACTTGTTATCAATAACAACTGCCACATTTCAATGACAAATTTGCTCTCAGCCAATCAGATGCATGGATTTCAGTAGCTTATAGCAGTTATTGCAACTTGTTATTGGTAACAAGTTTTATGAAACAGGGCCCTGGTGTCGGTCTCATTGGTGTGTCTGGGGATCTATATGGGAGAATGGTACCTGATCTTTTTGGCAATATAGCTCTAATTTGCACATAAAACCATGAGAAATTAGAATATTCTTATCGAGGCACTGCAAATTGTAAACTATAGCTAGCAAATACGGGATGCTACTAAGTGAGCTCTTCAATAAGAATAGGCCTAGTCAATTTAATAGTAAAAAAGAGAAGTCATATGTCATGCTTTATGCAGAGGGCTTATCTAGCCTATCACAGTGTTCCTATTTTCACTTGACCATCAACATACAGAAGTATGTAGGTCCAAATAAGTTTGTTTTTTTTAATCACTTGGACCAATGGTCATTTCTGCATCTATACGTAATAAAAGAGAACCCGGAATTATGAATGCTTACTGGAAAGCATCTACAAACATGTACTTTGGCAATACATACAATAGTACAGTGTCAGAATATATCACGTTAATAGATACAATACACATGTATACTGTATCATTATTCATTCAGCTACATGTACATGTATAATCATAAAAATTATGAAACATAAAGAAATAAAGTACTTAGGTTACATCAGCATTGTTTTATTTTCAAAAGAAATATTTTGAAGAAAAAAAATTGCTTCACTACTTTTGAAATCATATAATCTATTTAAAAAATATATTTCAAAAGCAAAGATCAAACAAAAGAATTATATATTAACATTGATCAATGCACGCGAAGGTAATTATTTAGGAATAGAAAATGTCAAAATTATGTACATTGATGCTGATTTCTCTGAAAGACAAATGATATAATAAAAGGCACACTGAAAGGAAACAAAATATTTAAGTCTGCAACAAATTCAGCAAATTTTGCATAAGTTAAAAGTGCAGTGACCTCAGGGATAACACCAATTTAAACAAAGCAGGCAGGGATACATGTAGGTCTTTTTATACCCTCAAATTATATTAATTTGCTTGCAGAAAATGCCTATAAACTGTAAACCTTCACAATTAAATTTCCTGCATAATGTAGCCTCTGTGAATGTTGTTTGCTTTTTTCTTTATTTCTTTCTTTCTTTCTTCCTTACTTTTTCTTATTCACTTTGTAAATGAAAGTGATCAACAAGGGTAAATGGTAAAAGGAACATTCGGAATTGACCAAAAGGAAAATAGCAACATGCTGGTAGATTAATAGAGTGCATAAACTGCAAGTGATAATGGCCTTAGAAAGATATCTTTTCAATAAAGGCCACAGCACACCTTACGATCGGTCTGCGATCCGATTTATGAAATAAATCACCAATGCATTAAAAATTGGCATTATAACAAATGAAATCTACCCTATTCAGGTTCTGAAAAGTAATATGAATACTAAACATAGGGTTTGGATGAGCTGTCAGCTTTCTACAGAGAATAAGGGCAAAATTAGTTTCAAATCGTAGGCAGTCGTACGATTTTTGTGACGTCACTGCGACTCGGAGCCGATTTGGCCATTCCACCGACTAGAAAACTCTGCAAAGGCCGTATCATCGATTTTACTATAGGTACAACTATTCAGACCCTCAATCAAAAACATTTTTCGTTTTTAAATGATTTGTCAAATGATTTTTTTTCTTCTGAAATCGGATCGCAGACCGATCGTAAGGTGTGCGGTGGCCTTAACACTACACAAGGGATTTTATGCTTGATATGTATGAGGTAGAAAATCGCCTCTCCATACATGCAAAAGGATGTAAGTCTCTTTTAAAACATACAAGGGAAGAGACATGCTCTCATATCCATAACTTCTTTTTATTTTTCTTATATTTTTTTCCCTTTTTGTTTTACTTTTCATCACTATTTGACAACACTACCCTGAATCAATACAGTGGCGCAAATCCATTTTGAAATTCGGGGGGGGGCACCACATGATTTAACTTTTGTACTTGTTCGAAATGTCTGAAAAAATTTTCTGACAACCCCCCCCCCCCCCAAAAAAAAAAAAAGGTTATCACATTTTTGGGGTCTAGTTTTCCTCCAAAATTCTCTGACAAGCAAAAAAAAAAGGTTATCACATTTTTTTGGCTCTAGTTCTCCTCCAAAATTCTCTGACAAGCAAAAAAAAAAAGAAGGGTTATTCAAAAAGGTGGGGGGGGGGGGGGGGGACATTCGCCTATCTTCAAAAAGGTGGAGGGGGGACATGTCCCCCTGTCCCCCTGTCCCCCCTTGAATTTGCACCCATGAATCAATATATCATTAATTGCTGATATTGTTCAAATTATCAATACTTTTAATCAAAAAATTATATCTGCTTTGAAAATGTGAGCTTTTACTCAACTACTTTAGTGAAAAAAAGTGGATAATTTTCATGCAGTTTTGAACCTACATATTACGTCTGCAAATTATTATGTTACAATTTAATTGTTAGTATATAAAAATTATATATTTCATGCAAAGCATTGCATACTGATTTGCATCTAGAAATCATATTGTCAAAAATAATATTTCAGTATATTGTATTACAAATCTAAAGTGAAAGATCTTGGCAAATTTTATTATACCTTCTGGTTTCATGATGCTTGCAATATAATTATTTATGATGGGAAATGAATTCTTGAACTCATATTATTTTAATGAAATTCTTCCCGAATAAGTTATCATATAAGACAATGTATAGATAGAAATTGCTGTTAAATTATGTTTGAATTATTTCAGTGAAATTATAACATTCAAATGAAGAATCATTGCACATATAGTTCTCTGCGCAATATAACAATGTCTAATCTGCTTAAAGCAAAACTGATGTATATAATGAAAAATAATAAGATCACAACTATATGTAGATTATACCTCTATCATTATCTAAATGAAATGAAGTCCTTCATAAGTTCTGCCGTCATGAAAATACAATTAATGGGTAATATAATACTGTTGAATGTCTGCACATGCATCTTTTAAAATTAAATCATGTATGTTTTATAAAAGAAAAATAATACAGGGTTTGTACATTCTAAATAATAAACTTATCAATTACACTTGTGAAGGAATATATAAATATTACTGATTAAAAAAAGAGTATTATCAGGCAATTACATGATGTTCAGTATTAGGTAATATTTAGGGTAATCCAAAGTGTTTGGGCAAATTTGGGGGTATCATTCTGATAGAAAGTTCACACAAGAGTGCAATTAAGTTTAGTAAAATTTTATCACAGAAGTGGGTAACCATTATAGCAACTGAATGCCAGGGGGACTCAGTGGTAATGAGTATCAGAAGGGGATGTGATGGGTCGAGAGCGAGGTGGGAAGAGAACTGGGTGGGGGTAAGGGTGGGGGTAAGGGTGGGGGTAAGATTGGAGATTAGGGTGGGGACAAGGTTGGGATCAGAGCATGAATATGGGGAAGGTGGGCACTAGGGCAGTGACTCGTGGGTTAAGGTCAGGGGGGTGAGGGGGGTATAGCTACTTTGGTAGAGAATTCCATTTTTTGAAAATTCCTATGCCTATAACTTGAACAAACTTGAGTGAAAAATCCCCAGGGACAATGAAGGAAAAATAAAGGTGTCCAGAAACATTTAGAAAGCCTTCCTTCCACTATTCCACCAAAGTACACAGAGCATTCCAAAGAGTGAAGAGGAGGGAGAGAGGGAAGGGGAATGTGTTTCTCGTAAAGGGTAAAAGATTCACCATATACAAGGAAAGTAAGAAAATAAGTTTTTCTCTGTACTATCATTCTTTCTGTATCCATCCTTCCAGAAGCCTTTACATAAATTACACCACATTGCAAGGGTGGGAGTGCCATCTTTAGGGTACCTATTATATTAAATTACATAGAGGGTGCCATACTCAGGGTAAAGCTTATAATGGGAATGCTGTGGATTCTTTAGGTACCACATAACAAAATCTGGAGGGAGAGCACCATTATTAGATTGACCTGTTAAAACTAAGTTAAACAGAGAAAGGGGTGGGAGATGCATTTGTAAGGTAATCATTACACCATATTCCAAAGGGGCTAGGCAGGAGAGCCATTCTTCTGGGAACCCTTACACCATTAATAAAGGAGAGTGCACCCTTAACCGCTGGTATAGTTGTATACCACTTTACCAGGAGGGGTAGGGGAGGGAGTTGTCATTGTTTAGGTAACCCTTCCACCATATGACAGTTAGAAAGCATCCTTTTAATAGGAAACTGCTGGTACACCATATTACAGGGTGGGGAGGGAGTGAATTGCCATCCTTTTTGGGGTAACCCTTGCACCATATTAGGGCGAGGAGGGAGAGGATTTAGTGATCAAGGTGCCATTTCTTGGTTAAAAATTCCTAGCACCATATTACATAGGGGTGGGTGCCAGCCATACTATGGGTAACCATTGCACCATATCAAAGGAAGGGGGAGGAGTTGCCATGCCTTGGTAAAGTGCATTCTGCAGGATACTCCTGACTCCTGGTGCATGCACTGTATTACAGGGGAATGCACCTTTAAGGAAACCACTAGTAAAGAGGGGTGCCCTTAGGTAACCCTTGCACCGTATTACAGGGGACTGAGAGGAGTGCATCCTTTAGGAAACAGGGTACACCCTATTAAAGTGGAATGCACCCTTAAAGGTATAGTGAGGTGCCATTCCTTGGGTTACCCTTCTACCACATTACAGGGAGGGTTATAAATCAAGCAGGCAGTTTTTGAGAGTGATAAGATGCAAGCAAGCATACGATGAAAGACAGGCAGAGTTTAGCCGCATAATGGGAGCCTGAGTGATCAATGGAAGTTATCAAAGAAACATGACATAGCAAATAGATTCAAACCATAAGTAATTAACAATACACGTAATTTTACTTTCAAATATAATTGAACAGGGTAAATACATCACTACAGCAGTACATTATTTCATGCCTTGCGTCTGTTGTATTTTGCCAACATCTTTTGGTCTTTTCTTTTGCTTTTTTGTTTGCTTCAAGTTGGGCCAAAGTTTCGACAGAGGTACTTTTCATAAAGTGATTATGCATTTAAAACATAGGAAAAAATGTCTCACTGGGTGACTTTCGCATTTAAATACTTTACATTATCGGGAATTTTAATTTCAGATATTGAAACATTACCTTTGTATTTGCTTTTTTTCAAACTGGGCCGAAATATACAGACAGATAAATGTTTCATCAGGTGACTTTAATACTGTGCATTGTTGAAAATATTTGATTTCAGATATATAATGCATTACTGACTTTTTTTTTCTAAAACCATTTGTGTTTGTCTACTAGATAATTTGTAGACTCAAAACAAGATTAACAAAAAGCTATCTGAGGTGGTATTTTCAATTTTCATTTCAAATCACCAAAAGGAAATTCAAACAATGTAGACGAGGCATTAAAAGAACATACTGTGCATGGAAACATTTCATACTGAATCATTACATAATAATTTTACACTACTTGCACTATACACATTCTTAACAATCACACACAATTAATTGGACTTGAAGTTCTTTTATTCATTTTTTTTTTTACGTGATTAAATTTTTATATGTATATGTAGTTATCACATGAGCACTAATTCATCTTGTGTAATATTGGAAATTTAAATGCTTTCAAAGCATGATTTTCTTTAATTTCTTGCAACATTAGTAATAGACAGTGGTTGTTTTGTTTTTTGTTTTTTTTCCTTGGCAGACTGTACATTTGAATGCCCTCAAAAGCAAGATTTTCTTTCATTTCCAGTATTAATGATTTTGCATTTTGCCTACTAGCAGTTGCAGTGGACCAAAAATTGGAAACTGATTCTATCATGATTTCTCATGCAAAAAGGGTACACATAGCTGCTTTATCATGCCCAACAAAACATTGTAAATCATGGGTACAATTTGGACAATGGCACAAACATTGAGGTCCCAATGATTTTAATACATCAAGCTGTGTGATTCTTTTCTTTGACAGTGCACTGGGTATACAAGACAAGTGTATTATGATGTGCATCATATATTGCAAGCATACATGTGCGTGTTTACAAAATGTGACATTAAGACAATAAACAAATTGCATACATGTACAATCATGAGAAAAAGGAAAACTTGTATCAAATACAATTTTCAAGGGGGAAAAAAGTTACAAAACACTAAACCAAATAGAATGCAAATCATGAACTTCAGAAAAATATTTGGAGAGAACTTTGCAACTACAAGATCTGAACAAATCAAGAAAAAATCACCATGCAAGATAACATATTTCACTAACATGAAATTTCTTAATTCAGTGTATCAAAATCAAAACCCGATTTCAAAATGGGTACAAAATATTTTTTTTTTACATTTATGTACTCAAAGCAATATTAGTAGATGTTTATACACAGCACTGGCAGTAGCATTGACTTGTGATTGGGTGAATCTATGTCAAAAAAATAATTTTTAAAAAATATGATGAAGAAATGCAGTCTCTTTTACTAATTTTCAAACTTTGCATTTCTCCTCTATTATCACATGTCTTGACAGAATTCAATACGTACATACATGTAAATACATGCTCCTTATTATCTCTTAACACTATTGTATTTCATATGTGCAAATATTTTCTTTGAATATTTTTTTAATGTACATGTTGATGGAAGCAACCAGATCCAAATCAATGCTACACCCTCTTACAGACTGTGTCCATACTCCATAAGGCCTTTCATAACCTAACTTCATCAGGTTTAACTTTAATCCAGTTTTGGTGTCTCAAGTTGTGAAATGGTACTGAGAGTAAAAGGTCATCTCAATTCACTACATCCATAGAAAGCAAGACATTTCTGCCTGCTACAAAATAAGGAGTGAGATCTCACTCTGTATGGATAGCCAACATGATTAAAATTAAACCTAATATAAAAGGCAAAATGGATATAGCCTAAAGAGTGTTATACTTAAGATCAGTTAATAACATGTACTCTAAACCCGCAAATTAATTCCCCGTCTACAGCTGTGTGTATGTGTGATGTTGAAGCATGAAATGTCAATTTATTAGTTTGCCCCTTATCTATTGAAATTAATTTTTTCCCCCTAAGCATATTATTTCCCCCACCAATATTCATTAGCTGTAAAAGAATTAAAGCCCTTTGTTACCGCTCCATTTGAATGACCTGATCATGAATGGGGACAGACTTGGAAAGGGAGAGCACCATGAACTTGAACTTTAACCTTACAATGAACTAGAACTTGAATGTGAACTTGAGCAGAAGTGTGTCAGGAATTGGGAACAGGAATTTGAAAGCATGGAAACATTGAAGGATCTTATGCAAATACAGGAACATAGATGGTAATAGTACTACAACATGAACTTGAATTTGAACAGAAGGGTCACGGTGAATAGGAACTGGACATGAACGACTACACATTAACATGAAGACGGACAGAAATGGGAACAGCCATAAATCAGCCATAAATCTGAACTTGAATACATGTAGCAGTGTGAACGTGAATGGGAACTGAATACAAATAAGAACTTACATACAAGTAGATGAATGTGGGTGGCAATGGGCATTGAAACATGAACTTGAACTTGAACTTGAAAAAAAGTGTGAACGTGAATGGGATACAAATGGACATAAACAAGAACTTGCACATACACATGAACAGGAACTTAGATGGAATAGAAAACAGAAACATGAACAGAACTTGAATGTAACTGGAAACGAGAATAAAGACAAGAACTACATGTAAATGTACATGTAGAACTTAGACACAAATACATTAGTATGAATACAAACAGGAATGTACATGTAATATGTAAGGGGAACATAACCACATTACAAAATGCACAGAGAAAGCAGAATGGGTAGCAAAAAGATGTTAGATTTTGGTTTAAGCTTTAGCATGAAAGTTAGTTTGAGCAATAACATCATTAGATGCAAGGCATGGGATGCACAAAGAAAGCAAAGCTCAAATTTCAGAAAACAAAATGCTTCATTTCAACGAAAATAGAAAAGATAACTAAAAAGAATTATCCCTAGAAATGTACATGTATATAGCAATTGTATTTTCAGCATCCTTTCTTCAAATTCTTACATAACCATGTCAACTGTGATCTGTGAATTGCCACTGCAAAGTAATCTAATTTTGTAAATTCTCTCTAAACTTATTCAATATGATTGTTGTCACACTGCCACCCCCTCCCCCCCCCCCCCCAATCCCACATTAGAAAGAGCTCTCTCAGATCCTGATTCAATCAATTGTCATTTCCATGAAGATTTGTCTTACTGCAGTTGATAAAAGCATGATACGATACTAACACTGCTTTACATGTATATATTCTATATCCCAAATATTTGCTAAACAAGTAAATATCAGTAAATATCAAATTCGTGCAGCACTTTTACAAGGTACAAATTTAGTGCACGAGCCAGTAGTTATATGCACTAAACTACAAATTCAAGTCTACAGATATAGTGCCATTTTCCTGTGGATCTCTATTGTGTTTCTCACAGTGCCCTACTACATGTACTTTAGTATACATAATAAAGCTTGTTAAAAAGCATAAGCATGGGTAATTTATGATGGAGTGTTAAATGGCTAATTTTCTCTCTCTCTCCCAGATGCAAATACAGTGAACGTCTACCTAATTCCAGAGGTTAATTGACCTGCTTTAGATATGAGCATTCCAACATATATTTTCATTCATGATTTTGAATAATTCATAGTTTTTAAACTCTACCTCTTCTGAGGGTTGCTACACCAATATCAAATAAACCTGCACGATGGGAGGAAAGGAACAGTGGTTAGCAAACGGGTAAACAAAAAAATTAACGCCAGGGCCTTGTCCGAGCTTAAAACCTGTGACTGAATGCAGAACTGACACCAACCAAAAAGCACCTACAAAAATTTACATTGTCCGCAGAGAGCCAGAAGGGCGTTAACTCCACGTACAAGTATTGAGTTACTGCTCCTTTGGTTCTCAAGACATGAAATATATACTTTGGCACACGGATGCAACAAATGCAACTGCCAGATTTCCCGAAGGGCAACCAAAATACACCCTAGAGCAAGAAAATTAGTATCAAAGTTACACGTTGGCGCTTGATTAAACATTGAAAAAATTGTTTTAAAAAATGACAACTGCGGTATCATGTACTCAGATCCCCCGATGTTGTGTTTCAAGACATCTAGGAAAAAAGAAGTGATTTGGAGCCCTGCTTTAACCTTTCATGTTGCTACCAAATATATTACATTTGCCAGAGGAATGCCTTTTGCATTTCGCTTTACAAGAAATTTCTGTCCACCAGTTTGCGAAAGGCATTCATTTGGCATATGTAGTAATTTTAGTAGCACCGTGAAAGGTTAAAGCAGGGCTCCAAATCACTTTCTTTTTCCTAGATATCTTCAAACACAACATCAGGGGTCTGAGTACAAGATAATTTTCATGTTAAATTTTGGTGGCATCAGAGAAAAATTATGGGCCATCAGGTGTACCACACCCATTAGTGTTGACCCTTGATCAAAGCAAAACCAAATTCCAGCATAGCTCATGTTTCAGAAGCTGCGTTTTATTCTACATGCATTCAATCACAACTTTTAAGCAACAGGCCCATGAAGAAAAGAGACAGAAACAATTGCAAATATAAGAGAGAAGGGGAACACACATTGTGATGTGTAAAGCATACAAATATGGAAACACAATGATTTATAATAATAATAATATTATGAGGTACGTGAACAGATAGGTTTAAATCTTAGATATAATACGAAAGCTATTACAGAGCGTGGAAAAAGGATTTGCTGCAAGGGATTTCATAATTTCTTTGAAAATGCAGACAGGCTTTTTGCACCCTTGAGAAAAATATATTGTATTTTCAATCATTACTCAAATAGGGAGATTACAAGTGCCAGTTACAAGGAATGTCTTCAGTTTATGAATTCCCCAAACTACAGACAGAAACATCATGTCAAGCTTGTGAGACATTTTCAGTTCAGAAAGGAGTTACAGATTACTAAACAAGAAAACGAAGTTGAAATTTTTAAACTGATTTTATGGTACAAACTGATATGAATATAGGGTTGTTTCTGCACTCAATAGGGGATTTCCTTATTAATACTGACTGAACTTGACAATGAAATTCAGCTATTAAAGTTATGAATTACACTCCCTTTTATGAAGCGGAGAAGGGGATGAATTGAATATAAAAAGAAAGGGCAGGGGCAATTGTTTTCTACGTTTTAAATTTCACACAGTGCAAAGATTTTTTTTAATGTACATGTGTAGAAAGGGGGAAGATTGAGCATGTCATAATTTTCATTCTATAGATATTGAGAATAAATCATATAACCATGGCCTAATATTCTATGATGGCATAAATTATTATTGATGTGAATTGGTATTGTGTTCTTTTCTTTTTGCTTTAGAAGCTTACATTAAAAAGTATAAATTTCTTGATTTCAGTATTGATGGATAAAAAGATCTTTATATAATTTCTAATATAGGGGGTGAACTTGGCGTAAAAAAAAAAGGGGAGTGGGAAATACATATTGAAAAGTGAAAATATGTTTAATAACAATTTCTAAGATGTGGTTGGTGATTTCAGAGATATAGTAGATATAGACAGAAAATATTGATTGCTCTTTGACTGAAATTGTTGATGGTGCTAATGGATACATGTAATGTATCATAATGCTTATAATACTGCATTTCCATGGTGAAAAGGTGATTTGTTTACATATAGTATGATTGAATAAATGATAAAACTGTGTTATATATTCATATACGGTGAGGGCAAGGTGTCTTCTTTTTTATAAAAAATGAAATCACATATTCTGAGACTAAATTTACGCCAACTTACCCCGCCCCCCATAAAAAGACACAACTGAAAGAAATAAAGCAAGATTTAGGTTCATGCTTTGTTTTCATTAAAATGACTTTCCACATGTATACAAAACTGTACATGTTACTCAACAGATCAAATACACAATACAAACTGCTAGAAGAAACTGGAATAAACACTTACAAAATGGCAAAAAAGCATTAGTCATAAAACAATTCCAATACAAATTCAAAACAACACAAGAAAGTAAATTAATAAATAAAATGACACACAAAATGCATGTCGATGAAAAAGATTTGAGAATTTTCAACTGTGCTAGACATTAAATGATGAGTCACAACATAGTATTTAAGTGGGGCTCTGTACAAACAAATAATCAATTCTGAGATTAGTTTGGAGAGAAAATCTCTTTTCAATTCATATGAGAAGAAGAACTCTCTCTATTTCTTTAGTTCCCCTCTCTCTTTCTCTCTCTCTCTCTCTCTCTCTCTCTCTCTCTTTCTCTTTCTCTCTGTCCATCTCTCTCTCTCTCTCTCTCCCTCCAAAGAAGTGCTCAACAATCACCGTCCTACTTACCTGGTTTTCCCATGTATGCCTTCTGCCCTCCGCTGGAGCGTAGGAACCCCCTCTGAAGGAGTGTACCAGTCCCATGCGTTCCTTTACGAGGACTGATGGTTGGCGTGCCATCGGGGGTCTCTCCACTGCTGGAAGGGGGGAGGATTGAGTTGAGACTTACGAGGGAGTCGCTCTTGTGGGCGCTGCCGTAGGGGGTGTTGAGCACGATGGCTGAGAGGTATTTCTCTTGCTCCAGGCTCTTACTTGAACCCGATGACTCGCTTGTACCTGGTGATACAATAGGCCATGAATCAGATATACAGTGAAACCTTATGATCACTCAAGGGAGACAAGAAAATATGTCTTCAGGGGTCGGTGGCTGTTATGGAATCATTTCCAAATTTGCGATTCACATAGAGGAGTTGATAAATTTTTAAATAAACGAAATAAAACAGGAATTTGAAATGAAGAACAGAGTACTGAAAAGGTAAAAATAGTTTTGTCTCGGAAGGCAGATAACCCCAATGTACAATGCCCTCTCTAAACTTTAAAAGCTAAGCAACCTAGATGCAACAAAATGAATGACTGATCCACGAGTATTCCCTTCAAGTCAATTAGTCATGCTGATTTTCTACTATCATGAGTGCTGGAAGTGGCTGTGATGCGTGAGAGGATAGAGGGGGGATCCACATCCTCAAAGGCCACATGACAGAAGACAAGTTGGTAAGACTTACTTGAACCCTGTGTCTGTGCACTCTTGATCATCCCCATCACTCCCTTGCCATGGAAGCCGCTGGACCGTATGAGAAGCCCTTTTGTCCTCTGGTGCTTCCATGTGATTGCCGGTAACCTTCCATGCCGGTGACACTTGGCAAGGCGCCGTATGCTGTCATCACTCAGCGCCGAGGGCACCACTATTAATGCCGGGTAACTATGGATTGAGAGAGAAAAAACAAACAGGTAATTTTCTAAATGGTGATATTCATTAAATTGTAAATAAAGATTCTGAAAACAACCCAGATTGCAACCCTAAAGTAACTCTTGGTGCAACTCTTGATGCATCTTTGAGTGCAACTCTGAGAGCAATTCTGACTGCAACACACAGAGCAAATGTGAAATCAATTCTTTTTGATTGCAATGTGAAAGTGACTTTGAGTGCAACTCTACATGAATATGTAGGTGCAACATGGAAATATGGATGAGCACTACTTAGAATACGTCTCACAGTATGACATCCAAACACAACTCAGAGGGCAAGGTTGAGTGCATCTCTTGATGCAGCACCTGAGCGCAAGTCAGGGTACATCTTTGAGTGTGACTCTGAGTGCAAGTCCAAGTGCATGTTTGAGTGCATCTCTGAGGGCAACTCGAAGTGCTAGCCTCATTAGAGCACGCTAAATGTACTTTTTAATGTCTTTGTTCAATCATATTCTCTGAACTTCCTGACAGAAATCTCACCTTCTTGAAACTTCAAACTTGCTGTTGACCTCCGAAATCTTGAACATGTCTCCCACTCTTGGTCTGGATATTGCTCCGTTCCCCAGAAGACCTAGTCCTAGTCTAGTATAGTCTTGCACATACAGTCTATCAGCCAGTTTCTCCACCGTCAGCATATCACTGGGTTTCAGTGTCCCTGAACTATCAGCCTCGTCTATAACTATGGAAGGAAACAAAACAAGGGTGAATGTCATGAACACTGTTTGGTATTACATAAAAGCCTCATCCATAACTATGGGGTTGGAGGTAAATAAATTCAGAGTGATATCGATAAGCATTATTTGGTACATTTATGAGAACAGACTGTCATGAAACTTACAAGAGGTCCTCAAGAAATTTTCAATCTAACGATTGTCTTATGGTTTTTCTAAGGCTTTTTAAGCATCAAGTTTGTTAAAGGTACTGACATTTGGGGGACACTACAAAAACACTCAAAATTAATTTTTTGAATGTGGACAGCAAGAAAATCTTGATAGCAAAATACGAAATGAACAATGTGCATTTTAGAAAATTACCACATGGATGTAGAAAGATCTAAATTCTATATTGAGCCACTAAAGGCTGACCCTAAGTATACTATGAATCAAACCCATTAAAAATATGTTGTACGTGTTGAAATATTAAAGAGAACCAACTAAGATGGGTTAAGTAATTTGATCAAAACTTTCTGATAGTATGATCTTTAAATCTTAAAGAGATTTATGCCAAACCTGTCTTTACTCATTTCATGTGAAAAAAATCAATGCTATCATTTCAAAATCTTCAATTTCTCTTCCTTGAACCTTTTTAAAAACAAGAGTTTCACACACAAATAAATAATGAATCTAAGGTTTGCATGTCTTTCGCCTGTTCATGCCATAGCATGGACCTTCTTTCCAACATCTTCAAGTGTGTATAAGGTATATTAAACTAAGAGCAACTACATACATGACTGTACAAGAGAAAACCCTTGCAATCACACACAAAATGTGCAAATAACACAGCTTTGCAAAGTAGAAATTATTTTGAAAAGCAAAGAAATCACATTTAGAAAGCTAGGATACATAGCATGAATGCTTTAAATCTATTGGATTTCCGTGACAAAATTGCCATTCGCTTTCAAGAGATTTTTTTCCACACACTGGAAAACAATATGTAGCCCTCCCCTTTCTATCTCAAGTAAACAATAGCTTCCAGGCAATCATGAATATTGTTGCACAATGAACTGATGCATCTACAGCGATTTATTAATCACCTATTAATAGATTTTTTTTGCAGATGATACAAGTACATGTATGTATCTCATTTCAAATCAAATGGCAAACATTCCTACATGTATTTCATTTCATGTATCTTCAAAAATATGCTATTAGATGATTTTGGCCGGTATTCTCGAAAGCCGCCTAACTTTAAGCCAGGCTTAAACCCCGCCTTACCGCGCAAATTTAGGCCAATGAATTATGGAGTGCCAAATGTCGCCCTCTTACTCCTATACAAATCACCACAGTTCTGAAAATCAATGCAAATACAAAATACTTTCAAGTCTTCATGAAGTTGATTTCCGATGTTCATTTTACACCAAAAAATGATTTTCAAAATTTATACTGTTACATAAATGTAATAATTTATACAGAACTTAGGGGTTGAAACTTGGCCTTCAATGAATCAGCGGCCTAAGATAAGCCAGGCTTAACTCAGGCCTCTTTCGAGAATACGGGCCTTTATGTTTATTTTATGATAATCAACAAAAAAAAAGCAATTCAACTGCACTTGACATTGAAAAAAAAAGCAATTCAAGAGCCACACAGAAAATTTCTTTTACACATTAATATAAAGTTCTATAGCACAAAATCCTCAAAGTTGTTAAATCTTTACGGAAATATGCAGAGAGGTTTAAAAATGCACAAAACAATATCCTGTATGTGAATCTCTAAATAAATTTCTTAAGAATAAAAATTAATCTTTAAGAGGTATGCACAATATGCAAAATCATAATAATTAATGTCACACTAGAAATCTATACTAATGGTATCATGTCACCTAAATCTCAGGCAATCATTCTCATTCATATGCTCAAATTTTGTTGGAAATTTTCAGTATACTTCACCCACACTTCATAGTATATATTTAGAGTTTGAACTAATTTTCATTTCTTGCGTAAATACATTTTATGTAATGATCAATAACATGCAATTCAGTATATGAGCTGCTAATGATTCTTTGTATTATATTGTTGTTATTTTTTTCTATTGAATAAACATTTTATCTATCCACCTACATCTACCTTATCTATATTCTATTTCAATTATAATTATCAAAATAATCTCATGATATCAGAGTATGAACCTCACTAGTTCACTAATTATAAATGGAGAATGAAGTTTGTTTCTGAATCTAGATGTAACATATAAACCATGTATACGTTACCCCTTCACAAGGGACATAATTATGTTTTAGCACTGGTATTTCTTGAAACAACATGATAAGGCGGAAATACTTTGGGATTTTTTTTCTTTGTAACACTAAATTTTCAATGTTGTGGAAATTATCTGTTCCTGACAAGACAATTAGAAGATCTACAGTTTTTAGCATGTATTTGTATATCTCTAAAGATCTTTCTGAATTCAGTTTACAGCTTTGTCTAAAAAAGTTCAACTCAATGCATTAACAAATTAATCTGATCGAATAACTGGAAAGTGTCTTATCTACATTGTATCTCATTAAAGATTATCAAATCTTGATTGCATACAAGTGGCATGCTTCTTTGCATTTCAAAAAAAAATGAAAGGAACTAGCAACTAGCGCACGTACACATATCAGGATTAGGATCTATGGGATAAGCTTAACATCCAGAGAGAGGCAAGGGACTTGGGATTAGGAAAGGATCCAACAATAGGCAAAGGCTCCAGATTAGCAGATGTCTTGCAAACAATAAAGGACAGGATCAAGCATTGAGAGGTTGCATTCACAACTGTTTGCTTGCTTCCTAAGAGTCTAAAAAAGGGTTTTAAACACATACTGCTCTATCTTTGGGATGGGATTAGTATGGACATGTAAGGAGCACCATGGATCACAGAAACACAAGCTGACAAAAGAATTAGTAGAAATGAAATGACATGCATTACAAACAAGACCCTGAAATCTGCTTCTAAGTCAAATGCATCAAGTTTCATGAACATTCCACAATGCTCCCTAATTACCCAACTTAATGAATAACATGACACAGCTTCAAGACCATCACAATTCCTCGGATTAGTGATGGGGGGGGGGGGGGTTAGTTTGATATGTAACCACATACAACATCCTTATTTATCGAGAATCTTTGGATTATTATGACACCATGGGATAAGCAGACACGATTAGTGACAGAATAAGGTGTTGTGTTGAAAGATGCATGTTCACGAACAATGATCCATGATTGTTTACACCTAACACTGACACTTTAAATTTAATGATGAAAATATGATAAGTGCATAAAGGTATCAGAAGACGTGTTCATTGGAGGATTAAGGAGTCACACATAGGATTTTAAAGCCAAATTGTTGATAACAAATGCTTTTGACCTGTTTCTACTCTATCACGTTTTCGTAAAGGTACTTCATCCCTTTTGCAGCCCTAAATTTTAAGGTAGTGTGAGTGTGCAATAAAGTGCAAAAGAATTAGAATTGGAAAACTTGTGCGAATGTAAAAAGGATTATAATTTGCTTTTAAGTAAGTTCATGTAATAAAAACAATGCAGTAAAACTTTATTTTTTTCGCCTCAAAAAAAAAAAAAAATCGCATAATTTCTAAAATTATCTTTTCACCGATTCTTGTACATGCACATGTACACGTACTTGCATTGATTTCTGAATAGCACCCTCTGCGACAAAGGCAAGTTTTTCATTTCTTACAAAGGAGTTATGAAACCTGTGACCTTGAAATTTCATAGGCAGTATCTACAGGATGTCTACTAAACTCATAGAAAGTTTCACAGAAATTTGTGTAAGTCTGCAAAAGGGATAAAGTACCTATAAATGAAGAATAAGCCCGTTCGTAAATAGATCATGGTACAAATGACCCTGAAATGACCCCAAATTGTAAGTGCACACACTTTTCCTTTGGTGGAAACGCTACTTTTTTAACATCTAAAAATCACACTGGCGCACGCATCATGGAGCACATACTCTGAAAGCTTACAGAGGTCAATTGTACTCATGACCTTTATCTGCACATGTGCAAATAGTAATTACAAACTGGCTTATTGGATAGTGGATTGGTGAATTAATGATCAGAGGAGACCTTACAAGAATGATAAGAGATGTATTGAGTCAAGGTTGCCACTGTCACAGACTACTATCTACATACTTAATGATGATTCCTTGGATTAATAATGGGAGAGATTAGTTGAGGTGTTTAATGGCAGATTAGGGGGCAAGAGGCAGATGATTAATCCAACATTGCCAATGTCACTGACCACTTTCTACTCGAAGATAATTCCTCAGATTAAGAATGTGAGAGGAGATTAGTAAAAAGGTATGATTAAGTGAGGGATTAATGACTGAGGGATTAGTGGACATCCCATTGAAACAGATTGTTTAAAGGGCAGATGCATTAATCCAAGATTGCTAATTTCTACTCTACATGTATGACGATTCCTTAGATGAAGAATGGAACAGGGATTAGTGAATGAGGTATTAGTAGAGAGGATTAGTCAAGGATAAGGGGATATCATCATCAACCTTGGGTGGGTTGATCTCCGAAGGCTTGACCCCGCTCCAGGGTGAGGAACGAAGACAGGTCAACGTCTGTCAAAGAGGTGCAAAGGTAGAGACACAAACAAGTGCGACATCAGAATACTAACCCTATTCTAACAAAATGGAATCAAAATAAATTTCATTTAAGAGTTCTATGATGGGGAAAATGACGTATTGCAAGTGTGAAAAAAAGGATCAGCATGCAACATACTCAGAATGAAGATTTCTTATACAAAAAATTTTCTGAACTGTGAACAGTAAATATATTTACCCCCTTCCATGTCACAGGTGGGAAATCCCACCAAATAATACGAAAAGTTGAGCTAGACATTCAACAAAAAATGCAATTGTTCTCTTCCTTAAACTATCGCTTGTGAAGTACAGTGTATGTCTAGACGGAACATCACTTATGATTACATTGTACATGTACATTGAAAGAATTATAACTCAGAATCTAATTTTTGCAGGTAGACTTAGTGGCTGAGAAAGTGTTATGAGAATATAGATAAATGTACATGAAACAGCTTGAGCTAGAATTAGTTAATTTACAGTATTTTGTGGAAAAAATCAAAACATAATGTACATACTACCTCAAACAAGAAAACACTATGAAATGAAGAAGGAAAAACTCTTCCTCTGTATTCTTATGAAACTGATGTATCGGGGAATTCAGATAACAGACTTATCTGATATTCTTTGATATGATTCAGTACACATTGAAAAGGATATCTAGAAAAGAGTGTGAGTTCAATTTTTTTGCAAAAGAAAAGCAAGAAGGCTTTATGGATGATTACCAGAGCATGGGAAATATAGATGGTTTGGTGGGTTACAATCATTCATTTATTTATCATGCAAATTACAGGGACTGCACATGTATAAAAACATCAATGGGGTATTATCAATTACAGAGGAATACGATCAAACCATGGTAGTGTGAGAGATGCTCACATGCAAGTATATTTAAAGGGAGGATCGATTGATATTTAACGCTTCAATGCCATGGGTGGTAAACATTAATGTATAAACTGATAAAGGCTGGTATTCTCGAAAGCCACGTAACTTTAAGCCAGGCTTACATCCCGCCTAAGTGCACTGATTTAGGCCACTGAATTATGGAGTGCCAAATGTCACCCTCTTAATCCATACAATTCACCATAGTTCTGAAACTAAATGCATATACAAATACTTGTCTTGCTGAAATTGATTTATCGATTTTCATTTCACACCGAAAAATAATTTTCAAAATTTATTTTGTTACATAAATGCAATAATTTAATACAGAACTTTGGGGTTAACACTTGGCCTTCCATGAATCAGCGGCCTAAGATAAGCAAGGCTTAACTTAGGTCGCTTTCAAGAATATGGGCTGAAGACTTTAGATTATACCCTAAAATTAGCTGAAACTGTTCCTATAGAGTTGTAGTGGGGATATGTTGGATAAAATTAGTATTACCGACTAAAGTGTCATACCATTCATTTAGATATAGTCTGGACAAAACAATGCCATCACATCTCAATCACTCACTCCATCATGGCTTACCACTGCACCTCATCAAGACTCACAGACTCAGAGTGAAATGTCCAAAACTGTATTTCTAAAATCAATCACTTAGGATTTTTTCCTTTTCTTTCTGAAGAGATGTGACAGGCACAAGTACACTGTACTTCCACATAGGCCGATTTTCACTCAATGTCCTGGACGAGATCCAAGGTAATACAAACACCTGGTTTTCTCATCAATATTTAAGCATCTCTCTTTTTAGTGACGCATTAGGGAGATTGGGGAATAAAGTTAACTACATTGTACTTCAATTGGACTGTTCACTACAAAAGCTTTGCATAGTAACCCATTTCTGGTCTAAATGGGTGATGTTACAACTCCCTTATCACCTGCTTAGATTTATAATTGGAATTTTGAAATAATCAATAGAAATAATCAAGGAGTTTTTGTCAATACTACCCCTTTAGAAATACAATGTGGAACAGGAATATTATTTGTGTGGTACAGAGAGTTAAAGGGGAAGTCCACCCTGATATCAAGCTGGTTTTAAAGAAGGAGAAAAAATAAAGATACAGATCAATGAAATATTTAGCGAAATCCGATAAGAAATAAGAAATTTATGAATTTTGAAGTCGTAATCAACCAAACACAAAATGGTAACACTGTGACATATCTTGCGAGCTTCTCTCCCATTTTCTCTGTACTAAAAAAAATCACTAATCTCCACTTTTTCTAAAGAAAATATTTAATCATATATGAAACCTAGATATAATCATTGCACATATGTTTTTAACAAAAAATCTGTATAAATCCAATGTATTCCTTCATCAACAACTAAAAAAAATAATTAATGAAATTTTCTGTACAAACCGAATAGGAGAGGAGCTCGCAAGGTACATCACCAAGTTGCCAATTTGTGTTTGATTGATAACAACTTCAAAAATTCATAACTTTCTCATTCCAGATTTGGCACAAACCTTCACTGATAAATCTGTTTCTCTCATTTTTCTGCTTTTATTCAAATCAACTAAATACCAGGGTGGACTTCCTCTTTAAGCCTTCCTGCTGGGTTTAGGTGTGATTTGCATTCAAGGGAAGGTTCGGGTGTATGGAGTTTTACAAGCTATACTGCAAGACCAAACACTTTGGCTAATTTGGTGAGTGGTCCAGGGCCCCGTTTCTTAAAACTTGTTGTTATTAGTAACAACTGCCACATTTCTATGACAAACTTCCTCTCAGGCAATCAGATGCAAGGATTTCAGTAGCTTATAACAGTTATTGCAACTTGTTATTGATAAGAAGTTTTATGAAACTGGGCCCAATTTCACTTTAAATTTCATACCTTGATATAATGAAATGATCAAAAGACTACATTTTCGCAATTCGCAAAGGTTTCGTTTCACAGTTTACATTTTGCTTTGAAGCTCTTTTATTACAACCTTTTTATGCCTTACAGAAAAAATAGATGATTAGTTATTTATTCATATTGTTATTGAACAAAATACCATAGACAGATTTAGTTAATAACAGTAGCAAATGTATGATTGCAGTTTCATATCGTCATACTGTTGTCAATATAAAAAATATTTCTGTGAAGACATTTGCAATTTTACATTTGAAATTATAGAGAAAAATGACGGTAACCTACACCAGTCCACACACTCGTACACGCACACATTCACATGAAAGTTAACTCTAATTTACCTTCCATACAGGCCTTGATATGAAATCCTTATTTCCCCTTTATATAAGCCCTTTAATCCTCCACCGTTAGATTGCCTCATATGTGTTGGGGGATGATTTTATATCCCTAACATACATATACACTTTCTTTCATTTGGGGGGATAATTTCTCCCCTTTCAACTGCAGTTGCTCGCAATAGCATTATCAAGAAACGTCATCCTCCCCCCCCCCCCCCACCCCAAACCCAAATAAGGACTTGACCTTTTACGAAGATAATGTGGCATATAAAAAGGGTAGCTTATAAATATGAAGAGTGGCATATAAAAAGAGTAGAATATACAAAGAATGGCACATATATATACGTGTAAAATACAAAAAGAAACGCACATAAAACAGAGTAAAATATAAAAAGAATGGCACATAAAAAAGAGTAAAATAAAAAGAATGGCACATAAAAAAAGAGTGGAATATAAAAAGAGTGGCATATAAAAAATATGGCATATATAGAGAGTGGCAAATCAAAAGAGCACCATATAAAGAGTAATAAAAGAAATATTATAAATAAACATTCCCACTTTATACATACTTGAAAGTTCATCCTCATCGAACACAATAGTGCTCCCAGGACGACTGTCAGTCCTGATGCTCTCCATGCTCGACGTCAAGACATCTTCCTTCAGCATGGTAGACGAGGCCAGGGGCAGGGGCCTCCCGCCTCCTGGAGGTAGGACATACTTGTCCTTGCGGGCAGACAGCTTGGTGGACTTCTTGCCGCCACGCAGGAATGTTTTTGTGGCAAGTTTTCTGTAGGGTTGAAAAGAATAAGTCAGTCTATAAACACGCTCAAGATGAAGACTACAACTAAACATGCTAAATCCTTCTAAAAAAATGCTTGAAGGCCAGTCACATATTACCAATAAGAATAACAATAAATATAAAAAAATAAAGTTGGATAGAAAAGATAATGAATCCTAGATAATTGATGCCGACGGCACGTTAGCATAAATGGGTCAGCAACATCCATATGCTATACCTTTTCTACATGGACCAATTTTATAGCTAATGGTAACGGTAATTGGCGATATGTCACCAGCCTTTTAGTTCATTCATCTTCAATAGATCATCAGTGACAATAGTCCAGAGTTTCAGAATTATTCTGAAGAAGATTCTAAAGAATTTTAACGATTTGAGAGTGTTCATGTTGTACGTCAAGGTGGCCTCTTATCTTTGGGCTTCATCGGTGTGGAGAATGCGATCAAATGAACTATTTAACAAATATTAACATGACGTGTCCCACAATGCTAACAAAATTATTCATAAGATTGAATAAGAAACAGGGGATGTGCAAGAGTGACCTAGAATATCTAACAACTCAGACCATTCATGCTGTACCTTAAGGTGGCGCTCTTTTCTATATACTTCATCTGTGTGGAGAATGCGAGCAAATGAAATATCTACAAACAGTAACATTATATGTTGTAAAATTCGAAGAAAAATGCATATGCTCCAGCGACAATTACTCTGAACTTTACTTGGTCAAAATTATATGGTTAGGGTTAGGGTTGTAATTGTGCTTTATGTTAGGTTGAGGGTTAAAGCTGCCTTAAACTGGGCCTCATGAATAGTGCCATCTTTTAACAAGATTTGGAAAATGTCTGTGCATCTAATTTTCCCATCATGCACCGTTCTTCCTTGTAGAAGCTTAAAATGTACTTGCAGGCAATTTTCTACATTTGCTAGTCAAAAGTAATTCAACTACATCTAGCTTGAAAATAATAAAATGTACTTATTTTCCAAGGCAGTTGTCAGTTAAAATTGAAAATAAAATGCAATATCTCTAATTACAATCTTAATTTAGGAATAACCTTAAGATGGCGCTGTTCAAATACTACCAGTTTAATGCCACTTTAAGACTGAGGTTGGGTACTGTTTTGTCCAGAGCTGAAGTAAAGAATTTGTAATTGTAGGATAATGACCGCAGAGAACGTGTCAACAGATAATGTGTACAACCATTCGAAAAACTTGACTACTCATGACATACCTCAAGGTGGCGCTCTTCTCTTTGTGCTTCATCTGAGTGGAGAGTGCTGGTGAGATGAGATGGCGAGGGTAGGCAAAGGTGTGGAAGATGCTCTGAGGGTAGCGGAGCTTGCTGCACATCTTACGGAACGTCTCCAGCCTCTCCAGGCTCACCTCTGCATCGAACACAATCTTCATCAACTGCAAAGGATAACACCAAGGATAACAGTTATACTCTATCTCTACTGTGACTTTCCATGAACCATTTTTGCCTTTTTCCATGACTTCCCAGGTTTTGCCATCACCGTGAGAATCCAGCTGGAAGCTGTTTGATCGGAGCTCTACATGCTGAGGTAGAATTGATCTAAGAGGATGGTATTGCCCATGTTGTTTAAAAGGTACCAATCACCAAAAATATTTTGCTCTGTTTTGCTATGTTAGGGGTTCCATGTCACCATACGATATTCAAAGTATGAGCTTCAAATATTAATTGCAAGTTTAAACACTCTCTAAATAAACATTACAGCGACTTGCCAGTAGACCAATCTACGGACCCATACACGCTCACACAAAATAAGGCCTGCGCGGAGCCGAACTCGGAGTTTGGTTTCGTGGGAGGGGGTTTCATGTTTTCCTTTATTTTCTTCATACTCCTTAATCGTTAACCCATACGTGTAGAAGGTCAGGTAAAAAAAAAAAAAAAAATTTCTAGCTGTACACAAATTATTTTTTCAGGTGATTGGCACACTTTAATACAACATTTTAATAGTGATGTGAGTGGTGACACTCACCTGAAATGTGTTAGATCGAAGCTGCATGCCCTCAGGTAAAAACTGATCTAAGTGGAAGGTATTGCCAATGTTGGTCACGTTAATCTTCTTCTCCTTGGAAAGTGCAGAAACTGGGAAACTTCTCGTCACCACTTGCTCACAAGCTAAAAAAAAGACAATATGACAGAAAAAATACATGAAAATTAACAATGTTAAGACAAGCACACGTGTATGATGCACCAGGCATCTAAGGTGTATTTTTATGAGAGTTCTATTGGTGACATTTCCTATTCTGCATATTTGGGACATGCATAAAGAGAAGACTATCAAAGTGAAACAAGGAAAATACTTTCAAAACTATATGGTTATATATGCAGGTTAGCACCTAGAAATGTACAAGAAACACAAAGAATACAAGAGATTACAGTGGATATTGATTTACATGAATACTGGATGCTTTAAAGATGAAAAAAAAGCCCTAAAGGAGTAAAGGCTATTTTCATGTGTAGACATACGCCTCCTGAGGAATAAGAGAAGGACATAGGTGCAGAGAGCATTAAGGCTCTGGAAAGGTTCAGAAAAGCTCTTGAGGAAAAAAAAGTTTAAAAGTGCAGAGGAAACCTAAGTTTCTCTAGCTTTAATTTATAGATGATTGAAAATGTCTCCTCTGAAGAAAAGGATAAATTTCTCCATTATACCTTGCATATCAATGGGTGTACCCTTGAAAATGATGCGATACGTGGTAAGGAAGACAGCGCCCTCAGCTGGTAGGAGGGTAGGTCCGCCCATGACCCCTCCTTGACCTTCTTCCCTGCCGTCAAGCACCAGGTAACCTCTGAGGCCCTCCATCACCTTCTCTTCACCGGGCAGCAGGGTAGGTTTCAGAATCTTAGGCTGAACAAGGAATGTGAATGGCAGAGTTACCGTGTTATAGTGTCAATTACAGAGTTATGATTTGCATTACAGACTCTGAGTTACAGTGCCAATTACAGAGTTTCAGTGTCAAATATAACATATTAAACCTAATTAATTACATATCATAGGAGTAGGGTATTTAGATTTCTCTTTAAATGTATCAGCTATAAATTTCAAGAGGATATCGATTTCAGGGGGGGAAAAAATAGAATAAACACCTTTGAATACAGAGGGAGTGATGGAAATACGGATAAAGGCTGCATGTACAAACATTTAACATTTGTTCTTTCTTTTCATGACCATATTCTCTCTTCTTTATACTGTGGATCACATGGTTCGCGGTTCAAGTCTTGCCGCAGCACTAATGTCCTTTGGCAAGATTTTAATCTACATTTGCCCCTTTCCACCCAGGTGTAGTAGATGGATACCTGGTAAGAATTTATTCATTGAATGCTTTCAGCACCTTAGGGCAGATGGGCTAAAGCCAGGGTAATAATGGTACTTTGTAGGCATCTTGAGCATCCCCTGGGATGGATATGTGTGCAATACAGCTATTATTATTATTATTATTATTATTATTATTATCATTATCATTACACTCTAGCGGTCAATCACAGGGACAGTGGTGACTGAGGCAGACACAAGACTTCCTTTGAAGAATCATGGTGTACATACCTTTTGAATGGGCGGTAACCTCTTGCTTTCCCTGTTGACAGCATCTAACGTCTCTATATGCATGGCTACTAGCCCTGAAAAAAGGATCACCAGTCAAATTATTAGGTAACAAGCAACTAAATTGGACAGTAAACATTAAACTATGAAACAGGTGTATACACAACTAACTTCATCAACTGGTTCAACTAGTGCGGTCATCGATTTCAATTTTCTTTGTTGACATGGCGGGTCAAATTTATGACTGATCAGGAAATGTCATGTGCAAGAACAAGTTACTGCCGCTGCATGGAGCCTACCGCTGCATGGAGCCTACCTCTGCAACAATCGGTGATGAAATGGAGCATAACAATAATCTAGAAACACTGAAACAGCTAAAAGAAGTGTTAGAACAAATATGAAACAAATAATTTGATGAGGAATTCAGACAAATGTCAACTTTATTCCACATGATTACATTTCCAATATCAGAATTTTTGTTGATATGTTGTCTTCCAGCTAAAATCATGTTTTGTTGACAAAAGGCTTGTCGACGAAAGCACTAGATTCAAATACTACATGATCCTGTTTATTTCAGACAACTTGTTTGCTCTTTAAAAATTTGCATCTGGCTCTGATCTTCTCTGCAATCCTTAGGTTAACCTGAACAGATTCCATTCAGTTGTTGCCCACAACAGGTACTACACGTACCTTCACAAAATAGGAACTGAGTTATCTGACTCTAGTGAATGTGGTGAAACTCAGACCACTGACCATATGGCCTCCAGTTTCAACATCCAAACCGCCCGGGACCGCCCTTCTTATTACTCACTGAATTGCCCGGGACCGCCCGTGGACTTTGACCTGTGTAACACTATAGCAAATGTATTGTAGGGGATAATGGGCGCTGAAATTTTGTGTGTGCTATCTTTACACATAAGCCACAAGAGATTTAATGTCACAAGCGTTCGAACGCGTTCAGAACGCTCCTATTGTTCTGCTAACCCCATGACAAACGCGTTCGAACGGCCTCGAACACACCCGAACGCAGGGATTAACTCCTGACAAAGGGTCTATAGAAATTGCTTTAAGTACTGCGTTCGGAATGCGCTCGAACGGGGTGCGTTCGAACGCTTGGATTATCTCCCTGACTGTACTTGCGTACAGGCTCGACTCGGCCGCCGCCCAGAAGAAAGGAATACTACCATTTCTTCCCGCTCGATCGCGATTGCCCGGTGCGTACGTCTCGGGGCCGCCAAAATCGGAGTTCTGGGGGCATTTCATCAAATATCTCCTCAGTGATTTTTACCGACAAACTGCTATAAGCTACTGAAATCCATGCATCTGATAGGATGAGAGCAAATTGTCGGTAAAAATCACTGACAAAACACTTGATGAAACGCTCCCCAGGTCAAGATCAAATACTAGTAGCCCGCCAGTTCAGCCTGGCCTGCAACTCCGCTAGAGCGCTAGAGCGGCGTGCCGTTAGTGAGCAGTAGCGCTAGCGCGTTGTGATTTTCTGAAGATTGAAGAACCATGATTGTGTAATTTGCCCATAAAAATAATTCACCCAAAAGATTAAAATTAGGTATCGTTATTTCTATGCTAGTCGTAATATCTATTGTTGTTGCATTTGTATATCTGCCCTATTCAATTTAAAACAAAGGAAATCTGTATAATTTAATCTTATAATTTGAAAAAATTCAAAGAAAAACAATACAGAGCAAAAAAAAAAAAAAAAATCAAATAAATCCAGTAAATTATTAATACTGTAAAGTTAAAATTTAGTTTGACGGCGCGAGCACGTAAATTCAAGTAGTCGGACGAGATTGTCATCGAGAAGCAAAATCACCGGTGGGCAAGGAGAGAATAAGTTCGCGGGCTTCGCTGAGTCCAAGCACAATAACAATATATATTTATTGATCAAGCATGCATGAAAGTGTGACTCTAGTTGCTCTATGACATGATGATTGATATGATTGATAATGCCATGATGACAGCGCAGGTGTCCACCTGTGCTGGGCGCTCATGGCGCTCGCTCTAGAATGTCTCTAGACCGAAAATTCTGTCTCTCGTTCTTTAGCCTCTTAATATTATTTTCACAGGGTCGGCCATCTAAGTTGGCCGACCTTGTCAAAATAATATTAAGAGGCTAAAGAACGAGAGACAGAATTTTCGGTCTAGAATGTCTCACAACATTCAACATTCTTGTGTGTTGAAGTGAAGTCCAGCTAGAAGTCTAGGCTTTCTTCTAGTCCGCATTAATAAATGGCTTGAATTTGGCTAATAATTCAAAGTCAATCCAAATGATCAATATCAATTAACCAATACAGGTAAACACCGAGTGAAATTTGAGAGTATACATCTGCCTTGGCCTAACTATAAGGCTACTATCTACTATTTTCAGATAATTGCGGACATGACAATGCGTCCCGTAATGTAACTCGTTTAGGCTTGTAAAAAGAAGAGTTCCGTTTTTATTTTAACAGGAAACTTGGAAACTTAGCAGTACTTATTAAACTATTAACTACTTACATGTATTGGAAATTGCAAATTCCTATTTCAGGCATTAATCGAATGAAAATTAATACAAGTTCGGCTCGTCGGACATAATGTAGAAGTATAAATCGGTCGAAAACGTTAGAATCTGAGAACGAAAGGATATATAAGGACTTCATATGCCACCACCGAATCACATGTGCTAGACGGATTATTACTCACGAATCGTACTTGTATTTGTTTGAGATCGGTAAATGGAATTTAAAAACAAAAAACACAGATCCAAACCGATCCAAACACAACGTTACGGTGAACCGTCCGTATGGATCTCGTGAACCACACCCGCCGGCCGCCGCCCGAAGATCTACCAATCTACCACGCATGTCAATTGTGCTTATAAGTTTATAACTAGGGGCCACAGAGCTTTTTTGAAAGAGAGGTGTTTCTAAGAAAAACAGTGAACATGATTGTGCTATTTTTGTCTTCTCATTATCAGAAATATGCATATCGCCACGAATGCTTGGCCTAGTTTTGGGGGGGATCAGGGGATCAGGCCAAATAAAAATTATTCCTAGTTTCTCGCCCCCGTCCGCATCCTTCCTTTTTCTTTCTTTTCTTTCTTTCTTTTTTTTTTTTTTTTGTTGTTGTTGTTGCGCCTTTTTGTGCCTTCTGAGGTCCAAAGGGACTCTAGAAGAATAGAAATATAACGGGAATCAATTTTAATAGGCCTCACAGGAACAGGGGCATATCCAGGGTTTCGGACAAGGGGAGTAGCACAAGTCTGGAAATGTTTAGACAAGCACTGTTAACTATTTTGGACTTGCAAAATAAACCAATCAATAAATAGGTTGTCATATATATTCAAGTCCCTTGTTTGGTCGGGAAAAATTGTACTTTTTTAAGTTGTGTAAAACACACTTGGCACTTAATAGAATGGCCGAAAAGTAGGAGAAATAGAGAGAGGGGAGGGGGGGGGGAGAAGTGGTAGATGGCTAGATGCAAAAGGCAATTGAAAGAAAGACTATTCTCCACCCTCCCCTCATATCCATTTTCTCTCGTATTTCATCTACCTCGTAGACCAACCCCCCCCCCCCCCCAACACACTGGGAGCACTGAGGGCACTGGTGTCAAAGAAGAACGAATGAAATTTAATGAACATGAACCGCGTTCACTATGAAAAGAAAACATCGATGAAGAAAACATGATGTACCCATGGAGATACAAACACTTGTATAAACACCCAGATATAGCTGGCAATTAAACTTCATATTCATATTCGTTGTTCATGACTTAAAAACAATTAACATTGTGAAATTTTGAGCATGTGGTGAAGGTTTGTGTTAATGAGCCGGAATTTTCGAAAATTTCAGTTCGATGGTTCATGCTCGTAAAGATATTGCGGGGTCTGAAAATTGCGACTAGTGTTAGTAGTATTGCGTAACATGTAACGACATGGTCATGGCCTGCTTCTTGTCTGTCATCGCTCACTGGCCTCGCCGCACTCGCGGTGCCTTTCATCTACGTGAATTTATCAACACGCAATCTACATGAGGCAAGCGCGCATTCTTTTTCCCTATTTTCGACCTGTTTGTTTCCAAACAATTACATGTATACTGCGATCAATTACATGAGCCTGACAAAGGTGGAATTTTCATTTTATTCATTTTACCGTAACTTTCCATTCATTCATGACTAATTTATGTTATTCGATTTCTCTATACCACCACACTGAATCTCTATAATATTCTATGAAACTTGCCTTTTTTCATGTGATTCTTCCGTATGATTTTGATATTGATTCAATATATTTTTTTTTCATAAATTACCTTTTTATCCAAGAAATGTTTTTTTCCCTCTATCAAACCAATGAGATGTTCGTCCTAAATATGTACTTGCCCCATTTGACATCGAAACTAAATGAGACTCTTAAGAGTGAATAATATACATCTTCAAAAGAAATAACAGAGTTGCTGGTTTATTGATCTTCGAACTTATTCGGATTTTCTCAATGTTAATTCTAAAGGTAATACACTTTCAATGGCCTGATTCAGTGATTTCGTGATTTCTGTTTATATATTAACTATAAAAACTGATGGCTTTTACTTGTCAAAGTTGACTTTGACTTATGGTCCATCATAATAATAGCCGCCGTTCTAACACCCCCCCCCCCCCAATATCAATAGGCCTATACTCTGATCCTGGGCAGCGGAGCCGGGGGGGGGGGGCTGCAGTCCCCCCACTTTTTTTGAGTAGACACGTTAGAAAAAAAAATCGGAAAAGAGGCTCAAAAATTGTCATTAATGGGTGATATCAGATCAGCCCCCCCCCCACACTTTCAAAAACGCTCCGCGGCCCCTGCTGATTATGTAACCAAAAAGGCCTACAATGTTAGTGAAAGAACATTGTGTAACCAAGAAGAAGGCTTTGTAAGCGTGCACCCCATCGACCCCTACCCCCCCCCCCCCCCTCCCAAAACACACTTCTTCCATTACATTATATATAGACATTAGACAAATATGAACGTCAGCTCCACAACAGACGTCTTTTATCTCTACGGACAAATATAGGGGACAAAATAAGAACTCGTCTTTCTACGCTTTACAATGGTTCTGGTAGACAAAAGACATGTATTCACTGCTATTATGTAAAATAAGTAGAACAGCTGAACATGCACGTGACACCTGTTCTACATACTTTTTTACATAAAAGCAGTGAAGGGTATTCTTTTGACTCCCGGAACCACTGTGAAGGGTACAATAAGAATTGAAGAATTTGTTGCTTTGTCCACTCTCTTTGTCCACTCTCTTTGTCCACTCTCTTTGTCCGTCATGTTCAGTGACTCTTGGTTTATCAATGGCCTACTGATTACGTAACCAAGTACATGTACAGCGTTGAGGAAAAGAAACTTGAACCTTCAACGTTGATATTGTACGTTGTCCCCGCGATTTGGACATTCAAGAGGCATTCATAAATACGTGACACAGGAGCGGGATGGATTGTGATTATGTGAATCCAAGTGGTTAAAAATGATCTCCAGTAGATCGATGTGGGAGGGCAGATGCACAGGCGACATTGTAGTCTTTTCGAAACCTGTTCCGTATTCACACGTGCAGAATGAGGGGGGGGGGATTAAAAGTGGTTAGAGAAGGCACTAAACCCGAGAGGGAAGGCATGGGGGCAGTTGGGGGCAGGTCGTAGGTTTTAATCAAAAGAAAGACTAGTGTTTGTTTGAAACCTTAGAATCATATTTAAAGTGTAATTATAACGTATATTCTGAAACAAGATATAATAACTGTATCACCATGAAGATTAACGAAATAGCACAGGTGTCGCGGAGCGTTGAAAGTGGGGAAAGGGGGATGATCTTATTTCACTCATTAATGACAATTTTCGAGCGTTTTTCAGAGATTTTTTTTAAAACGTGTCTACTCAAAAATGGGGGGGGGGGGGGGGTAGCAGGCCCCCGGATCCGCGGCCCATGTAGCAAACTATGTTAGCTCATCAAGACGACAAAATCGTTGTTCCAAACTTATCTTCAGTTTGTTATAAATTAAGTATACGGAAATGTGTCAGATTCTCTGGAGAAGGAATTGGGAGATTTAGAGAAATAAAATCAATTAAAAAAAAAAAAAAAAGGGAGTTGATTATCATAACCATAGCATAATAATGTGTAACTAAAAATAGGAGGTTGGACAATTCAGACAGCTGAAAAATATGTCGGGTCTACGATCGAAGGGTGGGCAAAATGCTTTACTACTCAGACGGGCACACTACAGAACGTAGCTTGTGCAGTGTTACCGGCAGCGGCGTCGCAAGAGGGGATGTGGGGGTGTCACACCCCCACCCCCCCCCTAAAAAAAAATGCTGTCGACAAAGAAAGTGGAAAAGTGGAGAGGGCTATATGGAATAGGAAAGAGAAAGGAAAAAGAGAAAACAAAAAGGAGAAAAAAAAAGGGAAAAAGATAAAAGGACATGAAAACAAAAACAGAAAGAAAAAGAAGGAAAAACTGGCCAAATTTTTTGCTCGTTTCGCTTGCTCATGAACTCTGGAATAAAATGGGACCGTAATGATCAAGATTTCTACATATCTATCTGCGATTTTAATTCTTACATTATTATTGGGGAGGAGATTAGGGTGCAGCATTTTTGTCGGCCGATTTGGGTGTCTCACCCTAAAAATCTGTCTGCAATTTTGGGTGTCACACCCCCAATTCAAAATGTTCTAGCGACGCACTTGGTAACCGGGGGGGGGGGGGGGGGGGGGGGGGGGGGGGCAAGGGGCTGTTTCCCTCACATGATTATCATTCATTTACAAGCGAGCGACAAAGTGCAAAACCGTGCGGCATGAGGATTTTGGGGTATAAAGTTAGCTTGGGAAAGCACAGGGGATAAGGGAGATGATTTAATAATTTTTTTTTGTTAAAGATCGACATAAAAGAATTTCAGAAGGAAAAAAGTGACAATACGGTATTCCGTAATTTTTTTTTTTTTTACTCGATCACATGATTGCATGAAAGGGTTATTGACCTCTCTTGCTCTCTCTTTCTCTCCCCTTCCATTGGCGAAACAATTTACAGGGCCGGGGTGTACGTTTCACATTCATTTCTTATCAATGAATAAGGAATTTGTCGCCGTCGACCCAGCCCAAACCGCAAATACAAAACAAAACGGAAAAGCATTTCGTTGCACATGTTAATCGATCCAGACTTCTAAAAATTGGATTACTTTAGGAATCCACCAATAAAAACAAACCTTGGGAAAGGTAAGTTCCGAAACATTTTACAAGCAAGTATTTGCTCTAATTATGTACATGAATTTGCAGAAAAATTGAAACATAATGATAGGCGGGTGAAATTTTGATCAAATTCTAATTTTGGCATTACCCAACTGAGCATGCATGGGGTATTACATATACATTGTATTATTATAATGTAGTTATATTATTGTTACTACGTACAACGCGACGTAAACATGCAAGAAAAGTTGATTTCAAGATATTTCGTTCTATTTTAAGAACATTGCGATGATCGAGACGGGCAAGCCAGTGCCATCAGAGAAAAAAGAACTCGCTTACAAGTACTACTACCCCTTATTGATTTATATTTTGTAGCTAATTGGTGTATAGTCAACCTCACCTTTATTTATGGACCTCGCATATTCGAGGTTCTAAGCAGGTCCTGATCACCCCCCCCCCCCTTTTTTTTCTTTTCTTCCTTTTTTACAAGTATTTGCTCAAACAGCTATATATTTCACAAGGCAGCTAGGTCAAAGGTACCACCGAATCTGATTCACTCGACGTGCACATACACTTTTTCATTCGCGCGCTCGTAATTCCCACATCTCTTCTACACTCTCATGCACACCTACATGCACGTCATAGAGTATAGGCAGGGCCAGGGCCGCCAGGCCCTGTGTACCCTATAACTCGTGGGTGGAAGTCAGCTGGTTTTCCGTCTTAACATGCTGTACAACACACACGGATGCACACATCATCGCTATGTACAAACGTGCACATTGAAGCGGTCACAGAAGTGTTCGAACATCCTGTTTTGGGGATGAAGACTTTGAATTGAAAATAATTTTTATGTAACATACATCCATTCAATGTGAGGAATGTTACGGTAAATTCCCATCGGATATTCTTCTTTTTAAATAGTGTGTTGTTCATTCCAAGCCATTTTCTGTAAAGAAAAAAACAACAAACCAACCAACCATAAAACAGAACATCGGGTCCGAAAGCACAACGAAAGTCGCATCGTATTTTAGAAATAAGTCTTAAAATGGCGAAGCAAATAAAATACCTTGGACTTCTTCTCTTTTTAAAAAATCTGTTTGCAACAATGTTTCATTTTCCTTAAAAATTAAGCATCTACTTGTTTACTTGGCGTTCATAATTATTACTAAAACGTGGCTATTTTCCTTTTCATCTGCGAATTTTTTACTGGCTCTGTCACCATAATACAAGACGGAAAAAAGAAAAGAAGAAAAAAGGAATAACTACTTTAGATTCGCTCCGCGGAGAGCCCCAAACATCCGACGCTGACCCATCGGGACCGATTCGGGGAGTTTAGGGATTTTCGTAGACGAATGTCATGTCAAGTTGCGCCTTTCAAATCAGAGGCTTATCTCTAATCCGGCCGTTCGCACGCATTCACCAATCGTTAATCCGGCCGTTCGCATTCGTTCACTGATTGTTAATCGGGCCGTTCGCAGGACCGTTCTCGAACGCACCTCTATTGTTCGAGAGAACAATGAAAGTTGGGGCTCTCCCATGGCTCGCTTAACGGACTGCGTTCGGAACCCGTTCGAGCGGGTTCGAACGCTTCTTTTGTTCTCATTTTTTAATCTGCGTTCTGAACGCGTGCGAACGCTTGTGACATTAAATCTCTTGCGCCTAAGCCATTTAGAATCTGCATTGAAGCGATGCGTTACTGTGGAAAGATTTTGCGTACAGCAGCGAGTCTATGCCGCAAGATGGCTTACTGAGACTGAGTTTAGTGAGTAAATAACTACAATACGTGTAATCCTCAGGTACTGAAAGGTTAAAGGCTGAACAGAGCTTGATGATCAGACATCCCAGTAAGACTGCTCTTGGCAGATGTAATACAAACCACATGTAAATTACCTGGTATAAGACCATGGAGATTCTTGAGGTGGTCGTGCGACACGCCGGCCTCGGTGCAGACCTTGTCCACGAACCTCGAGATGAACTTGATTACCCTGTTTGGTACGTCCTTTGGATCGTTCTCATCAAAGTTGTTTTCGGCATCATAGCTATCACTACCACCAACACTGGAGGTGTATAGAAGAGAGAGATGGGCAGTGCAGAAAAAGAAGTGCAGAGAAAGAGAGAGAGCAGCAGAGAGAGACAGAGTCAGAAAGACCAAGACAGAGGATGATTACAAGAAGGGCAGAGAAAGAGAGAACAGCAGAGCAAGACAGAAGAGACAAGAGAGAGAAAGAGGAAGAGACAGAAAAGGGGGAGGGCAGAGAAAGAGGCAGGCAGACATGAACAGAAAGAGACAGACACAAAAACAAAGAAAGAAAGAGAGAGAAAGAGAGAGACAGACAGAAAGAACAGCATGGCAAAAACAGAGGCAGAAACAGACATAAGAGACAGACAGAGACACAGTGAGATGGGCAAAGACACAGTGAGACAGGCAGAGACACAGTGAGACAGGCAGAGACACAGCACAGTGAGCCATGAACAGAAAGTGACAGAGACATGGAGAATAGCAGAGCGAAAAAATGGGAACATTGTGAGACATGCAGAAACAGAAAGAAAAGTACAGTGTACACAGTGTTTAAAGGGGAAAAGGCAACCAAAAACAACAGAAAATACATAATTAAGCAAAAAGTAGAGTAAAAAAATGCAACAAAAAATGGCAAGAAAAGCAGAGAATACATGTAGGGCACAGCAGAGAGAGATAGCATGGATTAAGGAGAGGAAGAGAAAAAGGACCAAACAGCTGAGACATATGCGTTAACATTGTTCAAAAATGAAATCTGCTTTCATCTTCACTGAGAGGAAAGTTTCTGGGTGGGAGACACGTGTCTTGCATTTAGATTGTCCAATCACAATCACTTTACATACGCAACAAAATACGTAACATAAAATGACTTTTTCCCTACATGCTCCGTAATCTGTAATTATTCAAATGTCTGATGTGGCTATTTGATGTGATTTTTACGTCTTTTAATGATACACAAATTCATGAACTGGTTACTGCCCCCCTAGAAGTTTGTGGATCGGACTGGACGCAGGGACCCCTGATGTGGGTCAATACCTATTGAATGATTGACATATGCTCCCCATGTCAATCACTGCGTAGTCAAATTTCTTACACAATTCAAATTCCTAACTGCACCCTGTGACCCAGTGCTATTCCTAATGCTACCCTTATCCTACATCTACCCACTTGTAGGCCCATGCCTATGTGGGACTGTGTTAGACATTCACTGTTGCAGTAGTCAAAAATAGACAACAAAATCACTCTAAGCAAGATTTAATTATTTAAATTTGCGAGATTACCTGATTCAGGGACTCTTCAACTCTTACTATGTTGCAAATTTGAGGTTTCAGAGTTGAAAGTTAAATTCAAAATAATTATTTTCCGCTCACGTATGAATGATCTAGACTGGACCGATCCCCGCTAGTACACACAAAACCTATTGAAGCCTATTCAGCAGTTAAAGCTATTGTGGTCAGTTGCAACGCTCAGGCTAGCCCTTTATTTTTTATGCAATAAATCCTAGAGCAGATTTGCCTGGAGCAAATGACAGATGACCTACCTTCCGGTGATATTACTGCTGCCGCCACTGTCGCCCTCTAAGGTGATGGAGTTCTTCAGGCCTCTGGAGGCATCAAGCGGAACCCTCATCATCACCATCCTATTGGCATAGTGCACCGCCTGACTGTAGACAATGCTCTCCTCGTTATTCTTTGCCTCATCCTTTGCTTCCAGGCTCATGCTTTGCTGGAGGCGGAGCTGCTCGGCGGCAATGTCCAGCGGACTACGTTCATTACCGGATGTGATCAGGCCATTTGCCGCCGCACTTGAAGTGGATGAACCTGAGGCATCGGGGCCGGCCGCGAAGGCCTCATTGAAGGCCTGTCGGTGGCAAAAATTAGAATGAATCAGTGGTGCCCTCAACACTAACATAATGGTAAACTGCTCTAGCTACATAAAAAATGATGTCACAATAAGGTGTTCAATAAATGAAAACTATAGGAGGAAGAAAGAAGAAAAGAATATTGACCAGCTTGTAGACATACCAAGGGTCAGCAATTATGAATAATTACTACCGGGTATTCAGTGTATATTGAATATGATATGAATTACTGGTATCTGTGTCAAGAGCCTTTTATCGGTTCAACCTTTAGCATCAATGTACAGATCACATGCGCTATGGTAAATTATTACTTTAAAGAAAGGTATATCAAATAGCACTTTTTTCCAAACAATCCACAGTAACACTTTATTTTCAATATCGAATCAACCTGGTGAATCTCTCAAGACAGCAGATGCGATGGATAACCATACCTGACCCCATACCTTTCTTCCCACTTAACACGAGCATTAAAACTATCAGTTTTGAGCAGTTAATGGTAATAGTATTAGTTTGTTATATAGCACACATATACACCACACAAAGGGCTCAAGGCCCTTTAACATTAAACGCTTTAGCTAAGGTAGGGAAGCAAAACGTGGTGGTGCGTAAGAACGCTGGAAAAACGCATATGACAAATTTGCTCAAAATCATAATATTATTCTATAAAGGCATACTCAAAATATTACAATTTTGAATTAGTATTCAAATATTTGAACAATTTTAAGCAAAATAATATAAAAAATTTTATTCAGATACAGGTGTATGTCTGATTCTAATTTTATAAGCACATACAAAACTTGCAGTTTTCCTCTGTGCGTCTTTCCCGCGTTCTTACGCGCCACGACATTTCGCTAAGCTACCTAAGCTCCAATTTGTGCTCACAGCATTCAAGAAATTCCTTCCAACCAGGTAACCATTCATCACTACAACCGATGAGCAAGTGTATATTAATATCTTGCTAATGTCCATTCATGCTGAGCCAAAGCTCAAACCCATGACCACCCATCTCAAGTCCCTATACATTAGAAACTGAAACCCTAGGCTTCAACTTTCGTTGAATTACTGTATGTTTGACAAAGGTCAGTTATGACAGTCCAATGTTTGTTCCAATTAGTGGACAAAAGCAGGTGAAGAGTCAAAGGGAAGCTTGAGTTCTGGGAGTTTTGTGAGCCTTCTCATTCTTTTTATGTTAGTAAATATGTCCCCTGAAAAGGATTGCTCTTCAAATGCTCTCACATTCAAAATATGACAAGAAACAGCTGAAATGTTCAGGCCAAACATTTGTGTGTAGTCCCATATACACATTTCTGTGAGCAATGCATGTGACTCCTAGCAGGATTGAGTCAATTTCTTATAATTTTGGTGATTCCAAAACCTTACAGCATACACCAATTCTTATTTGCTTATATAATCAACCTTTCACAATTGCTTTGAGATAGTGTCTTTCACAATTCAATCTCATGACCAGAACTCAACTTCATCTTTAAACAGTTGAAGGAAATGCACTCTGGATGCTTGGGTTTCAACCCTTTCAAGACACTACTAACCTGACTGACCTCTCTCTTCTCATTGGTAGGGGTGTTATCCGGGGTGACATAGAGATTCTGGATGTTCTTCTCCACGTCCGAGTAGAAAGCCGTCTCCCAGAACTGTTGGCTGGCAAAGACAGGATGATCCTGGGTGACCGTGTAGGCAAACTGGATGATTCCTGGACACAGTTTCTGTGTTGATAAAAGAGCAACAGAACACAACATGTGTGAATCTCTTGGTATCATTCAAAGGATTTTCCAAAGGCTGAATCTATCAGCTTTACTTCTTCAAATGGGCAACAATGGTACTTTTCTTTTGTTGATGCAATATTCTAATGAAGAGTCATATCAGAAAGTAGAATACATGGACAAAAACTATACAAGAAAGTTGGGAAAAATTGCAAATTCATGTAGAAAAACAGAAATTTTCAACTTTTCAACATGTTGCCGATTAAAAGGATTTTAATATGTCTTTGACTTTTAAGATTTGCTGTTATCAAGCAACTCTAATCTTACCCTGCAGAATGCTGATATGAGGGGTAGAAAGTCCATGCTGAGACTGAACTCCTCACTATGTGAATCCTCCTGTAAAAACATCAAACAAAGTTCTGTAGTTAAATCTAGCAGTACCACAGACAAGATATACAATAAAAGGTCATTTGACGGAGGTACATGTACATGTAGTATAGCAAATAATCTACTACTGTAGTACCCCCTATCTAAAACAGCTATTCCTGTTCCAAATTTCATAGATACACTCCTCCTACAAAATTTCAACACAGTGCATTACAAATTACTTGAAAGATTATTTTCTTCATTCCAATCATAAATGTTGTATCATCTTAAGCACTGCCAGGAACGTTACTGTGCCATACCATGCTACATGTATGTGGATCTAACATGGGTAGACCAACAACACCATGGGCCTTCTAGCAAAGCAGTTCTTAACATGGAGTTTATATAACCCATATATATTTTAGAAGGGTCAAAGGATCAAATGCATATGATTAAACACAGTTTCGGAGGTCACAGTATTGGCAAAAATTGTCTTGACAGGGCCTTATGGGTAAAAACAACTGATTATTTATTCCCTGTATTCTATCAAAGATTCCATTAGCAAAAGAGGTGGAAAATGGAACTTCTAAATTTGAACTGAGAACTTGAAAACTACTAACCTGTAGAGCTGCATTGATCAGCCTGACGACCATGCCAAACTGCTGTGGTTCCAGCATGGCTCGGTTCTTATTGACATGGAGCTCCAGCTCATGGAGGAGAGCTTGCCTAGCAACCCTGCTCTTCAGGGATCGCATCACTGCTGGGAACAACTGGAAATGAGATGGAGCAAGATGATACAATCAGTGAAAATCTTCTCCACTTTGCTGTGTTTACTACATTCTCCTTTTGTTAACCTCTACCTCCTTTTTTTCTACTTTTAACAAAAATACAGAAGTCTTTCCCTATTACCCTACCTATTAACTATATCCTGTACATATTCAACTCATAGATTGATTAATACACTTTAAATGAATTCATTTTATTAGTTTGCTTCATGTATTACAAGTTAAAATGCATTGTGGTAATTTTAAAAAATATCATCTACCCTGCTAGGATATGCCTCTATGGTCATTCATCAATCAAGAACCTCATCCTGGAACTACAAAAATCAGCCTGTAACTTCTTCTTCTGTCACAGCTCATGACTGATCAAAATCCAAGACCCAGGTAAGCGCTACAATTTGGAACAAAGGATTACAATGACATACCCTCCTTGCATCCAGGATCTTGTTCTCGAAGATGAAGCCGATGCAGGTCCTGAGGACCTCCAGTCTCCTGGCACTGTTGTTGATGACATTCCTGTGGCCTTCGAAGGAACTGATGGATGTACTGTAGGGTACTATTTGAGCCTTCTGGTGCCGCGGTTTGGTCAGGCTTGGATTCATACTTTGCAGAATCTGTAACGGGAACAAGGCGGGACATAGATGAAGTAAATGCTTTGTAATGGATAAACATTACACAAAATCGTGGAGAGGCACTACAGAAAAGGCACTACAGAAAGGCATTTGGATATAACTCTCAGTTGTGCTTGTTTCTAATGTTGATGGTATTAACACAAGGTGATGTCACTGAGGAGTTTTGTTTTTTATACTAATTTTGCAAGACCTGTCAAAGAAACAACACATGACAATGGTGATTAGATGGACAAATGTCACTTGGAAATAAGACACAAATCAATCAATACATTTTTTTTTTTAGAACATCTCATGATTCAAAACACTCACTGCTTTTGCGAGGCCATCGTCAATTACGTCTATAACTTTGGCGTTGCTCAGGGTCGGGAACTGATACTCGTTGATGCGTGAGTAGGCACCATCTGATGGCTTGGGGATCTTCTGCAGGTACTGCGCTTTGGTGGGGTTCTCCTGCAGGTGTCCAGAAGAGAATTGAATTTGTATCAATTTGATGAATCAAAGTTTTGTAGGATATCTTTAGACATGCATGTGTTGTGACCTTTTACACCCCAAAACTGTACAGCTAACCCCAAACCACATGTAAGCCAAAATTCAATAAACTGGCATAAAACTGACCAGGGTTTAAGGAAAAAAGGGACTACAACAGTCACTATCCTTAGCAATTGTTTCAGATTGAGCATGCAGATAAAAGACCATGAACCCATTAAAAAAAAGGTTATTCAATTATTTGTGCATGTCCAATGATTGGTTGCTATACAGAGTTTGAAACACCCAAACTACAAGGGGACTCGTGACCATTTTAACCCCATAGCAACTGAGATAGCCTCCTTAGCTCTCAAAGTAGCTCCATGTTGACAATTTGTATTAATCAGGATATTATTCACTTTCCAGATCAAATTCAGATTTTTGAGATTTGAGGACAGTGATTTACATGTATAACAACCTTCCTCTGTGAGGTATTGCTCCATTTTCTTGATTATCAGGGGTGAAAGGTCATAATACAAATAATATAAATAGGGATTATATTCTCAGACGAAGAAGTGAAAACATCCATTTTCAAGCTCTTTTCTCAAGTTTTAAAACTGACCATGCAGTTCTCATCGCCAAGTTTCAAGTCATGACAAAATCAAAACTTTAAAAATTCATTCATTCATTCATAAAAAGTAGATGCCTTGTTATTATTTACAAGGTATAATTCCAAATAAAATTTGTGTGGGCTCATGCTTACATATCATGCAATCCCCAATTGCAGCCTTAATGAAATAATTAAACATCACTCAAAATAAAAAATAAGTTATAATAAATCATAATCGATCATAATAACTAAACTATAATACAATCAGTGCCTGAAGCAGATTTTCTTTGCCTGGCTATCATCTTATGGCTAGAAGAAGAAAAAAAAAAAAACATTTGAAATAAGATAATTCAACAAATGGCGTATCATACTTTTTAAAAAAATACAAAATTCACCCCAGCCACAAAGTCCCTATTGCCCAAGCTACGAAACACTCATCGCAACAAAATTCCAGGACCTTGCAACTTGCCAGATGTATTACACACCTATTATGTCCCCGTATATACTGTGTGCTATGAATAATAAAAAGCGTTTGAGGTATACATGTACATGTAGCTAGTGTATTACCAGTATGTATTGTTTTGTATTTTCTTTTCAAAGCATAGCGCATAGATACATTTACCATGGACCACTTTCCTACTTGAGGATGATACATATATTTACAAGTACCTGCTGAATATGTCTGGATAATTATAGGATTTAGTGGCCGAAGCATTCACAAAGACATTTTCAAAAATACTTGATATCGAGCAAGCTCATAGATGTACAATGTATGAACATGTAGCTCAAAAGAAAGAGATATTGCAAAGTACTGCCTAAACTATTGACTGCATTTGTTTCAAGACAAGTTTTGAAGTCCCTGCTGCAAAGATTTTCAATATTCAATGACTAATCAGAATTCTTTTTAAAGGTTCCAGATAGGACATTAACTCTGATAGGCTGATCACGTGACTTTTAATTCATTTTTTTAAAGAAAAATTCTAAAAATAAATAAAGTCTGAAATTTTGTCACTTCCATTTACTACAAAATGGTAGAAGTAAAATGAGAACATTTCATTGAATAAATGGAATTTCTAACTGACTGAGTGAAATTATACATGCAGCTTAAGGTAGTTAAATTTAGGTACAATACATGTATGCATTACAGCCAATCTAGCCCCTATCAGACATTACATAGCACCATGTCTACTTGCTTTACTATGTAAGAGCCTGTAACCCATGTATTGTTGAAAAGAATAAACATTGTGCACCATATGATCAGACCGAGACTAAGCTTGGGAGAAGAATGCCATGGATTTTGTTTGAAACGATTAGAGAGATCAAATCTCTCTGATTGAGGATCACATTGGTCAAATCACCTGTGAATGGTGATAGCAGGATATCACATGATGCCCAATTGGATAGATTCCTGTGCCTTATTGTCCCAAACCAAGTCTCTGTTAGATCATTCATGTACATGTACATGTATGTGTGCACAGGAAAAGAGGATGTTTTCAAAGGGAATTTCTAGAATCATAAGGGGCAAAATGTCTCTCAATATATGCCAAAGTCTTATGTGATGTAAAATGTTTATAGGATTTTATCAAGTAACAGATGATTTCTAGCAGGCCAGGAGTTATATGTACACTGTATGTGCACAAGTAATACTTGGTACTTATTTAGGAGGTACATCCACTCAGTTGTCATTGGCTGCAACATCGTAGACAAATACTGAATTCTACAATGTACCCTACAGTTTTGTTCTTTTTAGAGTACATAAATACCAGTATTTTCCCTTTGAGAGATTAGACGGTACATACATGCTCTTCTTACCAAGTGTATATTCAATCTGGATTTTCCCTTTGAATACATCTTAAAAGGAGAGCGGAAACATTTTAGACTCCCCAACACCATTGTAGAAGGCTAGAAGCACATGTATATGAAAATTTCTGCTGAGTCACAGAAGGGCATTAACTTATATTGTTTAACATAGAGTTAAAGCCCTTCTGGCACTCAGCAGACGAAATGTTCAATGGCATTAGAATAAATACATGTACATGTAAATGCACAGTAGAAGTCAAAAGTTTGGGGCCACCCTTGAATGGCTTTTAAACTGCAATGTCCATTTCTCATGATTCTACCGGAATAAAGATAGTAACACAACGGCAGCTCCATGGTGCATCCATACTTTTGACAAGTACTGTTATGTTGAAGCTGGATGTATATCAGTATATATTATATGTTACTGAATATTTATACCCAGTGTTTTGCACGACTTTCAAAAGGGATGCTTGACATATTAAGGCACAACATTTGAACTTAATTTGAAGGTAACAGACAAATACTGGAGGAATCACCGAGTAGAGTAGTGTCTTGTGATTTCTTATTGTTCATAATAAGTTTGGTATAATTAGCCTTGATATCTATATTTTAATCACATTTTGTTCATGTATTACATCATTATCTCACATACTGTGGGGGGGAAAAAAAAAAGAGTATAAACACGTATGCTTATTATTCATTCACAGTGCAAATGTATTTATACGGTCCAAAAATTTCAAGTTAATAGTGTGTGATGTGCGAAATCAGGAAAGGTTTTTACAGGTCATTTTGTCTAGATAAAGTGATTTATTCATACTGTGCTACAATTTCCAAACAGGTACATATTATATCAGACTAGGTTAAATCTCCCATGGTACATACTACCTTTCACCACATTGTCAGCTGAGACCCAGAAGGACTTTATTTCATATACTTTCCCACAGAGTTAGCAACCTTCAGGCTCACCACAGACAATATTTTTTTCAAGTAAAATCAGCCTTCATACAAATTAAAAATCGTTGCCTGAATAAACAAATGTTAACATTAACTCTTGATATTACTTTTCTTATTCTTCAGTATATATTTGTTAAATGTGTTATCAATGCCAGGGATAGAGTGTAGATAATGTGTAGATATTAGTAGCAGATTACATACATGTACATTCCTTTAATTGTGAAGATAATTCATAATGGTTAAACATATTAGGTTACAGAATATGTAGAGATATCATCATACTGGTAAGTTAAAAGAATAATGATCCATAACATAACATTTTCATTTGTGAAGCATATTATTCTTAAGTTGGATTAAAATTTACATGTAATTGCTCCACTTGGGTTTCTGACCATTCTTAGTTTTGATAGAATATCAGATGTTAAGTTGCAGTTGTAACGGCAATAGCTAACTTGTTGAATTGCAATATTAGCAGTTACGGTTACAGCTATAGTTGTCTTCTTGGTTTTAAATGATATATCATCAAATATCATTTTTAAAAATCTATAAAATTGTCCACTTTGGTGAGCAGAAATTTCAAGGTAGAGAATGCATAAATTTCTATTACAAGTAGGCCTAATATATAGGGGATTCCAATGTGCATTGCATCATTCTTGGTTCGCTTGCTCCAGCTTGTGTGTCAGATTCTCATCTAGGAGTACATAAATCTCACACCAAGATGGGGGACATCTAAACTTAGTGAAGAGTTACGCATGCCACATGCAAGATTGGCACTGCTGATCCATTGCTGCAGTTTGTTTCGAGGTGTCGTATGATCAAGGTACACATGTACTATGTAAGACGTGTAAGTTGTGAAACAGAATACTGTAAAAACACAAACTTTCACGACATAAAACTTTCACAAATTTGTTAATGATAGCCAATTTTGCAGCAAGAAACTTTCGTGATTCTCGACCACTCGTGAAATTCAAGAAAGTTTCATGCACAAAAATAGTGGTTTTACAGTAACAACTTATGGATGTTAGACAACTTCTATGATGTACATGTAAATTCCCCAAAGAACCCAACGCGATCTGAATTTAGGAAAAGACTATTTGTTTAGAAAATGTTGATGATATGACTCTTGAGAAATGACAGATGAGATATATCGATCATCGCGTGCAGGGCAGAAGGGTTTGAATGGACACACTGACAACAAATGTAAATTTTGAGAAAAATGCATTCCAAAGTATGTATAACATTTCAGTCTGTGCGTTGTCCAATTTAAAATAGTGATAGCTTATCGCTCAGCAATCAAAGCTAAGTATTTCGGAAATTTGATCAAAATATGTGTTTGCGCCTTTCTGCCGTGCACAAGACAATATGTTGCAATTTTTGGAAGTAGAGTATAAAGGAATGTTTTAGTGGAGTTAAAAGGTTGCAAGTTGCAAGCAAGTTGCCCTGAGTAGCTACCAAGCTAATAACTAAGAATGCTACTGCGCATCTTTACCTCGTCAGACTTAGACAATATGGATGGATTCTCCTGTTAATAATGAACAGATTAATCAAGAAAAATTAGAAAATAGAGAGCACAAAAAAAAGAGAGGGAGAGAGGTCAAACTTTGTTTAGAAGACTGATCACGGGAGATAAGGTGGAATTTATAAACAGTTTCCCTTGAACACAGGGTTTAAAGAGAAAACAGTTCTTTCTTTACAGCTTCCCTTGAAATCATCAATTTTGTCTTCCTTTTCTGGACATTTGAAGAGTAAATGTATCTCATCATGTTACAAACCTAACTACAACCAAGTGATGTGAAGCTTTCCAATGGTGTAATTTCAGCATGATTCATGTATCTACAATGATTCTCTATACTGTGGCAGATGACACCCATTATCAGCTTCAAGATGTATAAAGTTAGTGCACTTGCCCAAGTTCTGAAGCTCTATCTGCAAGCTTGGGCATACATTGTAGGTAAAGAAATAATCATCAACTGAATAGAAAGGGTACTAAATCTAAAATCAATTGGACAAGAAATTGAAGATCAAGAATCTGATTTTAACTTGGCAGGTGAGATTTTCATTTGCTTGCTCCTATCCCATATATTTTGTTGCCCCAGGGACAAGCGGGTCATTGGGTTTAAGATATTCTGGCTTTTCTGGGATTTTTTAGCAAAGCATTGCTGAAAGGAGGTCAAGGACAGATATTGTAATCTTTTGCTCGGCAACTTGACAAGTGTAACTGATTTTAATTTGCTAGCCCCTAACCCTTATTTTTGTTACCCCAGGGCAAGCGTGTAATTGGAAACAAGGTATTTTGGCCTCTGAAACTTTTCGACAAAGCTTTGCTGAAAGGTGGCTAAGGGTCGGTATTTTATTCTTTTGATTGGCAATTCACTATGTGATTGATTCTAATTTGCTTGTCCCAACCTCATATTTCTGCTGCTTTAGGGGCAAGCGGCTACTTGGGTTGAGAGATCCTAGACTGCTGAAAGGTGGCTAAGAACGGATGGCCTACTTACATTCACATAGAGCCTCTCAGCGACTTCCCTAATGTTCTTGAGCATTCTCTCTGGTTGACCCTCCTCTACCGCAAATGTCTCTGGAAGCATTGCATTCAGCTACAGGAAAAACCAGGGGGGAATATAACGGTAATCTTTAATTCTTGAGCATTTTGTTTTTCTAGCTGACCCTCCTCTAATGCAAATGTTTATGGAAGCATTGCATTCAGCTACACGAAAAACAATGGAATAAAAAAATGATAGTAATCTTAAAATTCGTGATCATTTTCTTCTAGTTGACAATCCTCTACGACTTGAGTCTCTACAAATATTGCATTCCACTACAAGAAGAAACCACAGCAACAATAACTTACAGTCTGCAAATAACCAGACGATGTTCATTTCTATCAAAAATATGAAATTCGACAAGACAAATACTGGTAGAGACAAATATCTGGTAGAACGGAAAAATGAAGGCTAATCAGTGCACTAAAATGATATCAGCTAAATTTACATCAGAATGCGATTTCTTTTTCTATTAAATTAAAAAGACCATTTCTAATAATTGGAAGCTCAACAACTTACCTTGTCGAAGAGGTCACACGGTCTGTAAGGAGGACCTCGCTCATTGACAAATGTTCCAAAGCTCATACCATCCAGAAACTTGCTCAAGAATTCGTCTCCTAATGCCCCATGTTGGAATAAGAACATACCCTGAAGAAAGAAAAATATGAATTTATTCTCAGGTGAAGAAAAACACTTACTTTTTCCGTCTGTGGAATTTCAAAGAGAAGGAGAGATAATATCATTTGTCCGGTAAGCGATATATTTTCGCCTTTACCGTCTATGGTCCAACTCAAATTTGGTGATTATACCATAACCACTTCTAAAAAATGTTGTCAACATCATGACCACCTCCATCACAAAACACTCTCGTACTCACCATCATCATCATAATAGCCATTAACAACACCATCATCACCATCATCATCACCATCACCACCATTATCACAATCATCACCATCACAATCAAAACCACTTTTAAAGAATTTTGTCATGATCATCATCATCATCATTACCACCTCCATCACAAAACACTCACCATCATCCAATCCAATCCATCCGATCCGGGAATTTATAAAGCGTCAATATCTAGTTGCCTAATCATCATCATAATAACCGTTCCCATCATCATTAACAACACCATCATCATCATCATCATCATCATCATCATCATCATCATCATCATCACCATCACCATTATCACAATCATCACCATCACAATCAAAAGCAGCATCATTATCATTATCATCATCATCATCATCATCACCACCACCATTATCACAATCATCACCATCACAATCAAAACCACTTCTAAAGAATTTTGTCATCATCATTATCATCATCATTACCACCTCCATCACAAAACACTCACCATCATCCAATCCAATCCATCCAATCCGGGAATTTATAAAGCGTCAATATCTAGTTGCCTAATCATCATCATCATAATAACCATTCCCATCATCATTAACAACACCATCATCACAATCATTATCATCACCATTAGGGCTGCTCGACATAAAGATGTACTCCGGAACGGACAACCACTATGAGACATTATATTGTTTTTGACTGCAGAATGCGAACTCATGAATATTTAACAAGCAGCCCAGAGTATCTAGGTAATGAATGTATATATCATTCATGAGTCTGTACCGCGAAGTTTGAATTTTCCCTTGCATCCCGCATTTTTAAAGCGATGAAAAAAATATTGCTCTCATTCAAAATGTTGTAATTTTATTTTCTAATGCATCAAAATGCTTAATTCAATTCAAATACAATATGATATTTTATTTTGAAGCAGGGCGGTTGGTGACTGGGTGGGTAACCGTCTTTTAACCAAATTTTAGATGAATGGAAAGGTACATTTTAAGGTGGTGACGATATATCGCCATATCGGCGATACTGAAGCTGACAATTATCGAATAACCCAAAATGCGATGTGTGCAGACCTAATCACCATAATCACAATCCTCACCATCACAATCAAAAGCATCATCATCATCATCATCATCATCATCATCATCATCTCACACAGTACCTTGTTAAAAGTAATGACAGGACTAGGGTGTATCCTAATGATAGTGAGACAGGATCTGTATCCTAGTAACAGCTCAGCGATGAGGCGGAGAAAGATTGCACGTATCTCCTTGTCGAGGAGTTCTGGTTTGGACACAGTGTCCGAGTTGACTGGGAACGCTTGGTCTGCTATCTTTAGATCAGGTCTCAGCACCTAGTAGCAGAGAAAAATACAAGAAAACACAATAATGATATGTCAATTTATACAACGATAGCTTCAACACAAATATAATCTACTGCCCTTTTCAAATTAACAAATCAAAACCCTTGCTAAAGCTGAGCTCCTAAAATAAGGAGCTCGAGTATTCAAGAAATTTCTTCCTACCAGGTGCCCATTTACATGTACCTCATCTGGATCGAGAATGGCAAATGCAGACTAATGTCTTGCAAAAGGACATTAGTGCCAATACAGATATTAGAACCTTGTCATCCATTGCTGACTCATCCACTAGACTAAAACACCTCTACAAAAAACCAAAAAAAAGTATTTCAACAACCTGTAACAAAAAAGTTGATGCCACATTTGATCCAGGCTTTAAGCTTGTCAAAGAAATAGGGTTAGGATTTGGTTATGATTGGGTTCAGGGCCCCGTTTTATAAAACTTATAATCAGTAACAACTTCCAAAAAATCTATGACAAACCTGCTCTCAGCCAATCAGATGCAAGTATTTCGATAGCTTATAACTGTTATTGGAACTTGTTACTAATAACAAGTTTTATGAAACAGGGACTAAGTTAGGTTTATGGTTATATAACGTTAGGCTTCACAGGGAATACTTGGTCTGGGCCCTGTTTCATAAAACTTGGTATCAATAACAACTGCCCCATTTCTACGACAAATTTGCTCTCAGCCAATCAGATTCAAGGATTTCAGTAGCTTATAACAATTATTGTAACTTGTTATTGATAACAAGTGTTGTGAAACCGGGGCCGAGGAATCTTCAGATCACGTCTCAGTACCTGGTATGAGAATAAAAAAGTACTTCAACAGCCTGCTACAAAAATGGTGATGGTCCCTCTCAAACCAGGTTTAATAAAGCCACATGGTCATGGGTCCTCATGGGGAATTTGACACCAATCGGGCGTTTACCTTATAACATGTGTTGTCAATCACCGAGAGTGGACTTCACTTTAAAGGGCAGGCAGTTCTTATGTAATGCATTGTGCCCTCCTCCTACTACAGTGTAAGGAAATGTCACCATCATAAATCTCCCCAACTCAAGTAATTTTAAGGTGGGACAGACCCATGGTCAGACCCATCTCCCTGGTTTCACTGCCTGCCTGCCTGCCTGAGAGGCCTCACACACATTAACTGGTAATTCATCCAAAATCTGGTGTCAGCGAATTATGATGCAATGCACATGGAAACTGACGACAGTGTGCCCTTAAATGGGTACCTGGGCCCTGTTTCATAAAAATTGTTATCAACAACAACTGCCTCATTTCTATGACAAATTCGCTCTCAGCCAATCATATTCAAGGATTTCAGTAGCTTATAACAATCATTGTAACTTGTTATTGATAACAAGTTTTATGAAACGAGGCCCAGGTCATACAGGGCCCTCATAAAGAGCAGCATTAACCCTAAAAGGACTGCACACACCTCCAAAATCATGTAAAGAACATGATCGCAATGTCATCTTTGCTAAGACATAAATTTTGACAGTTACTATACATTATGGAAATTATGTTCATAAATATATAATTTTTGATAATAAATGAATAAAGAAAACTTTGTTTCAATGCCAGCAATGACAAAGAGACAAACAAATACCATCTACTAGTCTCATATTGACTTACCATTGTAAGTTCATAATTGATCCTCTCGTACATCACATCGGATGGCAGCAGTAAGTTCACACATTCTGGTATTGATAAGTAGCCCCCGTCAAGATCAGCGACTACAACATCAAGCTGAAATGGATTCGTAAGAAAAGACTGAAGCATAGAGCGCTTACTCCAAAATCAATCTTATATTCTTATTCTACATTATATTTAGCTAGGCACAAAGCTTTGATTATTCCATGAGCATTTGCATTATCTTCCTTCTGCTGTTTTGAGATATTAAGATGTAACCATGAAATAAGAAACATAATAGATGCAACATATATTACCTACAGATACTTTGGGAAGGAGGGGTAATTCTACTCTGCTACAGGTATATCTGTGAATGGTGGAATCTACCTACATGTACATGCACCTGCATGTAGATGCTGTAAAAGTTATAACAAATCCCCAAATACAGTAAAAACCTGTATACAAAGACCACAGAAGGGACACACAGAAGGTGGTCTTTGTACACAGGATCCTTTAACACTTGTTTCAATGAGAAATTCTGTCTTTTGCAGAGGAGGGGTGTGATATATTAATTTACCAGCTCAACCGCTTCTTCCTTGAGAGCTGAATGTATCCCCATAATAAATGGAGTAGGCGTACTCAGGACTTCAGTCAGTGCAGCAGGCAGTACTGGTATGTACACATAACTGCAGGAAGAAAAGAGTTGAAGGTTCATGTATGTAATGTTAGTACTTGTGGCGAATTGGTTAGCAAAGTTTCAGCCTTTTTTTTTGGGGGGGGGGGGGGGTGCTGAAACTTTTAGGTAAAGTTTTCAGGCTTACAACATGTATTCTTTTTTCCTTTAAATACCCTCATATTCAAAATATGACGAGAAAATAGCTGAGATGTTCGGGCCGAACGTTCATCCCCACTGTGTGTGCAGTCCCATAAACCCATTTCTGTGTGCAGTGCATGTGCTTTTCAGTGAGAATGGGTCAATGTCTTATCATTTTGATGATTCCAGAACCTCACAGTATACACCAATTCTTATGTAGACTTGATCAACCATTCCCAATTCCTTTGAGACTGTTTCTTTCAAAATGTAATCACATGACCAGAACTCATCTTTATCTTTGAATGGTTAAACCCTTATTTTCGTTCTACAGATTGGCAACTTGGTGCAAAAACACATAGTCGCTAGTTTCAGCCTTCCTTCTACATGTACCTGTATTTCAGTGGGAAGAGAAGTGAGATGAGCGCCCCGCATGCCTCGGTTAGCCTGGTGTAGCTCCGACAGTGAAAGAGGATCTTCTGGTCTGTCACGGCAGCACAGAAGAGTGTGATGATGTTGTGAATACCTGTTGGAAAATACAAAATAAAGAATATGGTTCTTTAAATGACTGAATATTCAAGTAGTGAAAAAAATACAAAAGAGCTTTGGAAAACATAAGTTTTCACAAAAACTGATATGAAACAGCTGGGTTTTATACTCAATAAACTCAATGTTCATATCATGTGACACACATTCCATTTTGCTAATCAAGGAAAGCAAATCATGTGTAGGAAAAACGTGTTTCACGAATCACTTTCAAACAATGGTTTGGTATATCAATAGTTGAGTTCACAGTCAAGGTAAGCCATGTTCACATTTGACATACTTACCAAGTTGCTGAACGAGTAGAGCCACAGATGATCTTGTGACGGGCAAGGAATCACTGAGGGGTGGCTGCAGCGCTTGTCTGTCACCAGCTCCAATAGAGAATCGAACCTAGCCGCGAAAAGACAATAATAATAATAATAATAATAGCTGTTTCTTATATAGCACCTTACCAGTTACAATGTAACCGACCAAAGCGCTTACAGCAATGCATTAAAAAGGGAAATGAAACATCTTGGATAAAGATACTTGTATGAACGAACATCCCAACAATGTTGGTTCTATAGGAACTACCATGATCTTTTTTAAAGCAGAAAAATGTCATATTTTTCTGATAAATATTTCCACAGAGCCTCAGGGGTCAATCTGGGGAGCGTTTCATCAAGTGTTTTGTCAGTGATTTTAACCGACAACTGTTATAAGCTACTGAAATCCTTGCATCTGATTGGCGGAGAGCAAATTTGTCGGTAAAAATCACAGACAAGACATCTGATGAAACGCCCCCAGGAAAAGGATCAAGATGTTTCCTACCAGTACTACATCTCATTCTCTACAGTGCACCTCCAGCAAACTCCCCTGGATGCTACCCCCTTTTGACCAATAACCCTGAAAAGTGACCCTAGGACATGACAGCTTACCTGTGGCCCTCCTGGGATAGGACTTGTAGCTGTACATGTACATTGCAAATGATGTTTATAGGGACACTGATTTTCCGTTTCAAAAAATGGCCTTTTCCGTTTCAGAAAATCTGGAATTCCGTTTCAGATGGGCTGAAAAACGTCAATTCCGTTTTGCCATAGACTTTGCACACATGAAAAAAATAAAATTCCATTTACATAAGATTTGCGTACAAACATGAACTTGTAGGGTACAAATGTTCTAACATTACAGAGTCAGTTAAAATTCAGGTATTCGACTTGTATTTCTTAATCATGACTGGATCAAAAAGGATCTTACATGACAAACCATGAAAATCTGTGTAGTACCCAGGAAGCAGATTACTTCAACATGATGCACAGAACTCTTACGATTTCTGAGCACTCGATCTATCGCACCGTATACCGACGTCGACGAAAACATTTCAGTCTTGGCTGTCATGTCAGCGATCGATCGATGTTAGGCGCACACGCCAGCCCCTTTTTTGAACTGTACAACAGCATGTGTACAAATCTCGCCGCACTTAGCGCCCGCTGCTGGCGTGTGCGTGCCTAGTTTACGTCTACGTAATACTAGGCGCACACGCCAGTCCATTTACTAAAAAAGTGCTGGCTGTGTACGGCAACCCCGCCTTACTTCCCTCTCGGCCGCATGAGTATGCGCCTAACTTGCGTAATAGGGATTTGCTGCTCCTATTGTACCATGTTTTATGTCACGATCTCCATTGGTCCAGCAAAACAAAATGGCAGCGCCCTGTCTCCGAAGAATCTGACGAATATCGCTAAGTATTCGGAGTTACTGACCATGATTTTAGGCCCGATATTTTTTCACTGCATAACAAATCACAAGAATAGTGTAAGTTTTACGATTTTATGCTTGAAAAAATGAAAAATTTTGAGGTAAAAGGGGTTTTCCGCGACTTTCCTTTCCAAATTGCATTTTCCATTTCAAATGGTCATTTCCGTGAATTCCGTCCGTTTTCCGTGATCGCGGAAAATCAGTGTCCCTATGTTTACGACCACAGCCTCATTTCAATATCATCTAACAGGCACTATTCCCCCCCCCCCCTTCCCGCAGAGCTTCCTCCATTTTGACAGCCCTCAAGAACAAGCCTGCTTACCTGTGGACCTCCTGGTGGTGGGACCTGTACATGGCCAAGGATGTTTCCTACTAACGTCTCCATCTCAACATCTATACCATCAACGTAAACAGTGTACATCAAACCCAGGCAGTTCTGAAAAAATGAAATAATATAAATAGTAACAATAGTAATACACAATGTAATAATCTTTTTAGTAAAGCCTAGAGAGCATTCAAACCATTCAAAAGAATTATCTCTACCAGGTATTGATTGACTACATCAAGGTGGAATGAAAAAAAAAACGATGCAGAAAATTAAAGCCATTTACATGTAAATATATGTAGGGTGAAGAAAAAGGAAAAGTGTGTGTAGCAAAGACACAGAAATGTGAAGCAGACTATACTTTGTCATTTTTTTTTTTTTTTGCTGAGGTGATCTCTTGAGGCAATTTACCAAGTTATATATCAATGAGGATTTTTGGGACAGTAAAATCATCATTGGTTACATGTGATTCTGAAAAATGTTGCGTTCAGTTTTCAAAGGACATACCTTCAAGGTTTCAAAGTACTCTAATCTTGATATAAGAGCGAGACACTTGGGTGCAAACGTGACCGTGTGTCGAATCAACGTTGAATCCACGTCATCGTTCTCCAGGTCATCGGGTCGCGAAGGGGTCATGTTGACGACCTCGCTGAAGGTCAGGACAGCGCAGTAGTGGCGCCTGGCCTCGATGTCTGTCAGGACGGACACGTGGAAGGTAGGCGGCTGAGGCTTGCTGGTCAGCTTCCATCCTGCAGGCTGGCAAAACTGGACAGAGAGAAACAAGGAAATGAGATTTATTTATATATTTATTCATTTATTCATTTATTCATGTTTCATGTACATGTATTCATGTATTCATTTATTCATTCATCCACTTATCATTTATTCATTTATCCATTTATACATTAATTCATTTATTCACTTATCCATTTATTCATTTATTCACGTAACCATTTACTCATTTATTCATTTATCCATTTATTCATTTATCTCTTTATTCATTGATCCATTTATTCACTTCTTCACTTCTTTGATCTTTCATCAGTATATTCATAGAGTTATTTATTCATCAATTCAATTGTACATGTACATGTACCTATTTATTCATCTTTTTACAGTACATTGATATCAACCTTCCTCGACATGCATAGGTAGCGTAAACAACAAAAGTGCAAAGCCTCTTTCTCACTGCCAAGGGGCAGACCAGCTAGGATCAGTTTGAGCTGCTAATTTTGGCAGGGATGTAAGCCTCTCAAAGCCTACAGTGATCCTTCCACAGCAAAACCTGACCAAGAACTGTTAGCTACATCATGTACACCTGACTTCCCCACATTATTGCATACATGTACCTGGCAACCATCCACACAGGCAGAGCACTGGGTTTTACCACTTACCATCGCCTTATAATACATACATGTAATATGCAGTCTGAAGAGTTTTGAAGGAGAGATGTGACAGGGCCTGAAATCTGGCATCCCTGTTCCACAACAAAAAGTTAGGAATCTCAATACAATTTCATCTTAGGGATGCAGTGTATTTTGTATGATTTTCAGCATTTTTTTTTTACAAGTTTTCAAACATGTGAGGATCTTGTAGGGTTCAAAACATTACAAGGACAAAAATGGCAGCAATCCTCCAAAATAGGAATGGTTGGCAGCTACAAGTATTGTATGATACTAGCTTACACAGGTGACAGTACATGTAGACATAGCCAAGAGAATTGGACTTCTGTTGCACTTCCAGCCCATGCCCCCCCCCCCTTTGAAAAGTGTACATTGTGCCCCCTCATTTTTAAATTATGCCCCCCCCCCTTTTGAACTGATAACCTTTCTTGAACAACAAAGAGAGCCTAAAATGTGTCATTACCCTTTTTTTTTGTTGTTGTTGTTGCTTGTCAGAGAACTTTGGAGAAAAAGTGGACTAAAAAAATCTGATAACCTTTTTTTTTTTTTTTTTTGCTTGTCAGAAAAAATGATAACCTTTCTTGAACAACAAAGAGAGCCCCAAAATCTTTTTTGTGTTCTTGTTGCTTGTCAGAGAATTTTGGAGAAAAAGTGAACAAAAAAATTTGATAAGCTTTTTTTTTTGCTGGTCAGAAAATTTTTGGAGATTTGTATGCCCCCTGCCCCCTTTTACAAAATCCTGGAGCCGCCCCTGGTTCACACAGCACGTTCCTAAAGCCTAGAGAGTTGAAATTCTCTTGCATCAAAACACATGTGTGTAGTCCTTCACATAGCAAGTGAGATACATGCACATGTATGTGAATGTGGGAAGACCATGTGCAAAGCATAATGAGCCATGGCCAGAGAAAGCCCTAGCCGCCGCCGACGACGGATAATTGCGCCACATCTCATGAGTCATGCACGACTGGACGGCTTGATAGCAACATGGAGATACAAACTATGTCCATGATACTGAGCGACCCCACCCTATATGTATCCATGGGATTTAAGACATGAGAGAGGGGGAGAGAAAGAAAGAGAGACAGAGAGAGAGCGAGAGAGATGGAGACAGAAAAGAGGGAGAGAGGAGATGGAGACAGCTTGAGAGCCAAGAGATAATGGGTGCGTCAAAGAAGAGATGTTTCATAAAGAAAGAGGAGAGAGGGTTGAAGGGAGAAGGAGGAAGAGGGGATAGAGATGTAGGGAGTTGGAAACAGCTTCAGAGATAAGAAAGAGTTGGTAAGAGCAGGGGAATATATTTCCCTCTAGTTCATTTATTTATTTCCATCAATAGTTTAAAAATACATACAAATACAAATCGGTACAAAATATAAAATCACAAGATAGAGGAGACAGCAAGAAAAGCAAGGAGCTTTATAAAAAGCTGCCACCAAGGGAGAATAGGAAACAGGAGAGAGGGAGAGAGGGGTGAGAGAGGGAGAGAGGAGAGGGAGAGAGAGGGAGAGAGGAGAGGGAGAGAGGGGGAGAGAGGGGGAGAGAGGATGGAGAGGGGGAGAGAGAGTAAAAAAAAGAGATAGATAGAGAAGAGAGAAGGATAAATGAAAGAGAATCCAGAGATAAACAGAAAAACAGAAAGAGAGAGGAGGGAGTTGCAGATAAACAGAGAGAGACAGGATAAAGCTGGTATGGGTAGAAGAGATATACAGGAAAGAGATGAACAGAGAGCTGCATGTTACATGTACAAGTAGAAAAGGAGAACAAGCGACAGTGAAACTGAAAACAAAAGAGGAAGAGAGAAAATAAAAAAATTAGAGGGCTGGGGGGGGCGGTTAGGAGTGAAATACAGAGGAGGAAAAAGAGAATGTGTGGGATATGGAGGGATTTGTGAGGATAAGGGAAGATGGTACAGAAGAGCTGTCGAGAATGTGATATTAGGGGGTTATAATGATTGGGAGAATGTGCATGCACATTTTTGTACATCTACATACTGTACTGTACTTGGTGGTAGAATGAGCTTGATAATTTTAGAGAAAAGGAAATTGAGAGGGGGTGTGGATAATATATGGATTGAGGGAAAGGGATAATACTGGGATAGGCAGGGGAATATAGGGTTCATGGAAAGGCATATATGAAGAAAAGCTCTTGAATTTTTATAAGATTTCTAAAATGTACAATACTAATGAAAATACAGAATACTTTAGAAATGCTTGAAAACACTTCAAGATTTCCAATAATCTAATGATTATAGAGAAAGTCCTTTCAACTGAGAATTGAGGCATTACATGAAGGCCTACAACATGTATATTGCCCGTGCACACTACTTGTACATGTATCAAGGCTTAGTGTACCAGGTAAAGCCTGGATGGATCCATCTTATGAGTCATGCCTGACTTGACGGAGATGCTCATTGCTCTCTAGGGCTCCCATGACCCACCTGCTGGTGTAATGGTATCCAGCGTTATCAGTGAGATAGGATTTCATGAAATCTTCATTTTCATCTGATAATAAATGTCCCCACGAAAAAAAACCCTGAAGACATGTATCATTAAAGAGGTGTACTTGGTATTTGAACAGGGATAAGAACAAACCGTTTGACATGAAGATGAATTCCATACATTTACATGTACATGGTCTGATCCAAGATAAAGAGAAATTGTATGTTCATTTTAAAGGCAAATCATTTTCACATGAGGCAAAGGAGAGAATTTAAACAATCTGACTTATTGATTTGTTGGTTTACTTGTTGTTTTTTGCTTGTTTGTTTGTACTTTCCACCTAAAAACAGATTTCCATAGAAATTGAAAAACAGAGAATTCTAAAGGAACATGTACCAATTAATGATCAAGGCTTGCCCAAAAAAATTATAAAACTTTGAAGTGCTTTCCTTATTGAATCAAGATGTTTTCGCCTTCCTCTCTTCATCTTACTAAAAGAAATGCTTTTCTCCTCATCATGGCCTGAAGAGAAACCCACTGGAGTATTGGCCTCGATCACCTGCCAGCCCAATCAATCTCAAGCCCCAGATACCAGGTCACTGGAATCTGCAACACCTATATTTGACACACCGTAACAGAAACATTCTCAAATTCATAGGGAATGCTCTTGAAAATTTGAAAGAGAAAATGTTTTCTTCCTTCCCTCTCCAAATCTTCCTGCTTTTCTACCTATCATAGACTGAAGAGAAAACTGCTAGAGTCTTGGCCTAGATCACCTGCCAGCCAGCCCAATCAATCTCAAGCCCCAGATACCAGGTCATGAGAATGTCTTCAAGTAATGCTAAATTCAAGGGATATATATATCTATATAAACATTTTGTAGTCCTAATGTATACATCCACATATTCTGTGTACATTGCACACAACTATTTTAAATGCTAAAGTGATTCTTTGGGCAGAGCAGAAATCAGAGAAATTTGTCCCAATTTGCAAAATCGTTCCTTAAAAAAAAAAGATTGTGTATATATTCCAGAGGCATAATGAAGTCTTAAATAACTAAAAGTGGTTGAGTCATGGACTTACAAGCAACTATGATACTTAAATTGCTTGAAGGAGTATGCATTTTACAATTTCAAAAAAAAAAGAAGTTAGATTCATGTTTGAGACACAAGTCTGTTTTGTCATTCCAATTTAATATCTTAGTTCAGCAACGCTCTAATGCATACACGTAATGGCACTTACATTTTTATGTAAGTAGACCAGCAACTTTTTTTCTCATTTACAGTGAAATATTTAACCCTATATTTGTTTAGTTTTCTGATGTGTGGGTGGGTATGTTATGTGAATAATGTCCTTGACTGATAGTGATAGTGCATCATCGCCCACATGATGTAAAAAAGTATATTTGACAGTGTTCTAATTACGACATAGATGCACACCCAGCTCGTGTAATCTGCTGCCCCCATATTGCCAAGATATTATACACACCCTACGAACACATCCTGGTTACGAGATCTTAAGTTATTCATCACACCGCGGGGGGAAAGTCATCACTACTAAAAGACGGCGAGCTCCCTTTAGACAGCTCTACAGCTACATGTATGCTATACGCTTAACGTTCAGTGCAGTAGACTGTACTATGTTTCATGTCTTGGTGTTGTTCATATCATTAATGTTCCTTGCTTTATGAAGAGTGACATGAGAATACTTGGGGGCGTTCAGACGGTGCTATTTACAGCTCTGTTAACCCATTCAGTGTTGAAGGCGATTTATACCGCACCCAATTTTGAATAATCTAATATTTTGGGAGAATGAAACACTTTCTTTTCTTCTTAAAATTCAAAATGGGTACATGAATATTGATGAGATTTGATATCTTTGATATGACAGAATACAAATATTTGATCTCAATCAACAATAAAAAGAGAAACCATAGTAAAAAAAACTTTTCTTATGAAACATTGTTTGTGATGTTTTATGTTTGTCATCTTGTTGGCACAGTCAAGGTAAAGTGCTACCCTTCAACTTACATGTACATGCATGCAATTTCATTTTGGTGTCAATACTATCAAAATCTATTGATCAAATACAGTGTACATGTACATGTATGTAAAATATTTCATTTTCTCCACTTAATAGTACAAGCTCACTGTAGATATATATGTACATAACCTAGTACAAACTCACTGTAAATATACATAATGTACGTGTGTAACATGTATTTTTGGTTGTTGGTACTTTGTTTATGTGGTTTAGGTTATTGTTGTCAGAAATACACAAAAATTTGCAAATTGTAATATTTGCCCAACACTGTACAATGTACATGTACATGTATGTGTTTAAAACCAGGCACAGGCAATTGAGCAAGTTTTCATCAAATTCAATGGATTACATTATGATGAAACCTCAACATACAGGTAAACATTCAGAGCGGAACAACACTTAGTAACAGCACATATGTGTGGGTAATCCCTTCCTAGATTACAGCCAAACCATAGGAACCTCACAGAAAGTCATTTTGCATGAATAATGGTGTACATAAGCGTCCCAAAGTCAAACCACAAGATATCTCCATGATTTCATTTCCTTATTCCCTCCACCACATATAATTTGCGTTTATTTAACTAGGGCTGTGCACAGTGAGCAAGAAAGGGACATTCACAAAAGAAGTCCATATTTTTATAGGCTTTTATGGGAGCAGTGACTGGATAATAGCCTATAATGGATGGGGTTCTTTATTGATAATATTGAATGACAGCCTCATAAAGGTTTAGTATATCAAGGTACATGTAGATAAAGGAAAGGGTATTCTCTGTGGTTATTTCTTTAAAGGGGGTACCCAATGCTGAAACAATGTTAGTTCATTTAAAAGATCATGATTTTATTAGAAGAAAATCATCTGCCTTAAATTTTTTTTTTAATTCGTGTTGCCAGAAAATCCCCGAAATATGGTAAGATTTCAGGATATTTTGGCCCCTCAGCTGTGTCCCAATTTCAGCTAGGTAACCACAATGACGTCAAAGTGTTTACCTTGTCGCGCAATTATAGCAAAATGCGCGCAAGGTGTAATGCATTTTGTATAGTCTAGCGCGCAACACATCTGCAATACGCGAACCTGGGTAACCACTTTGACGTCATTGTGGTTACCTAGCTGAAATTGGGACACAGCTGAGGGGCCAAAATATCCTGAAGTCTTACCATATTTCGGGGATTTTTCTGGCAACACGAATTTTTAAAAAACTTAAGGCAGATGATTTTCTGCTAATAAAATCATGATCTTTTAAATGAACTAACATTGTTTCAGCATTGGGTACCCCCTTTAAGCTCTTTGTATGAACAGTATGCCCAGCTGTGAACTTCATTTTGTTTGACTCCCAACATTCAAGTCCAAATTTCACTCGGTGTACTATTGAAGCATTGTACTTCTAACAATGTGTAAGGAGAGAACAAATAGTCATTTATGTGCATGTCCCTGTGGTGAGGAGTATCCTGAATTCACTAAATGTACAATGTATTTCTTGAAACAAACCAAATATTGGCCATTGACTTTGCTTGATTCTGTATACAGAATTATTGCTCTTCTTGGTTGTTTCTAAAAAAAAAAAAAAAAATTTTAACCTCTTTCACAGGGGATTTTGTGTAGAAATATATCTTGGGGGTGAAAATGGAATTTTGTGATTTTTGTTGTTGTTGTTGTTGTCGTACAAACATATATGGGGCAGCTCACACAGATAAATCACAAAGTTGCCAATATGAGTTTGATTTATTGTAAAAACAAAAATATTACCCTGGCATTGATTTTTCAATGTTTAGTAGATTTTGCTCAAACTCTCACTATTCTCTGAACTCATATTTTCCGCTTCCATCAAAACTAACTTAATGTGACTGTGTTGAAGTGAACATCCCCTTTACGTGTTTAAGAAATTCATTTTTGGTTGTGATACATATCACCTAAGGCCAAGTAAAAATGATTTCTGGTTTCTCGTTCCCACCCATATCCTTTCTGGCGCCCGCCTCAATATTTTTGTTCTAAAATGAAATACAACATTTGTAATCAATAATCTGAGGACATCTGGACAAAGAGGTTACCAAAATCATTAATATAATGCATCTTTACTTTGTTTTGAGCCTCTTCAGTGCATGCACAAACAAAATTAAAATCAGAAACTTTGTGTTAAACTTGGCACAATAGCTTTCAGAAACTTTGTGTTAAACTTGGCTCAATAGCTTTTTTAATACACAGGATAAATACCAAATATGAAATAACACGGAAACCCCCTCCACCTAAATTTAGAAAAATCTGGACGAGAAACTACAGCGTAGGAATCAAATTTATTTGATTACTTAATTGAAAATTCCCAGAAAGATATTAATTACTGAAATATTTCTCTTGCAATGGGATGTAGAGTAAGAATTTCTTGTCAACTTGTTTCATAATGTTGTCAAATACAGAATCTGAAAGATAATTCAATAACCACTTCAAGGAATTTTTTTTCCACTACATATCTTGTACACATATACATGTATAACTAAAATAAAAAATTTATTTGTATAGATGTACAAGTAGAATATACATGTATTAGGTCTCCTTTTAAATTATGAAAATAGGCAATACATGTACATGTAAGAGAGATTGTGCACCAAGTCTCATGATGGGATTTTGTATTTATTGCCTGACATGGTCCACTGGGCCGTGAAATTTTAATTCATATTTTCTCCTCATTTGTACAGAAAATCCGCGGGCATGCTGCAGGAGCATCCCTATGCTTTATGTACGAAATGCATGAGTCACAGGCTTGCTCAGTGGGGTAGGGAAGGCTTTTGAAGACTATATTACAGTCTGCACTTAATGGCTCACTAAAGAAGACCCTGATTGAATGGATCTCTCACTTGCTTTCTCTTTCACTTTTAACATTCATCAACACACTTTCGTTCCATCTCTCCCTCCCTTTCTCCTCTTGTCCAAAGAATGATCAGTCTTTCCGTCTTGTTATTAGTCATAGTATACCCCCTCCATGTGTGTGTGTGTGTGTGTGTGTGTGTCCCTCTCTTTCTCTTCCTCTCTCTCTCTCTCTCCCTACATGTATTCTCTTTCTCTCATACCTCTCTATTCTTTTCTTCTCTATCACTTTCAAATTTTCCAGCCATTTCAACCTCTCTCCATTTTTTATCTCTATTCCCTTCTTTCTGTTAACTTAAAATGCACATTACCTTACAATATTTCACCTGTATCTCTGTACCTTTCTCCCTCTCTCTCTTTATCCCTCCCTTCCTCTCGCTGCCCCCCCCCCTTTCTCTCCCTCCCCTTAGCCCCCTCCATATCCATCCCCCTCCACTTTCCTCCCTCTCCTTCCCCTCCTCCATTTCTCTCCCATTCTCTATATCATTTCTACCTTTCTCTCTCTCATTTATCTCCCTAACTCACTCACTCACTCACTCGATATATGTGTCTGCCTTCAAGAAGAAATCGATCTTTACACTCACATGACTAATACTGCAGGTACTTCTCCCTTAAGAAAAGCCTCACTCACATGTTGCAGTAAACTGCCTGGGAAAAAAAAAATTGCTGCAGCAAAATTTAATGACGTAAGGAAAGTGTGCTCAAATTTCTGTATCTTCTAACAGAAATATAAGACAACACGTTTCTAAGGGGAACTTTTTTTTCACCCCCACTTGCCATTCGCCTAAGACTTAAAATGTGACAGTGTGCTTATTTTGAATGGAAGTTTTGAGGATCAGTGTACTGGATAAAGTGTGAGCAAGGCTTTATTCTCTCCAAGGAGAGTCATCTTCCAACTCAATACATGTACATTACATTGTAGATGTACCTGCGGTGAAATGAGGATGTTACGTTCTGTAAGACAATTTGGTGTAATGTTCTGACTTATTCAAGAATACCCTGAAACTTTCAAATTATAGCCCTCATGAGTTATTCATTCATAGCTTTGATGAATTATTCATTCTTTAAGCATTAATTGGTGAATTATTCATTTATAAGCTGCTTCCTTATCACAACAGCTTGTGTAAAGCCTGGGTATAATAGTATTAAAGCGCCCTTGTATCCTAAGGGGGGAAAAAGGCACCATACAGATCCAACTATCGTATTATTATCATTCCTTCTGAATCAATCTCTTTTTACGTGCTTTCATTCATCAATGAACAACAAAATCATATATTTGGGGGGGGGGGGGGGGGAATCAAGCATGTTTCATGTTTTGCAGACTATTACTTCTCAAAGAAAAGAGGGGCATACACATGTTAATCATTCTGCATGCATGCTCACAAGCAGCCCCTCTCTAACTTCTAGGACTTCTGTATTCAAGTTTAAAGTATTCAAGTTTGACAGGATTTTCAGAGACCAAGGAGGAGCAATTATAAAGAGGGATAGCAGCAAGAGAAAGAAAGAGAGAGGAGGGGGGAGGGGCAAATATCAGTTCACATCATCACTGAAACAAATCTATTCCTTCATCAACAACTAAGAACATGAAAAATTATGAAATTTTTCGTCCAGAACAAATGGAAGACAACCTCGCAAAATATGTCACAGAGTTGCCAAATTGTGTCTAATTGATTACAACTTCAAAAGTTTCTTATTTCTTGTCAGATTTTGCTCAAATTTTCATTGATTTGTTTCCGTAATTTTCCGGCTTCTTTTAAAACCAACTTGATATCAGGGTAGACTTTCCTCTTAATGTCACTGATGTTATTGAAGATGATGAATAAATCACATCAAATTAAATTAAATCATCTTACCAGCTCCAGGCCCTGATGGAAGGGTACATCTTCCCAGTCTTTCTCTGGAAACCTTTGAAGGATCTTTCCAGAGCCTCCATGGTGACCCTTGCTGACTGGAGTCCCTAAAAACAAAAAGTAAAAATAGTAAAAATTAACTTTGATATTTCAATGACCTCACTGATACATGTATTTCTTTCTTTCATTGTTCTTAACAATGTACATTATCACATTATTTCATTAATTATACACTTAGATAGAGAATTTTGGACATCATCACCCCAGCTTTACAATGCTCTCCATGTCACTGAGCATTTCAAGGAATAAATCCCACCGGGTGCCCATTCAGGTGTGCTACACCTGGGTCGGGTGCGGCAAATGTATATTAATGTCTGGCAAAACTCTTGCCAAAGGATAATATTGCTGCAATGGACAGGGATTCAAATCCTATATCTTGTGATAAAAAAGAAAAAGAAAATAAGAGAAAGTAAAGTAAAAATAGCTCCCTCCCCCACCCCAATTCAGGCAAGGAAAGCTACATGTACATGTATTGTACCATAACTCTGGACATGCAGCTACATGTACATGTACATAATTAATCTTTTCTTGTGTGAATGTCTCGTAATGACATGTTGCAAAGCAAAACACAAGTTTTGAGCATACACTGAACATACACGTACATGTACACTGTACATATATTTTCAATGAGAACTCAATAAAGAATAGTAATCCTCATTTCAACTTTTGCTTCAAGAGCAATCTGGCATCATACAGTATGTAAAGCAAGCTACAGCTGGACCAGTGTCAAGATTTGGCTAAAGGAAAGTGCATTGACACCAATTTTTTTTCAGCTCACATGACCGAAGTGGGATGTTATCATACAAGCAAACTTTGACTATAAAGGCACACATGTATGAGTGAAAAGGCTCAAGGGCAAAAAATAACAAACAAAAATATTTTCAAAATATGCGAAAATTTCCACACCGCGAAATATTGCACGTTTCCAGTATCTGTGAATCACTTCAAAACATCCACAAGTGGAATTTAGCAGTGACCAAAGTGACATCTCCCCCTCCCCTCCCCCCTCCCGATTGAGTATTCATTTGTGCCTGCTGCGTACGACAGATATCCTTCCATCCTCTTTCAATCATTCAATCACCCTTCCCTTCACAATGCTAATATTGCCAAATCCATTCTCCTCCACTTATTCCTCTCACCTCCGGGGTTAGGCTCCCTTGAATTACATGTAGTTTGGAGGCACAAACCTCTGTACTGTCAGCCATAATGTGTAAATCAGGGTCTGAGCTACAGGACTGTAGACAACATGCACTCCATACTATAGGCCCTGTACTGTAGCTGCTTTTGACACAGACAGAGCCTTACACAAAGTTAGGCTAGGCTCAAGGTCTTACTTGTATGTAAATTTGTTTATTCCTCTAACCCACCGGCACAGAGCTTCCATGTTGCTTGTGTCATCAATTCTATAATTATTTAGAAATTTTGTTTTACATGGATTATCAATTAATACTCAATGATGATAATAATTTTTTCTTTAGGATAATTAATGTTAAACTATTTCAATTTACATATACTTATTATACTCATGTAAAGCATTTTTGATAATTTTGAAATATGTAAGTTTTCATTGTTCGTACATGTATGTTTTTATCAATGTTGTAAATCATTCGCATTTCAGCCATTGGCTGCACGAAATGTAATAAAACTTTCAATTCAATTCAATTCCATTCAACTCAATACACCTCCTTCATAAGCCCTGCACTGCAGCTGCACCTGACACAGCCACATTTTGGCAAAGTTAGGCTTGGCTAAAGGCTTTATGACAAATTTGTAAAGTGTAACCGCCCTTTCAGACACACCATGTTATCCTATATATTCATACGACCTATGGATATACGACGTATTGATATGAGAGCATTCAGACACAACTTACCGTTAAACGATAATTGTATGGCAGCATTCTGACCTCGCGCACTGTCAGGTTTCATGGGAAGCTCATGAATACATGAATGTGCGAGTCTCTCCCTTGCGCAGTACCAACTCTGCGCGGGCTTTGCGCATTTATATTTTGTGTTGGATTCATCTGACAGCTCGTGCTACTTATACAACGAATGGAAATGAGAGCATTCAGATACATGTACATACATGTACATCGTATGAATATAGGATCATCAGGGTTCTTGCTAATTTTTCTGATAGCAGGTAATTTATCATTCACAGGCGGTTACTCCAAAAAAGCAACAGGGGTCTGGGGGCTGTGAAGCCCCAGCGGGGTCCAGTGCCCCTTGAGGGGGGCTTCAGGGGGGCATAGCCCCCCTGAAGCCCCTAGCTTTTGCAAGAATTGGTAAGGTAAAATCTTCCATTCTTCCAATCTTCCAGACCTTACATGTACAAGGAAATTACTTCTTTTAAATAAAGAACAAGGCAACACTAAACTGGTTTAAAATGCCAGCTCAGATGACATTGGTGTTATTTTATTTAAAATCAATGTTGTTCAGAAAGTGAATGCATGATTTTTTTTTATATCTGCAGCTATTTTTGATATCCTACAGTCATATGATTTGCACAAGTGAATGAACACAATGAACTCTCATGATTATGATCAAATTTACCACACTGCAGAGTTACGAAAAGGCTAGGATTACCGTAAATAACGTTGTACAAACCGCTGTTGTTAAATTAAACACACCCCCAATTTTCGACCCCCTGAGCAAAAAATAAAAAATAAAAAAATCATAAATTCAAGTCATGTTCTTATCAAAACGGCAAAATCTAGAGGCAAAAGCATAAAGAAATGATTTAGAAAAGTGTAAAACAAAATTGTACTTTAATTGGTTGTTTCCTGTTTTTTAACACATTTTCAAAGTCGGGGAACTCTTCGAATATGAGTCGTTGACCAAAATAAGGCTTGCTGCAAAGACGTGACAAGCCCTTATCAAAGTACAGATACGGTACAGAATCGTGATCGTATCTTAATCACCATCAAAATAAAAGAAAACATCACAAAACACACATTAACAATACGGATAGAGGCAAACTGATACCTTGCTTAAGAAAATATTTCTAGATAAATCCAAGAACTATCACAGAAGTTTCATGTTTGAAGAGCTATGGCGCAAGGTTTTCCAACAAAATAATCGATCCCAAAACATTTGAAGTTTCCCTCATTTCATACCCATGCAGAGGTAGGTTCGCTCCCCTGCTCCAGCTGCCCAGCGAGTTTGCAAGTTCTGCTAAAATGAGAGAAACGTCTCTGCACATAGCTATTGCATAAATTAATTTGCATACTAGCTCAACCAATGCGCATTGGTTGAGCTAGTATGCAAATTAATTTATGCAGAAGCCATGTGCAGAGACTATTCTCTCATTTTAGCAGAACTTGCAAACTCGCTGGGCCACTGGAGCAGGGGAACGAACCTATGGAGCGAACTTACCTCTGCATGGGTATGGAATGGGGGAAACTTCATATGTTTTGGGATCGATTATTTTGTTGAAAAACCTTGCGCCAAAACTCTTCAAACTTCTGTGATAGTTCTTGGATTTAGCTAGGAATATTTTCTAAAGCAAGGTACCAGTTTGCCTTTATCTGTACTGTTATTGTGTTTTGTGATGTTTTCTTTCATTTTGATGGTGATTAATAATACGATCACAAATCTTTACTTTGACAAGCGTTACGTCTTGAAGCCTTGCTTGGTCAATGGACTTGAATTTTGGGGAGCCCTCATTGAGAGTAAAGCTGCCACCGTGGTTTAATTGTGCCGGGTTTGTGTCACGGCATGAACCTGTTTGTGGGTCGTATGTATGTATACGGAAGTTAGGCTGTTGATTTTAACATCAAAATTAATTTGTAGAAATATGTCGTAGCATTTAGATTTACAAAACAGTAAATAAATTCTCTTTGATCATATAAACAGGACCTTAGACCCCTAGATTATTGTCAGTTTTGGTGATATATGACTCTTCATTTGTTTTGGGGTTTTTTTAGCCTAGCATCGTGTATTACCCGCAACCCCGGCTTATGCTTATTCAGTGCGCGCGCTAGCCCTCGTCGAGTCAGTTTATTTTCGTTTCTTCTGCCTTCTCGATCTCTCGCGCATTGGCTGTGTTTAGAGCCGTTTCTTCCCGTTTCTTTACGACTGCTTTCACAACACCGCTGTGAAGCTTGTGAAAACTGAAATTTGAGATAGCGACTTGTTGAATTGAATCGAGACTGATTTTATATTTATGTATATAGTCTATATATATATATATATTTTTTTTTTTTTTTTTTTTTGTGAGGCCACAGCCGGTTACGATCGGCGTTACAGCCGGAAAAAATAGCCGGTTACCGGCTATTAACAAGAACCCTGATCATCGTACGAAACAATGCTCATGTACCATCATTCCGATATACAACATATAAGATACGACGTATCAATACAAGAGCATTCAGACACATAAAAACGTCCTATATCCATACGAAAACTCTCTAGTCTGAAAGCGGGGTAAGAGTCTGTGCCTGCAGACTACAGTTAAATGACACAAGCTGCCATCCTCGTTTTACTCCCTAAATCTGTCATAATTGGATGGTATTATTTACGCAGTTTGAGGCAGCTCTGTACTATCACGGTCCCCATGCATAGCAAGCATTCTTAAGCTGAACCCAAGGTCCCCTCCCAATACCAACATCTCATTCAAAGGGGACCAATCATCTAAATAAATAATTTGTGTATGTCTAGTACACTACTGTATGTATGAAATCAACGCAAAACAATTTACCTGGAATTCTATGGGTTATTTAATAATTTGCATATCCATGTACATGTAGAGCACGCTCTAACAATTCAGAAACTTGTATAAAGAAAATAAAGAATAAAAAACATTTTTTTAAAACTGCTCAACTAGGAGGGCACAAGTACATGTACATACATGTACACATTCATGCTTAGCTATGTACAGTAAGTACATGTACCCTCAAGTCACTATTCCTTTTCTTTTTAAACTTGCAATTTCTCTTTAAAGAAGCAATACTTGAAACTGAAAATTTGTATTTTGTATCTAGGCTCTAGTACTGGCATACATGTATGTATGGAACCGAAAACATTCAGAGCTAAATATTTTGGTGACTGGTTCCCTTTAAAAAGGTATATCGCCTCAGTTCTGCCCCCCCCCCACTTCCCCCCCCCTACCCTACTGAAATCATGACATTTGATTGACCAAAAAGCAACTCATTTTTTTTGTGTGCGTGTTCTTTTTTAATCTTTTTTAATCTACATTGAGAGGGTCTGCCCCCCTTTTTCTTTTCTTTCTTTTTTTTTTTTTTTTTTGGTGTGTTTTGTGTTTTGTTTTTGTGTTTAGTGTCAATTTTTGTTTTTGTTTTACTGATCATACAATGAAACTGATGATTACAGAAATCACAAGCCTTCAGGTATATAAAATTGATGCAGATACTCAGACAGAAATCTACATGTACATGTACATGTATGTTTATCAGAAGCTTCCATGCAAACATAATAAATTCCTGCCCAGTGGTGAGAGTAAGGCTACAATTTATCTCTAACACACACAAAATGTAGCTGCTCTTACATGCTGATGTTTATATACACCTCCCCTATGCACATCTTCACTGAACATTTTCCTTTTCAAGGGCACACTCATAATGTGTACATCTAAATGAACATGCATGCCTAATTAGTACAGCATGGTTTCCATGGATTCAATATCAATTTATCAATTCAACAAGCACTTTAGTGTTGATAAGACAACCCCTTTCAAATCAACATAATTGGACTGGTTCAGTGTTCGAACACTCTTCTACGAATTAATCTGACATGTAGATAAATTACAATTATATCTTAATTTGAAAGTTACGTGTAACAGTTTAGCAAAGCTTTATAAATTCAATTACAATTTTGCTGTGTTGTTGGTGCCATTATGAAAATGTTTTGTTTGTTTTGTTTAAATATTCTTTTGACATGGAAATGTAATTCTGGGGAGGATAATAGCCCTTGTTTATAAATCAATTTCTAAATACAATTTGATGCAAACTTTCAGTCATTACAGCTTGAATTTATATTTTACAAATGCATATTTGAAATAACCAAGAGTACAAGACAAAAATTTGAAATGTAACAATCCCCTCTAAACAAGTCTCATTTTTCTGTACAAAATGTATTTTAAAGAGTTCCTTTGGTTAAAGGGAAGCTTGAGTTCTGGGAAAGGTAAAAAAAAAATTGTGAGCTTTCTCATTCTTTTTATGTTAGCTTGGAAAATTAATATTGTAGATCCATGTATGTCCCCTGAAAAGGAATTGCCTTTCAAATGCTCTCACATTTAAAATTTAACAAGAAACGGCTGAAATGTTTGGGCCAAACATTTGTGTGTAGTCCCATATACATGTACATGTACGCATTTCGGTGTGCAGTGCATGTGACTCTCATCAGGATTGAGTCACTTTCTTATCATTTTGGTGATTCCAAAAACTTACAGCATACACCAATTCTTATGTGCTATATACATGTACATGTAATCAACCTTTCCAAATTGCTTTGAGACAGTTTATTTCACAATCCACTTCCATGACCAGAACTCAACTTTATCTTTTAAAAAAAAAATACATTATGCATGTACATGTAAGCCTAGATACTGCACAGCAACTTGATACAAAAATAAATCAGCAAGTAACAAAAGCAAAGTTGACAGTAATTGGGTCATGCTTGTGTATTTAGATAGTTTAGCAACACCAAAAGGAAAGTGTTTGAAAGTGCTATGATAACAAACTATCAAAAAGACAATTGAGATTTTAAAAGGTCAGTTTACAAATGTACACATGTCAGCCTACATGCAGGCCTACACGTACAATGCGTATGTGCAAGCCTACGATATACATGTACATGTATGATTCGGTGTGTACATGTAGGTCAATTCCTCTTTCAGGACAGAAATTGTTTCAGAGGTAACAGATAGTTTTGGGAGGCCCTCAAAAACTTTTCGAGAGATTTCTTTGATTTTACTTAATAAAAAGCAGGGTACTACATGTGTATAACATAACTAAGATGCTGTGAAGTTTTTTCCTCCACAAGTGAAATATTTACTGAATGAGAGGTGAAAAGTAATAAAAATCCCTGGCCCAAAAAAGAGGGAATGTAAATTCAAACAACGGCCACACACACTACTCACATTAGGATTGCTGTGTGTATAGAATACGCTACACATAGTGCAAAGCGCTGGGTTTATTGTGCGGGGAACCTTCGGGTGGATATGGTCTTAGCGTGAGGCAGTGAAAAGCCGTTACCAAGAGTTTCTTTCAGATATTTACACTAAAATTTGTTCGAAATCGTGAATGGAATGTTAAATAATCTTGTACATGTGTCTTATGATAAAAGGAGAGTAGTATGTGACTATGTTACATAAGTTTCTTGCCAGTGAGAGTTTTGCTACCGAGACTGTCTATGAGCTTTAAAGTGATTTGGTGATTTTGTAGAGGCTTGATAATATCTGAGCTGCCTGGCCTTGTACATGCTATCAGTGTATGTACATGTAATATGGTGTAAAAATGAAGCCCAGGGGAAAAGCACTTTAAAATCATCATGTGCTTCACAAAAGTAAACATATTCAAGTGACCGGAAATGCCAGACTCATTTTCCCCCATAGACTCAGTGTTAAACTAAAGCGTATGGCCATACGCTTTTAGTAAATAGGAGTATCAGGCATGAAAAGTGAAAAGCGAGGGAGCGAAGCGACCGAGCGGGGGAGGGTGTGGGAGGGGGGTATCCCCCCTCCCACGGTAGGGAAATTTTTCAAATTTGGGGTTAAGAATTGTGCAATCTAGTGCATTCTGTGGTGAGATATTTAACCTCATATTCAATGACGTTGTGTAGTTGTTGTGACTTCGTGCCGTGCGTTCAACACAGCCGCCATGAGCGATCAAAATATCTCATCGTCGATGATCACACACCTTGCAAAATGCATGCCGTTTACATGTACTTTTTTCCAGATGCCGGGATGAAGTCAAACTTTAGTCTTATCCACAATCTTGCTATAAAACTGGGTATTTCCAAGGCTTATCCTTTTAATATTACAATCTAACTCGGCAAAAGACAGATCATTCGCTCACTTGAAACATCACGTCGCGACTGCACTGGCAAACACATGTGCACTGCACATGCGTTGTGTGACTGTGTACATGTAATAACATGCATTTGCTTGTACATGAATAGCCTTCCGCCTTCATGCGAGTGCGCAATTACGGGCGGGGGTATTTTGCGTATGCACACAAATCCTCTGCGGTTATTAGGCGATCCCTTCGCATGCACGTAGAGAGCATACACGGACACGAGGTGCAGTGCGAGTATGTATGTGTAGTAAGGTAAGGGATCGCCTCCGATTCCGTCTTTATTGCATGCCCATGTATTACTGTGTATACACGATGGCATATGCATGGAAATTGGATTTTTTTTTTATGGAAAAGTGAAATACGCGGAAAAAAATCTAGGATCGGAGGAAAAAGCGGAAATCCGCGGATACGCGGAAAATTTTCATGCCTGGAGTATTCAGTCATCTATATCTTAATAATATATATTTGAAAACCTTTCTATGCCTGGCTATTTATTTATCCTTCTGAACATCATTATACAAGACATCTATATCAAAATTCAACCGTTTATTAAATCAAGCCTCCACAAAGTTACCGAATCCCTTTAAGGGCTAAATTGATCCCATTTTGTTCTTCAAATTAGCAACAATAATATTTTCATATTATTGCTACATGCTTTTAATAAGGTGTAATGTCTTTGAAAACAATATACATGTACATGTACATGGTTGGGAATTTTGTAGAAAAGTTGAAAAAAATGCGAATTTTGATGAAAAACAATGATTTTGAACCTCTTAATGTGTTACCAATTTAAGGATTTTAAAGCTTGTTCTCGTTTTTTTAATTCCTGGCATCAAACGCGATACGGTCATGCAACAAAAATGGACATAATGAGCACAGAAATTTTTGCTCTTTCTACTCATGAATCTGGTATATTTTTTAGAGCTCTGAATCAAAAGTTATTGAGCCAACCATGAAAATGTGGTCAATTGTCTCGAATGGGTTAAGAAGTACAACACAATATAAAATTCTTCATTCAATTTGTTTTAAGACAATACAAAAAGAAAAGTTAGACAATTCCAATTATTTATTCAATTTCTTTTTGTTTGTTTTTTAAGAGTAACTAAAGATAATAAAAACTTAGTCGAAGCAGTAGCCTTTGTTGATATTCTTCGCACAATTACACATTGAAATGTTACTTTTTCTTTGATACTGCTGCTGCTACTGTACTGTATAAGCTAATATTTTCGCGTACAGATATTTTCGCGAATGAGAGACTCCAAGACATATTCGCGCGTCGTTGCTTTCGCGAATGGCCGACCCAGGCCCAGGCCTGCGATCTGTCTATCTAGCAATAAACAATACACACCGGCACTGCCACTCTAGTCAGTCACACAGCGCTGCATGCAAACTACACTAACTGCTACTATACCAGTAAATCATACACACCCATGTTGATGTGGCATTATATTCGCGTGGTGTTAAATTCGCGATCGACAGGTTACTCGCGAAATTCGCGAAAATAAAACCCTCGCGAAAATTTCAGCTTATACAGTAATTCGTGCTACTGATGTGGATATTATTAGCCGTAGTGGGAGTTCAGTACATGTATTATCATTCCCCCACTACTACTGAAGCACTATACATCTTATGGACTACACTTGATAAAAGGATGTGTGTGTTATACATGGTAATCAAATAGGCCTATAAAGTAGTCTGTGGTGTTCAAACTGAAACCTAAGGATACCATCTAAAGTGTTCACTTGTCTCCAAGTCCTTAAAATAAATCAGGTATCCTTGAGCCCATTCACATGATGACAATGCACCAGGAATGACTTAGACCGAACGAGAAAGTTGGTAGAAAATGGCAAGATTTTCTTGTCTATCATTGGAGTGTGTTTCAAACTAAAAATTGCCAACTTGAAATTCACAAAATAGTGATCAATGTAGATGTTGATTGGGGCCAGTAGTACAGTACATGTACATGTACATGTATCTCCTCTAAAGGAGAAAGAAAGTTGCAACTCTATCAGGTCCGTCCATGAATAGTTACATGTATTTAATGCCAAACAAAGTGAATAACAAAGCTAATTCAACCCATTGAATATAGGCCTACATTTTTCTTCTTTTTTTTAGCACTCTTGTAACATTTTTCAAAACAAAGATACATGTATGTGTACAGTTAGGCCTACATGTACATCCATAGCATGTTTTGACTTCCATTCAAGGCAAGAAAAGACTTGCCCATAATACATGTACATGTACATGTATATCAGCTTATTCTCAATGCCTCAAAAAATAGGTACATGTACAAGGGCTTGAATCATTTTGGGCTTCAATTCATTCTATGCACCTACATGTAAGAATACTCTACAGTGCATTACACATACATGTACATACATGTATGTACATACATTAGGGATGCATATTATGCAACATTACTAGAGTGTACAGTGTACATTACGATAGTGTCCATTACACTGCACATATCAGGGTGTTAATTCAACACCATCTCGGTATCTACATGTAAATTGGGCTACATGTACATATACACCAGGGGCCCAGTGCACAAAACTTGTGTTTAATCGCAACTCCTAAAAATCAAACGCAAGTCCTAAATGCGCACTTCTGATTGGCTGAAAATAAAGTTGCGTTTGATTTTCCTGAGTTGCGTTCAAACGCATATGCTGCAACGGGCCCCAGATACATTAAAGTGTTAAAACAACACCAGTTTCAAATCAAACTGGTGTTGTTTTCAGTACATTTACCTGGTGTAGCCCAATATCAAACTGGTGTTGTTTTAACACTTACATGTATGTGTATCTGGTGTAGCCCAATATTGATACCTAGACAGTGTTGAATTAACCCTTTCAAGACAATTGACCACATTTTGTGGTTTAACTAAATAACTTTTGATTCAGAGCTCTAAAAAATGTACCAGATGCACGAGTAGAAAGAGCAAAAATTTATGCACACACTATGTCCATTTTTATGGCATGACCATATTGCGTTTGATGCCAGGAATTTTGACTAGCACATCAATGATGTGGCGCTCATCCGGCATGCAGCAAAGAAATTGATGCAATTTGTACTTTGAACACAGTAGACATTGTAATGAATCGATGAAATGTACATGTATTGGTTACATGCATGTACAGATGATGAAGTGCCTATTGCAGATCTGGCTAAATGTGGTTTTGGAAGGAGACAGTGACATGTAGATATGAATGAAAGTCTGGAAATTGACAACTCAAGTTGCACGACTTCAGTTAAAAGATTTTGGGGAATGTAAATTTTAATAGTTTTACTGTGTGACAGAGAAATTTGAAATAAAGCATAAAGTTAGTCAAGGTGAGGTATCTCTACCAACTGTGAAATCTTTATTGAGAGAGATTTGAAGGTTAAGATTTGTAATAAAAGAGAAAAGCACTGAATGACATAAGTTATGCATTGGTGTAAAAAAAGAATTTTAAGGTTGGGACATTTAAGGGTGGCTTCAGTGCATTGTCCCTCACTGTTTCAAGTCTTTATTAGCTCATAACCCGCTATTGTTGACCACTGTCACTTCTGGGTTCTCGGTTCTGTCGATGATGTCGACAGAAATCATGTAGAAAGGTATAGCCTTTGAAATAATCCAGCAGCCATGGGTTTCATAATGGACAGGGCAAAGAGTTAAAATAAATTTTGTATAAATTACCATAAATAATTTTCTAGATAAAATTTCAAAATTCCGAGTAGAAGTTCAATGAACCTCATGAAAGTCTTCCTCAATAAATGAGGAAGAAGAAGCAAGTTTTGTGATTTTGTAATAAATTTCGCATAAATTAGCATAAATAATTTTCTAGACAAAATTTCAAAATTCCATGAAGAAGTTCAATGAACTTCATGAAAGTCTTTTAGATGGAAGAAAAAAAATCAAAATCAGTCAATAAATGAGGAAGAAGAAGCAATTTTTGTGATGTTTTAATAAATTTTGCATAAATTTGCATAAATAATTAGCATAAATTATTTTCTAGACAAAATTTTAAAATTCCGAGTAGAAGTTTAATAAACCTCATGAAAGTCTTTCAAATGGAAAAAAAAAATCGAAATCGGTCAATAAATGAGGAAGAAGAAGCAATTTTTGTGATCTTTTTAATAAATTTCGCATAAATTAGCATAAATAATTTTCTAGAAAATTTCAAATTTCCGAGTAGAAGTTCAATGAACCTCATGAAAGTCTTTCAGATGGAAAAAAAAAATCGAAATCGGTCAATAAATGAGGAAGAAGAAGCAATTTTTGTGATTTTTGAATAAATATCGCATAAATTAGCATAATTAATTTTGTAGACAAAATTTCAAAATTCTGTGTAGAAGTTCAATGAACCTCATGAAAGTCTTTCAGATGGAACAAAAAAAATCGAAATCGGTCAATAAATGAGGAAGGAGAAGCAATTTTTGTGATTTTTGAGAAATGCGCATAAATTAGCATATTTAATGAGTTTCAAAATTCTGTGTAGAAGTTTCGAATCCCCCACCTAGTGCTATCATATAAAGCAAACGGAATTAAAATCGGGTAAGAAATGGCGAAGAAGAAGCATTTTGAAATTGTGGACGGACGACAGACGAAGGACGGACGGACGACGGACGACGGACGCCTCGCCACGGCATAAGCTCATCTGGCCCATTCGGGCCGGATGAGCTAAAAATGAGAATAAGCTTTAAAATCCCTAAATTGGCAACACATTGACAGGTTCAAAATCAATGTTTTTCATCAAAATTGGCAATTTTTTCAACTAATCAACAAAATATCTAACCAGGGGAGCGTTTCATCAAGTGTTTTGTCAGTGATTTTTACCGACAAATTTGCTCTCAGCCAATCAGATGCAAGGATTTCAGTAGCTTATAACAGTTGTCGGTAAAAAATCACTGACAAAACACTTGATGAAACGCTCCCCATGTATATTATTTTCAAAGACATTACACCTTATTAGAACCATGTAGCACTAAAAGAAAAATATTATTGTTGCCAATTTGAAGAATGAAATGTGATCAATTTAGCCCTTAAATAATTCCTGTCCTGAAAGGGTTAACACCCTGGTTTTTGCAACTGGTATATTGTGTGCATGGATTGTTTTTTATACAAAGTAAACATGAATGGCACTGAAGTACAATGACCCTTTAGATCACCTTGCAGAAAGAGTCCAGTTGCTTTTATCCTGGCAGGGTACAGTGCACTGCTTGTTCCAATTACATGCATGTGACCAATTATTTTGTTATCCAATGAAGGTCTTCAATAAAACATGAGCATATGAACTCTAGGATGTATATACAGTATACATGTGCATTGTACATCATAAAAAATATTATATTATGTCAGTATATTACACTGTACCTTTCTAAAGGTATACATGTATGTGTCATATACAGTAGACTTTACAGGTAATACTACATACCAGTAATCATGACTTTGTGCTTAAAAGGCTTTTCTATTGTTGTTATCCAATTGCTTCAATCATTCAATCATAAATTGGATCATAAGTATTCCTAACAATAAACAACACTTCTCATCCTATCACACTGCACCACTCATCTCATCCCACTCCACCCTAATTCATCCCATCCCAATCACACTGTACACCCCATCCCACCCCAATACACCGTGAATTCTACCCTACTGCACCCGTCATCCCATCCCACTGTGCCCCTCATCCCACCTTCCTGCAACCCCTATCCCAACCTCATGCACCCCTCGTCCCATCGCACTGCACGGATCATCCCACCCCACTCCACCCCCAATCCCATTCCACTGCACCCCTATCACACCCCACTGCACCTCTCATCAGATCCTACTGCATACTTCATCATCCCATCCCACTCCACCCCTCATCGTATCCTACTCTACTGCACACCTCCTCCCATGCCACTCTACCCCTTATCCCATCCCACTGCACCTCTCATGTCATCTACATAGTACATTAGCTGTACACTCATCATTCAATCCTACCTCATCCCATCCAAAATTGATTACACCCTCTGATTAGTGACGACCACACTCTTTCTTATTGCCTTTTTATTTGCCATGAGGCTCATTCACATACAAGAAAAAAAATCAGATTTTAATTCTGATTCAAATCTCACTTTTTAGCTTATGTTCTGACTTACAGATATACCCTCCAATAACTACCACTGCAACACAATACACACAGATGCAACAAATATTCAAAGTTATTCACATAAGCACACTAATGGTGCAATCTAAAGCCGTGATCAAATCTCACCATTCCACAATCAGAATATCACTTTATAAATGATGATGGCGGTTCATAAAATGCCTTTTCAATCAGAATTAAATTGCTCTCTGTGCGAACAGCACTATGGCATGCATCATCATTGCTAGCTGGGGATACTATCTGTCCCAGCTTTCTCACATCCAGCCCACTGTCAGTCATCACAACATATGCCAAGACATTCTTCCAGTGCCTCTAATCACAGGGGAATTATATTATCATAGAGATAGCCAAAGATGATATCAGCATACATGTAATGTCCAATGCACTATAGTACATGTACATGACCAGGCGCATACAATGTATGTACAGTGAACATGTACTGAACGTCTGTCTAGATACCACAGATGTACATGTTCAGTTATATGAACAGTGCATAATTTTGAGTAGAGAATGAAATTTTAAATGTAGAAAGAAACTTACATGTACACAATGTACATGAAAATACCAGTAAAAGACAAAAAAGGCTGGTCTGTGGCCATACAGTATACAAGCAAGAAATGTAGGCACATTACATTCAAAACTCTTAATTCACTTTAGATTAAAACCCTGAACTACAACATTGTAAACATTATTGTACATAATATACTGTAAATGTGCTAAAAGTCAACTGTGACAGTCCTCTATTTGTCCCATTGGTAGACTGAATATTGTAAAGAGGTCTGGGGCCCGTTGCACAAAACTTGCGTTTAATCGCAACTCCTAAAAATCAAACGCAAGTCCTTAATGCGCACTTCTGATTGGCTGAAAATAAAGTTGCGATTGATTTTCCTGAGTTGCGTTCAAACGCAAGTTTTGTGCAACGGGCCCCTGGTCACATACATTTACACCTGTACATGTACATGTACATGTATGTAGCAAAAATAAGATTACAATACACCAAGGGGAGAGAACCAAACATATCTTAAGAAGATGTTGAACTACTGCTAACAATGTACAATCCAATGCTGCTTATTCAGAGAAGGAAAGAATAGCAATCAAATTTTGATGGAATATTTCAACAATGTAGAAAAACAACTAATAAACACTTGTAAGAGAAGAAAATTATTAACATTAATTAATGTTACTTTCTGATTCTGAAAAAATCCTTGAAGTCCTCGGGCTAATGTGAACAAACAAAATCCGCAATATCATAAAGACCACCATGCTGTACAGTACGCGTGTCCACAAATCACCCGACAGCTGGCTGATGAATTCTTTGTTTACACCATAAAGGCAGGGTATGAATATACTGTACATGTACATGTACATGTACATGCATTTTGAAATATGGAAGAAAACAAATAACTTTTAATAAAAGGTATTTCTATCTCTTCCTCCCTTTCCCGATACTCCCTCCATCCTCCCTCAGTCTTCCCCCAACCCTCTCTCTCTCCCTCTCTCTCTCTCCCTCTCTCTCTCCCTCTCTCTCTCTCTCTCCCTCTCTCTCTCTCTCCCTCTCTCTCTCTCTCCCTCTCTCTCTCCCTCTCCCTCTCTCTCTCTCTCTCTCGCTTAGCCTCTTTCTTTCCCTATCTCTTTCTCTATCTTTCTCTCTGTATTTTTCCCCATCTTTCCCTCTCTACCTCTCAACCTCTCCCTTTCTCCCTCTTTCCCTGTTTCGCCCTCCCTTTCTCTCTCTCTCTCTCTCCCACCTCTCTCTCTCTCTCTCTCTCCCCATATCTCCCTCTCCTTCTTCCTCTTTCCCTCTCTATCTTTCTGTCTCTCACCCCATCTCTCTCTCTGCCTCAATCCACTTTCCCTACTCGTATCTTTTCAATATGACAGACCTTCTAATAACAAATGATGCATGTGACATCACAACCTTCCCACCCAATTGTTAGACTCCAAAAATCTCTTGAACGTTGCCTTTTCTAGTACCATTGCCAGCTTTCTGATTTATTAATGACCATTTCAGCCCAGTTGGAAATGAAAAGGACAAACAATGACAGCCCCTTCAAGCATGAAGCGAATACTTTTTACATGAAGTCCCGTGGTCGAATGCGCGTCACAAAACCATACATGTACATCTGGAGAATTGCACAGTTGATTATCAAAGGATGTCTTTGATCAACAGAAAAAAAATCAAAATTAGATAAAGATGCAAAGGATTATCAGTTTGTAAACTTGCTTGAATCAAATTATTAGATTCATTAGGATTGAAGTTACATGTACATTTTGTTTTGTTCATTTCTTCTTCAGTTCATCTACAACGTATGTAAATCTCTATTTTTTGTCTGTAATTGCTCATTAACCCTTTCAAGACAGGAATTGTTTCAGGGTTAAATTGATCACATTTTGTTCTTCAAATTGGCAACAATAATATTTTTCTTTTATTGCTACATGGCTCTAATAAGATGAAATATCTTTGAAAACAATGTACATGGTTAGGAACTTTGTTGAAAGTTGAAAAAATTGCCAATTTCGATCAAAAAGCAATGATTTTGAATGTCTCAATACATGTATGTTGCCAATTTAAGGATTTTAAAGCTTATTTTCCCTTTTGAAATTCCTGACGTCAAATGCAATACGGTTATTTGACAAAAATAGACACAATGTGTGCAGAAAATTTTTCTCTTTCTACTCATGCATCTGGTATATTTTTTAGAGCTCTGAATCAAAAGTTATTAAACCAAACCACAAAATGTGGTCAGTTGTCTCAAAAGGGTTAAATCAATAATTTACATGTGTACATGTACATGTAAATCAGCAGTGACTTTTGGGCCAACCCGGATTTAATAGTTTGTAGTCACCCATCCATTATAAAGTGAATTACTTCCTAATACTATGCTTTGACCTTGGTACATGTACATTTAATGTCACAGATGGCACACTTTCAATACATTTTACAATTTAGTTTCAGTCCAGGGGGGTGTTTCATAAAGCTGTTCGTGAAGTTACGCATGACTTTACGAACGACTTGAATATGAAGTGCCAGATAGGATGCCCAAAGTTTTTCCTGATGTTTTAACAAAGTGTGACTGTATTTCCAATAACCTCAATTAAATTATTGCAAAAAATATACTCTGCATTAAAAATGTTTGTCATAATAAAAAATAATGTTAATCTACATCTGCACAGTTCAACTTTAGTTGATGCAGTTAAAAATGATTGAGCATCCCATTTGGCTTGTCATACATGTATCTAAGTCATTCGTAAAGTCATGTTTTATTTATTTATTTATTCTTATTTCTTTTTAATCTTTTTTGTTGTGTACCAGTCATTGTTGATGACAAGTAAATATTTTGATTTTTGTCTTTTGATTTAATAAAACATACAATTAAAAAAAAGGTCATGCGTAACTTTACGAACAGCTTTATGAAACACCCCCCAGATCTAGGAGTGTGAACATGGTGTACATAGATGTACATGTACACGTACAGTACATATAAATGTACTTTCAATACATTTTACATTTTAGTTTTCAGGTTAGATTGCAGTATGAACAGAGTCTACATACATGTATACATGTGTACATGTACTTAAGCCAGGTCTCTTCCTTCTGTGACGGATGAGTTACTACTTGTCAAGGTCCCTGGTCGTTGGTCAGGAAACAATTAATCAAGAACTACAAATGTACTGTCAGTTTCACAGCTTTTACTTTTCAGACTATTCAATTTGTACAGTGTACTGTCCAGACAGAATTTATGTCATTTACTTACAGTGTAATTAAGGAAGTCCAATGGCACATGTATACACATTTGGAAAGACAAGTAACACCTGCTACAAACATGTACATGTACATACATGTACATGAAGTGATCACAGTGTGAAGTGGCCCATAATGTACTTCATTACGTATATGTGTATTTTCAAATTTTCTGATGCACTTATTTTTTTTAAGGTACAATTTTCTATCTGTATTGTTTAAAATCTCTTATTGTATTCATGTAAATTTGTTAAAAGATTTGAAATGAATTATAAAGTAGAATTGAATAAAATAAAAGGGAAATCTATTTCTCAATACAATTCACCTGCAGTGTATTTTTCTGAACTGAAAATACATGTAAGGCAAACATCTAATTACATGTAGCAGATCAACTGCACATACAGGTACACAATATGAAAAGACAAGTGACATCTAGGCCCGAATTCACAAAGGTGGTAATAGATTTGTACCATGGTTTATGCAAATTATGTGATACAAGTGCGCTTGATTTCGCGTATATACTTAGAAAGATCCAATAATGAACGCGCGTGATTAGCAAAGTGCACAAATTTCACGCTAGTTGCCATGGTTTAGACCATGGTTTATGTAAATTAATTGAAATAAACTGTGCGTAAATTTACATAAACCATAGTCTAAACCATGGCAACTAGGGTAAAATTTGCGCATTTTGCTAATCATGCACGTTCATCATTGGATCTTTCTAAATGTACGTGCGAAATCAAGCGCACTTATACCACAAAATCTGCATAAACCATGGTACAAATCTATTACCACCTTTGTGAATTCGGGCCCTAGTGTATCTAGTTTACTGCAGTGGTTTCATAGCCAGCGAGGCATCTGGGCGTCTTTTGGACGCCCATTTCTTCTGGAAGACGCCCAGCAAAATTTGCAAGACGCCTTGATCAAAATCATTTGATGGACGCCCTTTTAACCCTTTCAAGACAATTGACCACATTTTGTGGTTTGGCTCAATAACTTTTGATCCAGAGCTCTAAAAAATATACCAGATGCATGAGTAGAAAGAGCAAAATTTTCTACACACACTATGTCCATTTTTATTGCATAACCATATTGCGTTTGATGCCAGGAATTTTAAAAACGAGAATAAACTTTGAGATCCTTAAATTGGCAACACATTGAGAGGTTCAAAATCATTGTTTTTCATCAAAATTGGCAATTTTTTCAACTTTTCGACAAAACTCTTAACCATATATATTATTTTAGAACACATTACACCTTATTAGAACCATGTAGCACTAATAGAAAAATATTATTGTTGCCAATTTGAAGAACAAATTGTGATCAATTTAGGCCTTAAATAATTCCTGTCCTGAAAGGGTTAATAGTTTAAAAGATAAATTTGCAAGACGCCTTTTAAAAATCATTTGATGGACGCCCTTTCAGTTTTTGTAAAGATGTTTTGTATTCACGATAATTTACACATGTATATCCTCGGCTTCTCAGCAGAGGTCAAAGTTGTAAACGCTCCCGCAAACAAGTACCGTACGTGCGTACGGGTCTAGGCTGTAGCTACATGTACTTAGTCTTTGCGCGACACCTTTTGTGAAAATTTTCTTTCCGAAAGGCATTATCATTGTTACAATGAGAGGTCCAAAAATTATCATCATCCGTGTAATGAGACTATATATCGCTAGATCTACGACTGGATACACCACACAGAGAAATTGTTCCTTACCACATTAAGTCCATAGTCACCTCAAAAAATCAATCTGTAAAGCCAAAGCCTGCCTCAAAAATGCGGAATTAGTGCCATTTTTTAAAATCATGCGGCGCTTAAGTCGGGTTGTGAGGAACAGAGTCACCGAAAACGCGCTAAAACTCAAGAAATCAGTGGATTTACAGTATGACGGGATTTTTTACTTATTGCGCGCGAGATCGATGCTCATCGAGTGAAATGGTATCCGCGAAAAACAAATTGGAAAAGAAAAATCACCCGGAACTGCGCATTCAGTGTATATGTAGGTACATACATATACGCAGTGGCGGATTTAGGGGGGGGCAATCCCGGCCCGTGCCCCCCCCCCTTTTGAGGGAAAAAAATGCATTGTGCCCCCCCCCCCTATTTGCGATTGTGCCCCCCCCCCCCTTTTCGACCAGGAAACCTTTTTTTTTTTTTTTGCTTGTCAGTGAATTATGGAGGGGAACTGGACCCCATAACCCCCCCCCCCCCCCCACTGAGCGACTTTTGGAGGGCTGGCGAAAAAAAATTTTTTGGTCGACATTGGTACAGTGTTAACCTAGTGGTAAAGTAATACTTACATTAATACATGTATAATGAAAAGTTACATTCATGTAGGGAAAACAAATCATCAGAATGTGTAACTTTAACATGTTTTTACCTTAAACGCTGAGGGGATAATTCCAGCAAGCTAGGAGTAAACAAGCAAGGAAACAGTGTCTTTTCAGATAGAAATAATGAAAAATTTCCAGCGGAAAGGGGGCGCTGCTCCCTGGACCCCCTGAACTTCTCGCTTCGCTCGCCCAATTTTTTGGACACCCTACTTTTTAATTTGGACACCCAATTTCAAAATCCTGGCTAAAGCCCTGGGCCGGTATTCAATTAAAAACGCGCATTAAGTAAGTAAATTACTAAGTATTTAACTCAGCTAAGTAAAATGGCTTAACTCGTATTCAGATCACTTTAAGGTATTTTTCTTTAGTAACCCGACTTTGAGGCAAAATACTTACTGATATCCATTGTGACGTCACATGTCCTGTCCAAAATCATGCGCAATAAATGCGTCACAGTAGATGCGCGCTTACATGGTTTGCTTGTGCGCAGCTTATACTACTGCGCGTATGTATGAAAGCCACATACCTGCCAATCAAGTAATTGGTTTCAGTCTGCTAGGGAGCTGTCTTAGACCTAGGGTAAAATACTTAGCCAAAAGATTCAACTGAATACCAAAATTGCTTAAGTATTTTATCTCAGCCGAAAACTAAGTAAACTACTCATATTTCACTCTTAAGTATTGAATTGAATACGGGCCCTGGTATACTGTATACATTTTATGTACATGTACTGTTGGTAAATCTTATTATGAACATGTACAGGTATACCAGTTCAGATTACTGATGTACAAATGTATTCAAATTCAATATTGAACAAAAGTTGATCATGACGACCAGAGAGCTTTCCTAAGTGTCTGTTAAAATGTAAAAGAGTAGCTCATAATGAAAGAGAAAGATACTGATCCAAGTCATACTTTAATATGCCATTGTCTTGCATCCGGTTGATAAACGAATATCTTCCTAACATGATTTATGTGGTCACATGCATGATTGGTCATGGCAGTACAAGTATTTCCCTATTTTATCACTTGGATATTTTTTTCTTTTTCTTTTTGGAGTTCTTAATCTATTTGAATTTCAGAATTTGATGATCAATAAATTAAAAACATGCGATACCAGGACCAATAGATAACAGGAAAATTCCTTGTCCAAGTCAAAGCTTACGAGAGTTTGCCCACTCAATCACAATTTAAGCATTCATGATTTACATGTATACATACGTGTACAGTACACCCATAAACCTACATGTATGTGAACTTTCAGAAATTTGACTTACATACATGTACACATTGTACATGTTGACCTGTCTAGATTCATACAGCACACTTGTCATTTCCATATACAATGTAGTATCAATCCAGAGTAAGAAAGAATAGTCCAGGCTTCACAAACAGAAGTCCACTACACATCCACTCTTAAAAAAAAAATCACTTCTGACACCACAGCCTCCGCAACCCCCCCCCCCCCCCTCTAAAAAAATCATTCAAGACTCCAAGAAAAAAAAATAGTCCTACAGTGTATACACTGTAGTAGATACAGAGATCTACACAAGAATTTGTATGTTTTATTTATCTTGCAATAATAAATGTGCAATGTCTTGTCAAGAAGGCTATTTGCAGCTGGTTCTGTAGTATCCAAACACTGCCTTCACTACTCTTGCTCAGTATAGGTTAGGGGAAACAATTAATCATGGCCTCATGAACAGAGCTGTCCTGCAGCACAAGCTTCTTAATAGCAGAAACAGGAAGGCACTGTAAATACAACTGTCACAAAGTGAACACCTACAGAAACAAGTAGACAAGGAGACATGCGTATAGTCGGCCTACATTTATAATACATGTAAAGAATAGGCTACAATAGGCCTACACGTACAGAACATGTACATGTACAATGTAAGGCAAGGCTTGATAGTAAACAGAGCCGGTGCACAAATTTTAAACTCAGCATCCCAAAAATGTTAACTTTAAATAAAGAGAAGGTTGATTTCTGGAAAAGGTGAAAAAAAATTTGTGAGCTTTCTCATTCCAGTTGTCACTTTGGAAGAGCAAAATGTCCCCTGAGAAGAAAAAAATATTTGCAAGCCCTCCAAATGTTGCTCCAAAAGGCGGGAGGTTTTTCCGTAAAGCGGGAGATTTAAAGGGCAATCCAACCTTGGTAATAAGATGATTTGTATGAAAGCAGAAAAATAAGAAAAACAGGATGGTGAAAGTTTGAAAGAAATCGGACGAGGACTAAGAAAGTTATGGATGTTTGAAAAATGAGATCAATCTCAAATTGGTAATTTGGTGAGTCAATTGTGACATTTTTGTGGACAATTCTCCCATTTGTCGTACACAAAAATATAATTAATTTGCGGTTTTCTTCGAGGCGCCTTTACCCTCAGGGCAGTATTCAAAATATATTGGAGATACATGTAGCATATTGTTATAGGTCCTCATGAACGAAAAGATCCTACTGAGTAATGCATTTTGAAAAAAAATGACATTTTAGTCATTTTCTGTGTTAGAGCGAATGGGGGAGTTGTCCACAGCTACATCACAGTGACATTACCTATTCAGCCAATTTGAAATTCCCATATGCATAGTGATTACAACTTTCAAAAAATCATAACTTTTTTATTACTTGTCCGATTTCGTTCAAACTTTCACCAATCTGCTTCTCTGATTTTTCCCCTTTCTTTCAAAGCAACTTGCTATTAAGGTTGGATTTCCCTTTAATGTACACTGTACAGGCTTGGCGGAGAGCAGGAGAAGGTCGTCGTGGCGAGAGTCTCCCGCCACGACGCCAGTGGGACAGCGGGAGAATGAGCACGGTGGCGTGAGACTCCCGCCAAAAGCGGGAGAGTTGACAGCCCTGGCTAAATTCAGAAACTAAAAACTTGAAGCAAGAGGCTGTACATGTACACACTGTATGTGCAAATGTTTATTTCTAAGTTGCTTGAACATATATGCAAAATAATGACTTGAAAATGTGCATGTTACACTGTCAATTACATTTCCAATACATTCAGATCTACATTTAGGCTAACAGCTTATAATATTGGTGAGTAATGTGCCAGCAGGGAAGTGGAAGAGCCAGCAAGTGAAGATAACCACAAAATATACACTAGCACACTCCACAGAAGCAGGGGATTTCTTTGAAGGCCAACATGTTTGTAAGCCTGCTCTGAAGAAGCCATAATCCACTTGTCATTATCTTAATCCTGTTAGCACCTAGTTAATCCCATTGTCACCCCCTTGCATCATCCAGCCTTCAGAGAATCCGGTGAACTTTACACCAAGCTACTGGTTTTCAATATACATTGTAAACTGGCTATGTTATGTTATAGTTTTGAAGACACTTTGATTAGGTGTATGTATACCAGTACGTATATTGTCATAAGCCTTAGGGTAGCATTTCTACAATTTTATTTATGAACATAATAATAGTTTTTATGAATCCAACATACACGTATATAGGCGTGTATGAGTAAAGTAGGCCTCTATGTACATGTAGGCTTACAACTGATACAGTACAGTGTACATACAAAAATATGTCTTTGTTTTCGGGAGGTCTTTTGGACTTGCTAAACTGTATACTAAAGTAAGAATTTCATGCTGTGCTTTTTATGCATTTTATTCTCCAATTTGAACAAAAGCCCTTTAGTTTTCTGCTAAAGCTTATTAAAGTGCTCACTGCTCACATGTATTTTATTCAGTTACACATGCAGTAGTTATCTTGGAAAAAAAACACATAAATTTGATCAAATGTATGTTTTTTTCATAAATGCATTCAAATTTAATGCTTACCTCTTTGTCAAATTTATAGTACTGTTACATGTACATCCCCCTGTTACAATTCATGGTACATTACATGTACATGTATTTCAATAGTCAGAATGAAGATTGCATACAATAAGTATAACAGTATTGCTAGGTTGGGCAAGCCAAAATGTTTGTCTAACCTAACAACGCCTGATACATGCGATTCACATTCTGTCTATTGAAAAAGAATAGGTTTTTACAGGTGAATGTGTAATAGTTTGTCACTAGGCAAACATGTATAAATTTGAATACATTATGAAAATGGCCTATCCTGACAGGAAATAGAACCCCCTTCTCTTATTTTTTCGCTAAATCCAGACAAAAAATAGGATTTCCTCTTCTTCTTTTCTTTTTTTCTTTTTTTTTTTTGCACTTTGCTTTACAGTATTCAGTGTGGCATTGCCTTCAGACTTGAGTTTAATGTCAGACCCTTATTTACAAATTGCAGACTATACATGTACACTGTACACTGTACACGCACGCATAATGTACAGAGACATACAGTCATGGACCCACACTTGGTAATGGAAAGGAGAGAAAGAGAGAGAGCATTAATTGATGTCGTGCAGATTGGACAGTCCAGCCAATCAAACTTGACAGCTTCTCCATACAAACATATCTATCCTGTTGTTTTATACTTAATCAGTACCTGTGTACCATGTACAGGCAGGATAGTTCATTATACTACACGTTTATTACGGTGGCCTACATGTACTGTTCATGTACATTGTACCAAGTATGTACAGTGTATTTGGGGGGAATTAATGGCAATCCCCCTAAATCTACAAATGCCTTGCTTTCATTATATTGTTGTGCAGTGTAAACAAATTTTTATTTCCTTTTTTTTTTCAAGAACTCATTTTCATTTGCTAAGCCTTAAGTGAAACAGGACATTTCCTCGCTATAATTCTTCTGTACTCAACTGCGCAATTATGTACATGACATGTAATGGCTTTTTAGACATGAGGTTTTTTGGGGGGTTTTTTTTTTTTTCCTAAAGCTATTTTACAGCTTTCCAGACATGAATCTTTCACTGTCCAGTGTCCATACATGGTTGTTGTTTTTTGTTTGTTTGTTTTTTTCTACAGATGGTGCTACATGTTTGTATTTTTGAAAAATGCTGCTGGTCTACATTACAATGTTTTCATTGTCAAAATGACAAGGAAAACACATCACAAAGAATAACCACAACAGTTCAATTTGAGTATCTCCCTCCCTGACCTATATACAGACCCCAGTTGAGTGTTGCTCTACCAGGGCTGATCAACGTAACTCATCAAGATCAAGTTCAGTTCAATAGGTAAAAGAGCACTTACAACAACAACAACAAATATCACAGAATTTTCTGAAAAAGCACCAACTACATGTACATGTACTGTACATGGATTGTGATTTCATACAATTTGAGTGGCTACATGAACATGCACATGTACATGTAGGCCTGAATAATGTACACTCATGTACATGTATAATCAGGGCCTAATCTACCAACTTAAACTGTTTACAAACAAAATATGAATGTAAATGGAGGGCAAGTATATTTATTTCTTTAATTTAGAGAAATTATATTCCTTTAAATTTAAATTCTGAGATCTGATTTGAAATTGAAATGAATATCAATTGTATAAAGATGTACAATGTATGCCTAGACTGGAAATGTCAGGATATGCATGCACTGTGAACAGAAAGCCTCAACATTCATGAAAGCTTCGTGCCTGGCTATAGTCAGGGCAGGGCTTTGAATACAAATGCAGCACTCCAGATGTCAATGTCAATTTGCTATTCATGTTCATAAACGACTAGTGTAAATGTATGTATGTGCATTCTGTGTACAACTACCACACTTAAAGGGAATCCTGAGTTCTGGGAAAGGTGAAAAATAATTTGTGAGCTTTCTCATTCCTTTTATGTCAGTTTGGAAGAACATCATAGTAGAAACATTCCCTGAAAATGATTGCTCTTCAAATGCTCTTATATTAGAAATATGACTAGAAATAGTTGAAATGTTCGGGCCGAACATTCATGCCACTTGTGTGTGTAGTCCCAATGTGCTTTCAGTGAGATTGGGTCAATTTCTCATCTGCATGTATTTTGATGATTCCAAAACGACATGTACATGTAGTATAAAACAATTCTTATGTAGACATGGTCAACCTTTCCCAATTCCTTTGAGACAGTTTCTTTCACAATGTAATTGCATGACCAGAACTCTACTTTATCTTTAAAGTGTACCAACCACCTGAAAAAAAAAATTTGTATACTGCCAGGAAGTATAAAATTAACCTCGAAGAACTTTATCTGAAATTCTATACATGTAGGTCAACAGTTTTGGAGTATGAAGGAAATAAATGATAACATGAAGGTGCTCGCGCGGAACCGAACCTGGGAGTTGGGTTCCGCGCGAGCCCTTATCTTGGCGAGCGCGTACGGGTGCGTTGAGTAGTCTACTCATGAGTCGCTTTTATGCTTATAAGTTATAGCGAGTATAATTAAACTTGTAATATCTCTTTGTAGAAGTGATATTCGAAGCCCATATTTGGAATATAGTAGAATGACATGGAACCTCTAACATACAGAGTAAAATATTTTTTGGTGATTGGTACCCTTTAAATAAAACCTACACCTACAATTGTAATGAAAGTGCATGCATCGATCGAGGCTGAATTCCAGTAGTACTTCTGCCCACTCACATTTACCAATCAAGCATTATCTCATTAGTCAGCTGATCCATGGCAGAGATTAGCAAAATAAAATTTGAGCATTTTATTTCTGGATCATGGCAGTGGGCTGAATTTTGGCAACCAAAAATTACAGAAACGACCTTCTGGAAAGCTTTGCTTCCCCCGCTGTAGGCATAATTATGAAATTCATTCACGTACACGTACCATCAAGCTAAAAATGTCAAGGCCAGACTGTCAAATGAAATTTTTTAATGATTTATATTAAAAGCCTTAGATGTACATACATGTACATGTACATTGCAGCTTTAGGGATTTCTGGGTGTACATTACATGTACATGAATATACCAGTAACTCTTGAAATTTGGGTATTTCCATTAATCATGTAATGCTACAATGTATTGCATGGATGCATTTGTAATGTATTTGTTCAATACATGTAGGCCCCTACATGTACGTAAATGAGAGGCCAACAAAAATGTAAGCTACATGTACATGTACATGTAGTATGCGCATGCAGCATCAAAAGAGTTTTCAAAACTTATTAAAAAGAATTTCTATCATAAACTTGTCAGTATACATGTAATTAATCCATGCGCAAAATATGTAGACCTATATTACAATGCCTATAAATGCCTACAATATAGGCCTACATGTACATGTACAACCTAATACAATACTTTCTACATGTACATGTACGTTTCTTAGGGGGTTTTACCATCTGGTGTACATGTAGGAACATGGTTTTTTGTACATGTATGTATGTAGGAAAAAGCCCAAAAATACATGTAATATCACCTGGCAACCAGACTACGTACATGTACCTTGCCAACAAGAATCAATGAACAAACTTTCCCATTCAAAATCCAATTCTGATACACACGCTGAATTCTAAAGAAAACCCAAGCTTGCTGAGAGCAAATTATGTGATTAACAAAAGCTCAGTACACAGTAGGATACTATCCAAGGTTGGATTTTTCATCAAAATCATCTCCCATGGGTGTACGCTTTTTCAGCAGAATAAACACATAAGCCACACAATAAAGGTATCAAAGTAAACAGAAAATTATGTTCTGGGCCGGCCAGACAAAACAAGCGGGTGTGTTTACATTCATCTTGAGCAAGCAGTGGGGAGGCAAACATGATATCACAATACCAGAGCTTCTGGTCAAAATTTGCAAAAAAAAGTGATAAAGCTACAATTGGAGAACAATTTTTAATTGTCATTATTAATACACTGTACAGTAGTTTGCTTTTTTGTAATTTGTAGCATTGTATTATTACAAAAATGTTTTTCACATTATTAGCAATGATCCAATCCAATCCAATCAGGGTATTTATAAAGCGCCAATATCTAGTTGCTTAATCAAAGGCGCTTGTTGAGACTGAAAAACTATCAAATGTCTGAATGATTCTAACTGGGAACGAGGAGAATGATCTGGGATTTTTCTTTTTTTCAAATCTTCTTCCTCTTCTCTTCTCTCGGGGGCGGGGCGCGGGGAGAGTTCTACTTTTGATCAACAGAAAGTTAAAAGAATTTCTGTTCACTAGCCTCAGTGGTAGGGAAGTGGTCGCGTCATGGATAGGTCCCAATTTCAAAGCCATGTCAATGTTTTGGGGCATGGTACATGCACATGTACATGTACCAAGTCCCTCGGATAGGTTTTAAAGCTGAAGGTTAACGGTTTGCTAGTCTACAAGCATACACTTGCTTTCTTAGCAGTAAGTTAAACTACATTTAATAAGCCAGTTCATAATTACAATTGCGCAAGTGCACATCAAAGTCATTTGTACCAAGTAGAATCGGTCTTTATTTTTAAAAAAAGCTTTCATAGTGTACGCACCAGGATGAGAGCACCAGTCTGATTTTAATTGTTAAACAAGTAGCGCATCCACCAAAACAAATGTGCATGCGCGTCATTTGTACATGTACATATACATGTACCATACTGTACTAATTAGAAACTGTATACGCCATATATTTCGCGGGGGTTTTATTTTCGCGAATCGCGAGTGGGTCGCGAATTTAACAACACGCCAAAATATTGCCAACATAAGAAGTCGGTTTTATTTGTTGTCTCCTGGTCAGAAATTCACCACTTCACTTTGCAGAAGTACATCATCACCACTGTTTGTAGATTTGAGAATTTTCCGACCGCGAATTCAACCACTCGCGAAATAGTCTGGTTAGTCCTATTCGCCAAAATTTATGGCTTATACAGTATTCTCATAATTTTTTCTGTGGGGGTCTAGAGCAAAATTTTTGAGCGTCTGATAATGGAAACACACCTTCAAGTATTGTGCAAAATGTCAACACTCCCCTGTGATTTTCCCCTCACATCATGCTTGAGTAACTCATCCAACGCTACCAAGGGCGGGGAATTTCTAACAGACTGCAGACCGTCAGTTATCACACATATTTACAAATGGGAACAAGTTCACAGCAACCAGGTTAAAGTGTACATTACACAACATGTGCGTGTGTACTATGGACCATACAATGTACATACATGTACATACATGTAGGCCTAGCATGTACATTTTACACACAGAGATGAGTCATCAGAAAAATGTGTATTGTACATGTAAATGTATTGTAAATGTATCCTAGATGAGAAAGTCCCTTCTCCTATACCGTCTGTCAATATGTATGTTTCTTACAAATTTTCTTTTAAATACTACATGTAGGTGAAATTGAAGAGCAAAATGACAGACAAAAATTGGAAAAAGAAGGAAGAGTAAAAAAGGGTTCCTGGAGCTTGAGGAAGACACCAAAACAAAAGGTGTGATAATGAAAGATACAATAAAATTATGGCATCTCCTTGTTCACTTTAATACCTTTAACATTTATTTTAAATTTCTTTTGTTTCAAAACATAGTATGTAAACGTACAATGCAAGGTCCAAAATCACAGGCAATGATCAGATTTGATGAGGAAATTTTTTAGAAACTACAAGTCACTGTATGCCTTCATTCATGTTCATGTGCTTCGATTAGATTGAAAAGAATGTCATTATTGAATAAAATTGTAAAAGAGTTCACAGCCCACCCAAGCCCCAGGTACAGAGACAAGCTTGTCCAGTGCATTATGGACCATAGTCTCAGGATGGTACATGTACCATGTACAATGTAGGCCATCATGTACTGTGCATGTGTAATGTCAGACTGCAAATAGCTGCAATACCTTGCCAGCATCAAATCTTACTACTCAATGCAATTATCCATTGATGGAGATTTGTGAATGTCATCGGGCAGCACACAAGGATGTCTGTATGAGCAGACAGCTCTGCCCTGCAAAATCATGCGCTAGCATTAGTCTGCATTTTGCAGACACTAGTTTAGTATTTAACACTGAACAAAATTCCATAAAGCCTTGAGTCCAACCTACAATGTAACTTTATCAGTGTCTAGCTATGTGTCAGGAGCAGGGGTGCAGTCTACAGTCTCACAGTTCAGACCCTTTAGTAGGGATTACAACCAACAAGGATTTGTACATGCAAATCACGCGCTGATGTTAGTCTGCATGCACAGGCTCTACTCTGACACTTGAACACAATACCACAGAGCCTTGAGCCCAGCCTACCATTGTCAGTCGCTGGCTGTGTGTCAAAAGCAGCAACGGTACAGGGCCTATGCACAGGGTGCAGTCAACATTCTCACAAATCAGACTCTGTGTTACGCATCATCACTGACGAAGGTCTGTGTCTGCACATCACTCGCTACTAACAGCGCATTGCAGATGGAGATGTGTATGGATGGTTGGATAGAAGTAAACACAAGAACGAGGTGTCTCCTTTCCACCCATTACACTGATTAAAGTGCAGCTGAGTATACAGCCAGTCTGGGACACTTGACACACACGGTAACCAGACCCTGAAGCTTACGGCAGTAACCAAGTGTGAAACATTTGTTAACGTTTTCACATCAGAAGAAATTTGGACTTACATTAAAAAGGAGAAAAATGAATTTCTGGCAAATCATTCTTGGCTAACTTTGTTCAATTACATGTACATGTATCAATTAATCAGTATGTGCAGATATTCAAAGTCATGTTTTCTTATCATATCACCTCTTCCTAGAACAGGCACAAGTCACAACAAGGCAAAGTCAATTACACTGTAGCTTACATATACATGTAGGTCTACCTGGTGCTAATTGCATGTACTACATTGTACATGTCTTTAGTACATGTACAGGTGTTGCAAACTAGCAATATACCGGTACATTGTATTCTAAAAAGTAGAAATAAAAGACTACTAGTACTGGAGAAAAAATATAGGCAAATTGTATTAAAACTGAGATCTGGCCCAGCGTTCTCCACTGGTCTGTATTTTGTCCGGGGCTCTTGTGTTCGTCGGCCTCCGAAGTCAAATTTGCGGTTTCGCGACGGCGTCAAATTTGCGGTTTCGTGACGGCATACGTATTATAGTGCACTGCGTCGAGATGGTTCATGCAAAGAGATAATGCGTTCGTGCGGGTTTCCGACATGATCATGCGAGTAAAGTTTTTATTTTAAGTCGATGCTTGATTGCGCAATGCCGCGCGGTCTTGATGCTGTCTTGTCTGTGCGTGAAAATATGTCAATTTTCATATCCGGGCGCATCAAGTTTTTGTCCGGGCGGGGAAATTTTGTCCGGGCGCTAAACTGGTCTTTCAAATTTTACCCGGGCAGAGCCCCCGGGTAAAACCGCTAGTGGAGAACCCTGCTGGCCTAGCCCCCAGAAAACAAACTTATGGTGGTACAGCGGTTCCCATGAGTTGTATATTTTGTATACGTACAGTACATGACTATATAATATATATGTACATGAGTAAAAATGTACATGTACACATGCAATAAGCCAAACAGGGGTGATAAAACATACATGTACACTGTAATTAATTGTCTGTATTCCATAATTGTCTGTGTTATCAAAAGTGACCCATCAATTTTGATGGATGAATCATCATTATCAACTGACAATATTATCTTGGGAGAAGAAGGTTTAAAGTTCAATTTGTTGACACACTAAAATGGGATCTACCAACCAGCCTTGCTTGGTTAGACCATAGACCTACGACAGAGAGCAGATGCATAGTAGATGTACATGCAAACACACTGTGTACATGTACATATATGAAGTACTCTTTAAATCAAGTACCATTTGGGTTTATGGTTATAAAAAAAAAATTAAGAGGAAACTCGCTATAACGAGGAACTTGGGACCATTGAAAATTACTTTGTTATATCAGGAATCTCCTTATATCAGGGTAAAAAAACAAATGAACATAAAGACCTGGGACCAGCAAAATTACCTTGTTATAACAGGAATCCTGTTATATTGGAGCTCTTTATAACGAGTTTCCACTGTAGCTGTTTGGAAATTCCAACAAGTAAAAATAGCCACTGAAATAGTGCCAAATTACTGAGAACCTGACATTTGTGCAACATATCACGCCAGCAACAATTAATACTAAAACAGGATACATGTAAAGCTAAAAAAATCACAGCCAAGGAAATTTGATGTTATCTACTAGTATAATAGAAATATAAATTCACTGAGACAAGAGAGTCACCTACATGTACATGTATCTAAACTCATAATGGAAATCACAGAACTGATTCGAACCATTCAAAAAAAACTCACACCATGGGCATTATTTCATTTTCTCAACAACTTGCATTAGGTAATTTATCTCCAAACAAGAAATATAATGCTCCTACATGTACATGTACATGAGCCATTCCATCGCTACAGACATCACACTTTAGAGGTCAAAATTGCTCTAATAGACGGGCCTGTTCTGAACCTACAAGTGTAGATTGTTTTCAAAGTTTCTGATATGATGAAATGGAATTCTTAAATGTTCTAGGGCTCAATACTAACAGGTGCCCTGGGCCCTCTTACACGCAAGTCACAAATATGTGATCCTGATTGGCTGAAGATCAAGTTGCGTTTAGTTTTGTGAGTTGCAATTAAACGCTTTTGTGTGTAGACTATCAGCTGGCCTTTTTCCAGTCTAGATCATTCATACATGTACATGTACAGTACATGAGAGGAAAATAATTATTTAAAATTTCACTTTCAACTCTGAATCCCCAAATTTGTGGCAAAGTAAGAGTAGAAGAGTCCCTGAATCAGGTAATCTAGCAAATTTAAGAAAATTAAATCTTGCTTAGAGCAATTTTGTTGTCTGTTTTTGACTGCTGCAACAGTGAATGTTGGACAAGTCCCACATAGGCAAGGCAGGGCTGCCAACTCTCACGCATTGAGCGTGAGACTCACGCAATTCACCCAATTCTGACTGTCTCACTCTGATAAACAAATTCTCAAGCTGAACCCCCAAAACAGAAAGTAAAAAAAAAAAAATCTCTCCAAAATCTCTGATATTCCAAATATTCAATATGCCCAAGGCCTTTTGAGATTTTCCCGCGGGCACAAAGCAAAGCTTAACCAATGAAAATCATTTTCGGTAGTGCGCAAAGATTGGATTGGATTGGATTACGATTGGTTTAATATACTGCGTGTATGTATATACGTGTGACGACTATGATGAGTGTAACTAGATGGCCGGACTGACATGGCTTTGGTGCGGCAGCCCACCCGGGGCCCAAGCCCGGCCGCGCTGCATACGTGGCTCAGCAGAGTTTGCCGTCCAATCGTACACCAACGTAATAGCCAGCACATCCCTCTACGGCCGCACAGCAGGATCTTGAAATTCTTATTAAAAATCATGCAGTATTAAACAAATCTGGAATTTGGTAATTTTTCATGCGGTCAGTGAACTACATGTGGCATTAATAACAATGTAACCTATTTATTACTTATTCAATTCACTTTAGTAAATTAACGTTAATGCTGCTTCTGCTATGACTATATATATGTGTTGAAATCATGACTAAAGTATGCACCAGATTGCACCATTTAAAATGTAAAATTGTCAGAGCTCCCTACCGTGGAAGGGGGGACACCCCCCCCCCCTTCCATCCCCCGGTCGCTTCGCTCCCTCGCAATGTCTCACTCTAAACTCTCACTCAAGGTTGGCAGCCCTGGGCAAGGGCCTATGAGTGATGTACATATAGACCCACTCACACTTATGCCAGGTTATTGTAGGAGTACCCAATGTAGACCCACTTATATACAAAATGTACAAGCTTATCTGAAGATAACCTTGTACTCCAGACTAGCTTTTACAGGTAATAGGTTTCGATAGCTTTTGTGTGTATCAGCGGGCCCTTTTCCAGTCTAGATCATTCATACATGTACAGTCAAGGATTGTAATTCCGAACAGATTGTATAATACCGAACGTGTACAGTTAAGCGCCTAAAATGGGTTTTCATACGCGTGGGATTACGCGTATGAAAACCACACTATTGAAACAAAGGTTGTGTCTTTTTCCCATAGGTTTCACACGTTCGGAAATACAGTACCTTTTTCAAGGCACCAAAACGCCAAGTCGTTGGGAAGGGGTTCACTCGGAAGAGAATATCGTATTAAATCTAAGTTGTCTTTTTAAAATTCCATCAACTTCTTTTTCTGTAGGACTTTGAGCATTCATTATGTAAGTTTGACAGATATTCGTTTGATATTTTATTTGCTATAGTTGATTTTCTGAAAAGTGTTCGGACACTGGATCAACCACCATACATGAGAGGAAAACAATTATTTAAAATTTCACTTTAGAGGAAAATAATTATTTAAAATTTCACTTTCAATTCTGAATCCCCAAATTTGTCGCACAGTAAGAGTTGAAGAGTCCCTGAATCAGGTAATCTAGCAAATTTAAGAAAATTATATCTTGCTTAGAGCAATTGAATTTCTGAAGCCAAGAGCAAAAAAACATTCACAGAAACTAGAAAGAAAATGGTCCATTTTCCATGTAAAAAGATTGTTTCAACTTTCAAAAAATTAAATAATTCTTGACACACGAAGAAAAATATGAATTATCATCAATATCATCATCAGACATCACCATCATCACCAATTGTCTTTTGGCTTTTGCATTATTGGGAGGGGGGAAACACCAAAAAAAACACACTTAAAATCAATATAACCCTTTAGGTCTCTCCTCCCTGTAGTTATTTTGTAGACTCTAACCAAACTTGCTCACACCCACTCACGGGACCATCACTGTATGGGGCTGTGTCAATTTCGGCTTGTCACGACCTCTAAGTTGAAGAGGTAAAAACACAAATACATGTATAATCGGTATAATTTTGAGAAAATACTTCCTTCTATATTTTAGAATGAAAGAATATCTAATTTCATGCCAGATGATGGCAGATCCTTTGATAGGATCTTTATCATCTTGATCAAGTGAAATTTTCAGGCTTTTTTGGGTCGGTGATCTTGCTCCCCTCCTGCACACATGTGGGCAAGATATCACACATTTGCCTATGGGAGGCAATTGCTCACGGCATGAAGGTACAGAGTGCGAGGTTATCTCTAATAACCTCGCATACATGTGAGTGGCTCACACCCACATTGTGTACCATGTTTTAAAAAAAATTAGCGTGAGTTGACTGACATTTGACAAGCCTCACATCACAATTTTTTGCTTGTCATTTTGGCGTTTGACAAGACATGGTCATGCTCGATATTCAAGTTAACCCCTTCGAGACAATTGACCACATTTTGTGGTTTGGCCCAATAACTTTTGATTTAGAGCCTTAAAAAACATATAGTCAAGGATTGTAATTCCGAACAGATTGTATTACCGAACGTGTACAGTTAAGCGCCTAAAATGGGTTTTCATACGCGTGGGATTACGCGTATGAAAACCACACTATTGAAACAAAGGTTGTCTTTTTCCCATAGGTTTCACACGTTCGGAAATACAGTATCTTTTTCAAGGGACCAAAACGCCGCGTCGGTGGGAAGGGGTTCACTCGGAAGGGAATATTGTATTAAATCTACGTTGTCTTTTTAAAATTCCATCAACTTCCTTTTCTGTAGGACTTTGAACATTCATTATGTAATTTTGACAGATATTCGTTTCATATTTTATTTGCTATCGTTGATTTTCTGAAAAGTGTTCGGACACTGGATCGACTACCATACCAGACAACACATGCCAGATGCATGAGTAGAAAGAGCAAAAAATTCTGCACATACTGTGTCCATTTTTGTTGCATGATCATATTGCGTTTGATGCCAGGAATTTTAAAAAGGAGAATACGATTAAACATCCTTAAATTGGCAACACATTGAGAGATTCAAAATCATTGTTTTTTGTCCAAATTGGCAACTTTTTCAACTTTTCGACAAAGTTCCTAACCATGTTTATTATTTTCAAGACATTACATCTTATTAAAACCACGTAGCACTAAAAGAAAAATATTACTGTTGCCAATTTGCAGAACAAAATGTGATCAATTGAGCTCTTCAATAATTCCTGTCCTGAAAGGGTAATAGTTAGGATCTACTCTATAAAAAACGACATAAACAAAAACATGTTATTACTTATGGCATCATCTCTTGCTATAAATATAAGCCATACAAAAAGGTGTCCAAGTTTATTCAATCATAGTCAGTTAGACATAGCACGCTCACTTGCCAAGTGACCTGATACCGGTACATGTACACTACATCAACGCAGTGTGCGGCCGCCGCCCTGGCGAGCTGGGCACCGGGCGTTCGCACTGACTGCAGCTGTTCTGCTATTTGACACTAAACTGCGTGCGGAGTATACCGACTCCACAGTACTCAGTAGCACAGGACACACACCCATAATCACAACATCGGACATTTCAATCATAAAAAGCAAACTAAATGCATCTTCAAAAGTCGCTTACCTTCTTTATCATGGTCGTATCCAACCACGACAAAATAGTCAGCCAATCGTGACATTTCCATCGGTAGCTGATAGTATGTTATTCCAGCTTACATGGCAAAATGGTAATTCCAATTATTCTGCATAGTGAGTCGCCATGTTGAAAATTCCGGACATAGTAAGGACAAGAGCGCAGTTTTCTGCGCATATGATTATTTTACCGGTAGGTATCCCCACTACAACATACACGCTCCCATCAAAATAGATCAACCAAAAGGAGAAAAATACTACTGATGCTAGTAATTTCATGACGTAAACTTTCAAAAGGATTAGAAAAAATTAATTCGAAACTTAACTCTTTTTTTTTTCATTCATAATTAATGGAAAGGTCTAGGGATGAAGCGAGAAAATGTGTAAGCTGTATGACCTCGACATTTCTTCTTTTCTTTTTTTTTTTTAAATTATTTTTTTATTTTTTTTTAGGGGATTGGATGGGGGCATGCCCCGGAGCCAGTGGCGTAGCCAGGATTTTGTAGAAGGGGGCACACAAATGCAGGGCTGTCAACTTATCGCCAGCCCTTCAAAAGTCTCTCAGTGGGGGGGGGGGGTTATGGGGTCCAGTTTTCCTCCATAATTCTCTGACAAGCAAAAAAAAAAAGGTTATCAGCTCTAAAAGGGAGACCATATTTTTTTCTTCTCGCCAGCCCTCCAAAAGTTGCTCAGTGGGGGGGGGGGGGGGGCCGTGCCAGCCATCCAACAAAAGTCACTCTGTAGGGTGGGTGCTGAGATTTTAAGGGGTTCAGTTTTCCTCCATAATTCTCTGACAAGCAACAAAAAAAAAAAAAGGTATCAGTTCAACAAGGAGGGGGCATAATTTTTTGGGGGAAAATGTTGTCAGGGGGGCAGTCTGCCCCCCCCAAGCTACGCTAGTGCCCGGAGCAGCTAACAAGGGTAGAATCCAGTCAGATGGGCTATTAAAATTTACTTTTGTATGGTTCCATAATGTTTCTTGGATACCTAAATTTTGTTTAGATTGAATGTAGGCTTTATTAGTCCAAATAAAAATAAATAATTCCTGCAAAAATCATTGATATAATGCCATTTCGCCTAGATTTGAGCCTCTGGAGATATTAAAAGAGAGAAAAACTTTGTTCAAATAGCAAATATCAAATAAAATAGAACAACCTCTTCATTTTCGAAAAATCCGTCGGAGGAGAAACTAGGAACCAATTCTCGCTTGGTATTATAAAGGTGGAGGACATTTCAAATCGAGCGGGCACACCATAATTACTTGAATGTGTAATTTTGAATGATATTTTATTTATTTATTAGGATGTACATATTTAGAAAGTGATGACGCTGTATACAGGGTTCTTTGACGGTGGTTCATATTCCCCCTCAGTGCTGCTTCCCGCCGTTTTGTCACTCGCCCCACTACCCCCCCCCCCCCTCTGTATCTCTCTCTCTCTCTCTCTCTCTCTCTCTCTCTCTCTCTCTCTCTCTCTCTCTCTCTTTCTCTTTCTCCCTCCCCCTCAGTCTGCTGGAGCAAGAGGGAGTTTCATATATCACAAATTTGGCTCCTCCTGACTTTCAGCAGACGCTCATGTTGTTCTTTCAACGGTACCGCGGTGCTCAGGACTACAGCCCTCCCCAAGAATTTTGAAATTACCCAAAAAGTTTCTCACGCCTCCCTCTCCCTCGCTTTCTTTGTTCTGTGGAGTCTTTGTTTTTATGTATACTTTCCTCTTTTTGCCATTCGAGGGGTAAGAGGTGAGGGATGGGCAGGGGGCTGGTAAGTGATTGTATATTATCATCATGGCGCAAATCCAGGGGGGACAGGAAGATAGGCAAATGTCCCCCCCCCCCCAACTTTTTGAATAACCTTTTTTTCTTTCTTTCTTTCTTTCTTTTTTTTTTTTTTTTTTTTTTTTGTTGCTTGTCGGAGAATTTTTGAGGAAAACTAGAGCCAAAATGCGATATCCTTCTCTTTTTTTTGTGGGGGGGGGGGGGTTGTCAGAAAAAAATTTCAGACATTTCGAACAGGTACAAAAGTTAAATCATGTGGTGACCCCCCTCCCCCGAATTTCAAAATGGATTTGCGCCACTGTATATTATAGGTATAATAATTATGCATCCAGTGCAAAATGAACTCGTTTTTCTGATATTTTTGAATTCTCGGAGTCATTTTAATAAACCAGTCGAAAGACCAAGACATAAAATATACGTATCATTGTCACATTTGCCTTTTTCTTGTTAGCTTGTACTTCGTTTTCTGCAGCGCATGGGACAGGGGGCGTCTTAATTCCTTCATTTTGAATTAGAAATCTTGGCGACAAAGTCTGTTCTAAGATGCCTCTAAGGCATAGAAATTTTCAGAAATGTCACAGGGGGGTCATTTTGCCCTACCCCCTATGGTGATGTTCCTGACGTACATTGAGACTGTAGCCCCCCCCCCCCCCCCCCTCGGGAATTAGTGAAATTACCAACAGTTGGGCAATCACCATGCATGTTGTATTCGGACACCGGCCACCTCATATTCGGGCAGTGAGGCGGTGGTTTGTAGTGTTTATATCTTCTGTAATACATTTTCATGACTTTTCTTTTTCACTATATATATTTATATATATATATATATATATATATATATATATATATTATAAACAGTCACCATTATAGTTCGGGCAAGTTACGTTAGCCCCCCCCCCCGGCGAATGTGTACCCGTGCCCCTCTGTCGACTTTATTTTCAACGTCTCTATATACCAAAGTCAATGACATTGCCAGTTCGTCGCGGAATAAAGTCGGAAGAAGGTGACCGCGAAGGTACAACGTGCAGGTATAATAGGAAATGGATGCGACTGAGAAAACCAAAGTGGTTGAAATTCTTCAATAACGAGGGTATTGATTACAGAGGTTTAATAGCAAGGAGGAAGAGGGGGCGTCAAGATCAGACCATTTAGGCATCATCCGGGGGCTACAGCCCCCGAGAATTTTGAAATTCACCAATACTTTTTGAGAAGTCGTCCTGTAATATTCGGAAAACCACCACTTCATATTATTCAACCCCCCCCCCCTTTTTTTTTTTTTTTTTTACAGTAGACACGTTACATAAAACCTCGGGGAAAAGGTTGAAATTGTCATTAATGAGTGAAATCAAATCAGTCACCCCCACTTTCAAAAATGGTCCGCGTCCATTGGGGGGGGGGGGGCTGCAGCCCCCGAGACTGTGAAATCACTTATATTCGGTTAGCCGTCACCTCATATTCGGACGGCTAGATGGTCTATTTGTATACTATTTTCCATATATCTCAAACAGTTTATTTGACGAATAGATCTAGACGTTGGAAAGTTTACAGTCATACAAGAGGTGTCAGCTCCAACTCCATGCAATATCCCGTAAGCAATGGTATTTCCAGTCTGATATCGAAGAAAAACATTAGTAGTTGTCGTTTAGACCTACATGTAGGCAAGAGTTAATCACTTTCGCTAAGATAGCATAAAAAAGAGTATATTAGGAAAGAAGCAGAGGCAGAAGAAGAAATAATCTGAACAAAGAAAAGGAAGTAAATCAACAATAGGACTGTGATGGTGCTAAGGGCGGATCCAGGATTTTCACGGGGTAGGATCGAGGCCGGGCAAGTGGGGGCCATGAAACAACGCGAAAGTGCACTACATAACCCGTGGAAGCCACTTGTGTTCCCGGCACTGATATCGGGAATCCCATCCGCCCCATCCATCCCATCTCTGAGTGTCAGGTGTCAGAAAGGGGGTCTCCCTCCCCCCCCCCCCCCGGCTTTTCCCCTCAAATTATGTTTCTCGGGAATCCCGCCAGCCTTACTACAGGCGTTGAAGAGTTGGGGGGGGGGAGAGAGAGAGAGAGAGAGAGAGAGAGAGAGAGAGAGAGAGCCTTTTATAATTTTTTTGAGCATGTGCCGTTCTCTGCCGACTGGATAAGAAATAATAATTATTAAGAAGTAATAAGGTGGTAAGGGTGATAAAATTAATATCGAGAGATGGCGCTGTTGAAATTTATTATGGTAGGAGAAACTAGAGATCGATGTGTAGGACATGTATCCATTCATGAGGAAGACGTATCAGAGATTTTGAGCGTGAGCTTGAGACGATAGAAAGAGAGAGAGAAGAATATCGATTGCGGATTCGGGGGCGGGGGTGGCACTGGAGTCTTGACCCCATATTTTTGGCTTGTCCGCGTTTTATTGGGACCCCCCCCCCCACTTAAAAAAAAAGAAGAAAGAACTGAGAATAAGAAAAGGAAAAAAAAGGAGGGGGGGGGGGAGAAAAAGAAATAAAGAAGGATAACAAACAAAATTGAAATAAATTTGCTCAATTACTACTACTGTTGTTTTATTTTTTTTTTTTTTTTTTTTGGGGGTGGGGGGTTGCTTCACTTGCTTGCTTGTCAGATTTTGAGGGTATTGGATGCCCTTTTAAAAAAATTCTGGAGCCCCCTGAATAGCTATAATGTATAATTCATTCATAACTTGTTTTGAAGGCTGGATTTTGATTTTATTTCAATGCAGAATTCTCTGTGATGAAGATGTTTTGTCATATAGGAGCCACGGCTCAAAGTTTCATGAACCAATCAAAACCATTTAACTGTCTCGACCGTGTTGATCTGCACTAGATTTTAGCTTCCTAAAATTTTGATTGCAAATTGTGATTATAGTGCTGAAGTAGCAAGTAAGTCATCTGGGCCTTGTCCTGTAGAGAATTACCGGAGAACTCATCTGAATTATTACATGTATGTGCAAATCTTCCCATCAGTGGACTGTATAGTGTCATGTGATCAAGTTTGGTGTATCATTTTCCAGTCTTGGATCGAGGGGGGGGGGGGGGGGGGGGGCACCCTCTGATATATTTGTTTTTTGTTTTGTTTTGTTTGTTTGCTTGAAAGAGAAGCGTAAAGTAAAGACAGCAGCTAAACATGTGACCCCATCTTTATCTGCATGTCACAGATTTTCGGGCTTGTGCCGTCCCTGCCCCCCTCTCAATTTCAGGCAGGGAATCCTGGATCCACCACTGATCTCATATTCATCTTTCATTACTGGGCCCCCGTTTCATAAAACTTGTTATCAATAACAACTGTCCAATTTCTAAGTCAAAAGTCGCTCTCAGCCAATCAGATTCAAGGATTTCAGTAGCTTGTAACAATTATTGTAACTTGTTACTGATAACAAGTTTTATGAAACGGGGCCCAGGAGGATAAATGTATATCATTACTTACACAAGTGTATACATTTATTACTTATTTATTTCCTCTCCTCCTGCTCTTCCTCAGTACATATAATAAACACTGCCTATTTGTAAGAGAGTATCGAACAAGGTCCCTTGGAATTTGCTTCAACAGGATCCCCGCCGCACCTTAGTCCTTTATCAACTGCTTACTCATTCATACTACTGCAGTGTAAATTCTCAAAACCAATTGATCTACAGATAATCAGAGCATTCAACTTTCAATCTTTGTTCAATCATTTGCTCTCCTCTCATTTCCTTTCTTGTTGATCTACAAAAGAAACTTTCAAGCAATAACCTATATACATGTACTTAAAAGATTCTTTGGTTTGGGGAAATTGCTCTGGGCTTTATTTCCTCAAAGACAGGGTTTTGGGGTTTAGAACTCGAGGTATAGCGTTGGTCAAGGGTTGAAGTAAGGACTTCAGTTAGTTTAGGAAGTTTGCAACAGAGCAATAGCTGCTTGAGCATGTTGTAGAACCCATACTTCCAGTTTCTCTCTAAATTTCCATCAAATATTCTCTCATCCATTCTCATCTCACTTCATCTTTACATTTGTATACACCCCAATGACATGACCTCTATGCATCCACCATTCCTCACTCATAATGCACCACCACAACTCTACTTCCATAGAAACTCCTCAACGTGTACAAGACCTTGCATAACACTAACTTATTAGCATTCAGGTTACCACCCAACATGTTCAAGAGGTCAAAAGTTAACAATTTAGAAGTACATATATTATCAACAATAAAAAAACAACTTCTGATTATATAGAGGTTAGCAGGTACACACTACATGACTGTACAATACATGCTGTGGCAGCAGTTGCTTTGTGGTCTATTAACTCTATTTCTAACATTAGTTTAATTCCTGACTTCATCCCTGGACCCAACACTAATACTAATATACCTAACCCTAATCCTAAGTCTAACCCAAAACGTGATCGCAAGCCTGTATCTTTGATAAAATAAAGCCTAAAGCAAATATTGCTGGAACATGAGTCGGATCACCCACTAGACATGAGGGACTCAACATTTGCTCCATGATGTTTGCTTTGTGCTTTTTCGTCAGAATTATACTGTTTGGGTTGAGCTTGTAACTGGGTACAGTGGAAACTCAGTATAAAGAGGTCTGATATAACAATATTTCTGATATAACAAGGTAATATTCCTGGTCCCAGCTCTTTATATTCTATTGTTTTTTTTTAACCTGATATAAAGAGATTCCTGCTATAACAAGGTAATTTTGATGGTCCCAAGGACCTCGTTATACTGAGTTTCCACTGTTTTCGGTTAGGGTGGGAGCAACATATAAAGTTTGGCCACAGTTGAAGTTAGGAATTCAATTAGTGGAGGAAATTGACCATGACACAAGTGTTGCCGGAGCAGGGGTCGTAGAACCCTACACACCACATAGAGATACACGCCAATGACACAGAATACCAGGACACAGTGCATGTTTGTGTGGTCACATTAATTTACACATTTATTGAACATATGCAATCATCTATCCTCCTGCAGCTACCTCACTGGGGCTGCTGTGACCTGCCTCGTCCAAAGCCTCCTTTCTGTAAGATAGAATCAAAGACGAGAGAGAGAGAGGAAGAGGTGGAGAGAGAGAGAGACAGACAGACATACAGAGAGACAGAGATAAGGAGAGAGAGAGAGAGAGGAGGGGGGGGGGGGGGGGGAGGGATAAAGTGAGGGTGGGTAATTCGAACATCATACATATAAACATCAGGGATCATTAAAAATTATTTTCATGCCAGCAATTATAAACAATAATAACTTTATCGCTTGAAAAACCTCAATACTTGAGGGCAATGATACGTCATGACAAGTTAGATTTGTATTGACTAATACATGTTTATTTCATTACCTTGTATAAGATTGAATGGAGGTATTAGTATCCAAACAGACTTTGCGAGCATTTTTGTTCCACCTTTTCAGCACGCTGATGCTACACTAGCATATAATCATCGTATTTCAGGGGAGCGTTTCATCAAGCGTTTTGTCCGTGATTTTTACCGTCAAATTTGCTCTCAGCCAATCAGATGGAAGGATTTCAGTAGCTTATAACAGTTGTCAGTAAAAATCACTGACAAAACACTTGATGAAACGCTCCCCAGGTTACTACGTAACTACTTGCTGACCATCAGACTCCCCCAGTTCCCCCTGCCTCCATGCACAGCAAGGGCTAAATCAACTTGCAATTTTTTGGGAAGTGGAAGTTGCACAGCAGATAAGCTTGCAATGTATTGGACAGAAAGAATGGAAGAAGGTAACTTACGAATTGGAAGTCTTGGGTAGCTCCGGCTCCAGCATCACCCTTCTTGTCTGGTCCTCCTGGAAAATAACAGAACAAAACAAGAAATGAGTGAAGGAATTCAGAACATTTTTACCTCAATTAAGATTGTTCTTTTCTGGACTTCTACAATAGAAAGAGGGAAACTTATCACTTGACTGGAAATGCAAAGTTCGTGGGTTCAAACCCCGGCACAGCACTTATGCCCTTGAGCAAGGCATTTTATGTACATTGCTCCTCTCCACCCAGGTGATAAATGGGTACCCGGTAGGATGCTGTCATTGTGGTTGGATTAGCATGTGTGACTGGCTGGAATGCTCCCAGAGGAGTGAAGAATGTGCACTGTCATGTGCAGAATCGCAAATGAAACCAGTGGCCGGGATAATAATGCTGTAAGCGCTTTGGTCAGTTACATTGTAACTGGTAAGGCGTTATATAAGACACGGCTATTATTATTATTCTTTCACAGTTGTTGATATGTGGGAGATGTTAGAACAGGCGACCAAAATTCCACACTAGACTACTAGACTGGACCGTAACACTTTGTCCGGACTTCTCAATAAGATTTCAAAGAGGGACTTGAGTGTGGAGCGATTCACACCAGAGGGGGGTGATCTGTGATTTATGTGAATGGTATTGACAGTTCTCGTAATATTTCCTCAGGGACTATGTGCAGGTTTGACAATAGGATAGCGGGAAAAATAAGGAAGCTTAGGACCATGGCATGTCTTGTGCATGAACCATGGCATGTCTTGTGCATGAACCATGTAACCAAACGCACATAAAATAAATAATGTGCTGTGCCATTATCTATTGACTATACAGCCCAAATTATCTTACACTTACTATTTTATGGATTAAATATGAACTGTAGAGTGATTTTTCATTGCCATACATGTACTTGCTGTGGACTTCCTCAATACCTAACTGTGGATATGAAAACAAAATGAAACAGCTCAGTTCTGAAAGCAAGAAAAAAATGTTCCATACCTGGTCCACGTCGGTACTCCTGCCTCTGCCCATCAGATGGGGGTCCTCCCCTCTCTGGTCCGCCACGGCCCTCCATGGCCCTAGGCTTGGGCCTGGCGGTCTCGGTACGGGGCTGGCGCTTGAGGGTGGCTGGTACGATCTCTGGTGGGAGGTGGAGGTAGTCTCGGAGGTACTGGATGCCCTCGTTGGTCAGGTACCAGTAGTAGTGGCGCCAGGCGAACTGCTCCTTGACATAACCACGGGACTTCAGCGACTGAAATAATGTGCATGGAAAAGTTTATTTTGCAATGCAATACATTGTGATAAAAACTTACTTATACAATTCTTAATTTACTTGAATAGACTTTAAGTGATAGCGCCTTGTATCCTCTGGAAAAGGCGCTATATAAATCCAATTATTATTATTATTTTATTATAATATTCTGTTCTTGTATAGCACACACATCACATTAAGTTCCAAAGTGCTTCTCAATTTTTTTTTAGAATATATCACATGAACTTTAGCTCCATCAGCCATTATAAGTGCAGTGCATTTTTGAAATTACACAAATACAATGTATTTCACAATGTAAAGTACAATTAGTGCTATTTATTTATAATAGTCCAGGAAACCAAGGATCTAAGCACTGAACTGGCAATGACATATTTCTTATTTCTTAGAGGCTTTAAAACAAGTACTGCTTTAAAAGGGCAAAAGCCTGTTTCACACTTTCACTTGCAAGCATTTATTATTATGAATACTTTTTTTCTTGATCAATTATCTTGATTCACACATACCTACCTTGATATTTTGCTGTTGTGATCATCAATTTTCTCTCTTGATAAGCTAATATACAATTTCAAAAAGGCGTCACTGTGCCAACTTCACCACGTCAACAAAACTTATGATTTTCTGTGACAAGCAAATGCTTCATCCAAGCTGCATGTGTCATCAAAAAGTAATCCACAAATTCATGTAGCTTTGCTTGGAAAAAGGAAAATATTGGCACAGCTTCAATTTTATTTGTCACCATAAATGTCAAAGAAGGGGCTGTCGACAATGACAATATCTAGCTCTAGAAGAAACATTAAATTAAAAGTACCTGACAAGCCTTGATGACATGAAGGTTGGGTACTGACTCCAGTTCAGGATGTTTGGGGTTGTGGAAGTCTTTCTTGGCCACAATCACGCCCTCCTTGAAGAGGTTCTCGTAGATGGCGACGCGGTTCACCTTTGGCATCAACATCCTGAAGTAAGAAAGATTTGATGAGAGAAGTTATGCCACAAAGAAATTTTAAAGGTGGACAAGTCCAAGTTTTTTCGTCCCATACGTTACCGACCGTGTCTAAGATTTCAGTACATTTATAACTGATAGTAGCAAGACGATATCCCTCCAGACTGTGCATCAGAAAAAATATCCAATAAAATGATATTTTTATATCGATTTATTTTTCACAATTTCATAATTCAATTCCATAATACTTGATAACGTATGGGACAAACCTTGGACTTGCCAAGGTAATCAAAGGAGTTCGCTAATGAAAGAAAACAAAATACTTGTACCAAAGAATTGAACCATGCTTAGCAAACTGTACAAGAATACCAAAAAAAAAATCTGCAAAACAAAGTTGGTATGGACTGTGGAACAGCTTAGAAGTAATGAACGAAAAATGATAATCAAATTAACCCCATCATTGTCCCAATGTCTGCCAACTCATAAATTATGCACAATAAATAATTGTTAAAGGGCAAATCTGTTCTAAGAGCTCGATAGATACCCCTCTTCATTCCAGTCTTCAACAATGAAGGCAGAAAATATTTAATATTCATTGTAATACTTTTTTGTGTTTTTTTTTTTTATTCATATGTTTTACTGATTTTCATGATTACAAACGGTGCAAATTAAGAAACAATTACAATGCACTTTATGAACAGAAATTTGTAACACTTGTTGCCAACATCCACACATATTTCATCTCCTACTGCCAAAATTTTGGTCTCAAATTGGTATCACTAACACCTGGAAAGATTGAATTTCCAACTAAGTATAGACTTGAAAATGAATTTACAAAATAATGTACAGATCTGTTAACCCTTTCAGGACAGGAAATGTTTCAGGGCTAAATAGATCACATTCTGTTCTTCAAATTGGCAACAATGATATTTTTCTTTTAGTGCTACATGGTTCTAACAAAATGCAATGTCTTTGAAAACAATATACATCACTAGAAACTTGGTCGAAAAGTTGAAAAAAATTGCCAATTTTGATAAAAAAACAATGATTTTGAACCTCTCAATGTGTTGCCAATTTAAGGATTTTGAAGTTTATTCTCCTTTTTAAAATTCCTGGCATCAAACACAATATGGTCATGCAACATAAATGAACACAATGTGTGTAGAAATTTTTGCTTTTTCTACTCCTGCATCTGGTATATTTTTCAGAGCTCTGAATCAAAAATTATTGAGCCAAACCACAAAATGTGGTCAATTGTCTGGAAAGGGTTAACAGAGAAAAATGTTTATCATTTAATAATTTGTCAAGACCCGAAAAAAAAGCAAATCACAATAATCAATAATTTCATTACAGTCACCTATGCCAATTCTACAGTGCTCACAGGTTTTTCAGTCATTAATCATCAGCGCTACAACAGGGGCGACTCCAGGGAGCGCCTGTCGCCGAAGGCTGTGGTGCTCCAGGTACAAATCTACTAAGTCGAGAATCTGCATTAGGCTTAGTTTGGTTGCATTTTTTTCAAAACGGTAAATAATCTATTAAGGAAACTCTTTTACCTCACTAGATGGCATCCGATATCCATGATTTGACAAGCAATTTGATGAAAAAGATGCATTTGGTTGTCATCGTTGATATTTTTCTGTGCTGTAGTGACGATTCAAACAACTCAAATTCACTAGTGCGCCACCACTGGTAGATCTACCGCCAATGGCAATACGCCAATAGTTTCCCTGTATAGTCAAGTATTGTAACTCCGAACAGATTGTATTACCGAACGTGTAAAGTTAAGCGCCTAAAATGGGTTTTCATACGCGTGGGATTACGCGTATGAAAACCACACTATTGATACCAAGGTTGTGTCTTTTTCCCATAGGTTTCACACGTTTGGAATTACGGTACCTTTTTCAAGGGACCAAAACGCCGCGTCGTTGGGAAGGGGTTCACTCGGATGGGAATATCGTATTAAATCTACGTTGTCTTTTTAAAATTCCATCAACTTCTTTTTTTGTAGGACTTTGAGCATTCAATATGTATAGTTTGACAGATATTCGTTTCATATTTTATTTGCTATCGTTGATTTTCTGAAAAGTGTTCGGACACTGGATCAACCACCATACTATGTGTAGAGCGGGGGACCTGTCAACAGTACAGTCCTACTCCTAGTGATTGCGCACTAGTGATTTTGAGTCATTTAAATCGGTGCGCTAAAAAAGGGAGAGAATATCTGCGATGCCAGCAAAACGCATGTTTTTCATCAAATTTCTATTTTCTAGACACTAGGGGTCTAGATAGCTATACGAGCTCTGTGGCTTATCAATCTGCTACTGGCCACAGAGCTATACAGCCCATGCCTATACTGCGTGTGGAGGAAGATATCAACCAAAAAATCTAGATCTAAATATCACCATTTCCCACATACTGTGAGCCATGCAAACCACCCTCGGAGTTTGCTAAAGGGGTTACCTTCCAGGATCAACTAAGATTGTAAAAATTGAATGAATAAAAAAGAAAAAAAGCCACAAAATTGGCAGGTGTGATCAGGTTTTTTTACCTTGCACTTGTAACTTGTATATATGGGACTACACATGCAAGGTAAGATTGGTGTAGTCCCATATATACAAGTTACACAGTGTAACTTGTATATATGGGACTACACCAATCTTACCTTGCATGTGTAGTCCCATATATACAAGTTACAAGTGCAAGGTAAAAAAACCTGATCACACCTGCCAATTTTGTGGCTTTTTTTCTTTTTTATTCATTCAATTTTTACAATCTTAGTTGATCCTGGAAGGTAACCCCTTTAGCAAACTCCGAGGGTGGTTTGCATGGCTCACAGTATGTGGGAAATGGTGATATTTAGATCTAGATTTTTTGGTTGATATCTTCCTCCACACGCAGTATAGGCATGGGCTGTATAGCTCTGTGGCCAGTAGCAGATTGATAAGCCACAGAGCTCGTATAGCTAGGTCTAGATCTAGGTCTAGATCTACTTATCAAATCGTGGATATCGGATGCCATCTAGATGAGGTAAAAGATTTATCTTATTAAGTACAATTTTTTTATCTTTCCTTTTAGAAAAAAATGGAACCAAACTAATGCAGATTCTCACTTGGTAGAATCTATATTTGTACCTGAAGCGCCACTGCGCGCCTTCGGCGGCGACGTTCCCTGCAGACATGGCAGAGTGGAGTTACTTTCCACCCCGTCATGCCTGTACTGTGTACCAACACTGCACTACTAGCTAGACATGCGAGACGAGTCGGTGTACGTGTGTGTGTGCATGCATTTTAAGTCAAGTATGGGCAATGCCAATGGCTTATTTCATGAAATGGCATAAATAAGAAATATAGTGAATAATTATAGTTCGATTTTGAGTTGAAAAAGGCTTAAGAGGAACCACTGATCTGTCTTACAGACCCCAAACCAACAGTACAAAAATTACGACTCGAGTCGTCATTCCGACATGCAGGGATGCGTCGCAGTCGATTAGCTGACATGAAAACCACCAAATAAATCAACATTTTATCCGCTATTGATTTAACTTTGAAATTTAAATGCTGATCATTCATCATCATTGAAATATAAATTTATATAAAGAATTCAATTTCATACAGAATTAGCATGGATTACAGAGATCATTTAGGATTTCATAAAATTAACCACCACATACTTTGCTGCTTTGGCAGAGGTCTGCGGAAAAAGGACATGAAAAGGTTGAAATTAGGAGATTCTATTTTACCGAAAAAACTACGGTATCTCTTAATAGTCCAACTTTCTATTTGGCGTAATTTACCACGCGCTGTGTAACAGCTGTGCCCGCGCATTAATTAATATTCACATTTCGTTGATTTTTTTTTTTTTTTTTTTTTTGTGGGGGGGGGGGGGTTGGGGGAGTCTATGAGCGAGGGGGGGGGGAATCGTCGAACCCACCATTACGCCATTATGACATCTCTTGTTTCTGGAGGATTTTGGATTTTTCGTGATAAACTACAACCTTTATTTCTTCATCTTTTTTGTTATTTATAGCATTAACTTCTCAACTATCCTTCATGTAGTAATATTAGCGATGAGAGGTAGCATTTGTTTCTCTGAGTTAAAAATTGCAATAATTGCACCCTTATACATTATGAAAACATGAAAAGGGAATTATTGTAGTGTACTATGTTGTAGTTTATTTCTTTATATATTATGTTTGCTAAGTTACTCAAAAAAATGGGTTCTTACATTTTCAGCTGTCCTTTTTTCCGTTGAATATCATGGAGGCCATTTTGTTGTGTACTTAGGTATGTAAATGAGGACCATGATCTGCAAGGGATTGCCCCCGGCGGGGGCCACTCAACTATATTGCTGTACACAAGCGCGACCAAAAAAACACCCCCCCCCCCCCAAAAAAAAAAAAAAAAAAAAAAAAAAAACGCGTGAACAGGGTAGTTTTTGCCGACTAAGTCGCGTGACGCGTTAAGGATGTCAAAAACGCAAAAAATTGGAAAAAAGGGTATGTTTGTGGAGTTTTTCACTATACGCGTTTAGGGTATCTTTTTGTGATCAAATACAAACTCTCAGACATGCAGAATTAATAAGAGACATATTTGAAGGGGGTGCCTAAAATATTGTTCTTTATCATTGTAACCTCTTCTTATTACTCAACAACACTCAATAACTCGTTCTCTTTAATCAGGAACGAGATTACATGTATGTTTTAATCGTGTTCATATTTCTTTTTTCTAAATAAATTATTCTAAGATGTTTTCAGAAACAGACATGGTAGTTATTATCCTTTGTTACTCTACACAAGCATATAAAGGGAGATATCCAATGGAGAAATAACTTGGTGTTGTCACATGCTGTATAAATTGCTAATAATTATGTTAATATCAGAAATAGTTGCTATTGACAGGTACGTTTGAGAGGTTTAATTTAAATGGAGGTAGACCTTGTTGAGGGTTAAATGTTTAAGGTGGTTAAACCTTGACTTTTTAGAGGTTTAATTGAGGAAGACCTTGAGGTACGCTTTACGCCGGGTTATACTTGTTTAGGGGGTAAAATTTTCAAGAAAGCACGCGAAAATCCTTGAAGAGGGTGTAAATTTGACCAATGGATAAAAACTTGTTTAGGGGTGGTTTAGAAAACCTGTGGTCGCTTGTGTACAGCAATAGTTGAGTGCCCCCCCCCCCGGGGGGGGGGGGCACTCAACCCATATCTCCTTACTACACGCACGCAGTTGACTTGGCGATTCCACGCACGTAGAGAGTAAAAACCAAATTAATCGTCTTAAAGGGGGGGGGGGGATTGCCTGCCGGGCGCCCTTTTTACTGTGATCCCCATATCACTTTGAAGTTGCATGAAGGCAGTCAAGGTACAACTACTTGGCTCAGATGTTGTGACGCTCTTTATCCCCCCCCCCCCCCCCCATCACTGCTTTTTTCACTCAATTCAACAGTGAACTCAAATCACGTTAGAATTCACTAGTTCTGCACGAATATTATGATTCAGTAATTGAAGGAGTCCATGAGACATCATTAGTATATGCATAGTTTAGGCTCTTTTGTTCTCGACTCCCCGTATAATGCCGTATAAACATGCCTTTTTAAAAAGTTTTTTTTTTATGAAGATGCCCCTTTCGTAATCTTCTGAGTTTGATTCTTAAGCAACGAAATAGAATCCCGTGAACTCTTTTGTAGGCCTAGATTGTATTAGGAAATTTTCTTGTTTGTTGACAATATAGTACTATTGGTATACGTCGATAGAGATAATCTGAGGACCTCTTATTAACTTCTTCTCCGCAAATTTGATAATCTGAAGTTATTTATTTTTATTTTTATTTTTTCAGCTTGCATTTTCTTAGCTTTAAAAAAATTGTTGGATATTCTTCTTACTACTCCTCGGAGAGCGTTTGTCTGTTCGAGGATACCATATCTTTATCAAATTAATGATTAAAATGAGCTCCTATGTTTTGATGAAATTTCGCGTTCCAGAGATTTTGTTACAACGGCAAATTGTTTACATTGGAAACGGACATAAAATCCTTGGTTTTCATCAGTGTGTGGGACTTTAAGTGATGAATCTCCGTTCGTAAGTCAACATCGTATATTTTTCATTTATAAATTAATTCTTTTCGTATAGATGAGTGCATAACATTTCAAATTCATGCAGATCTACGCCTGTCACCGTTTTTGTGTCGCATTCACTTGTGTAGTTTTTTCAGTGTACGTAGTCCCATATGTTAATATCCGTGTTTTGGATAAATAAATGAAGAGGTCTTTTTAAATGAAATATATAATTTATCATGTTTGAACTCGGCTAAGCTTAACGGCTAGACTTCCATATGTACCCTCCACTAAAATTGAAAACAAAAATATGGGTATGGTAGATATTGATGGCAGAAGTATGGTCAGGGGTCCTAAAGCTATGCAGGTCCTAAAGCTACGCACCCCGCAAATACGCGCAATGCGACGCGTTCAATGCGCCAAACTTTTGGTGTGACTGAGCAACGAGATTATCATTTACGTTCGCCAAAAAGAATGAGTAATTTTCCTTTATTTTTGGTGATATTATCACTATTTGCAAATCGGGATGAAATTCACGTCAGTTGGCTTAAAAATCAAGATTTGCATTCATTTATTACGTGTGCGTAGCTTTAGGACCCTTTCATTTTTTCCACCAAATTCGACATGGGTATCGACATCGACTTGAAAATTAATGTTATTGATATTTTTCCGTCATAATTTTCTCAGGAATTTAATTTAAGAATATTTAGAACCAAGATATATAAAAGAATTTCGCATAAATCATTGAAAAGGTGACTTTTTAGCCACTGGAAACAAAGTGCGTAGCTTTAGGTCCCCCCATCATACATATTAAGTAGTAAAAATGCGAATATATGGAATATTTATTACATGACCAATGGGCAGCTGCTCGCATGTGACGTCACGAATCCAAAACTTTAAATACTCATAACTCTTTTATTATTTGACCGATTTTCATCAAACCTTCGCCAATATTTTTCTTTATTTTTTCTGCATTTTTTAAACTCAAGTAATCTTCAGGGCGAACTTCCCCTTTGAATGTTCATTTTATTTTGTACTTATCATGCTTATGTTAAACTCACTTATACAAAGTTATAGAAGAAGTCTACATGTACTACAAGCTTATCTGAAGATAACCTTGTACTCCAGACTAGCTTTTATGGGTGAATAGGCTTCAATAGCTATTGTGTGTATCAGCAGGCCCTTTTCCAGGCTAGATCATTCATACAGGAAAGGAAAATAATTATTTAAAATTGCACTTTCAATTCTGAATCCCCTAAATTTGTGGCACAGTAAGAGTTGAAGAGTCCATGAATCGGGTAATCTAGCAAATTTAAGAAAATTAAATCTTGCTTAGAGCAATTTTGTTGTCTGTTTTTGACTGCTGCAACAGTGAATGTTGGACACAGTCCCACATAGGCAAGGGCCCATGAGTGTGTTAAACTTGAGTTAGAACTTCCAATTTTAATGAATGAACTTTTTCAGTTTAAATTTTAAAAATGTGTGTGAAAATGGAAATTTGGTTTGAATTTTTTTCAAAACATAAATCTTGATACAAGCCAGCAAGGGCTTTATAAAACCTAAATTACCCTATCTTCACCTTGTTCATTGGATAAGTGATCTTCACCGTTCACCTAGGCTTAGGACGGTTAATAATATGCCTTGACCTGTTGACTGTTGTGTCTGCATTTAGATTTTAAAATGAGAATTGAGATCGACTTAACTTTAAAAAAAACAAATTTGTGTTCTTTTCAGATCTCTTGCATGTCTGGCAAATTTGCTTGACCTGTCTGATTTGGAGCAATGTCAAACATGAGAGACAGAAGTGGCTCCAATATGGCTGGTGTAACAGAGAATGATGATTGGATCGAGGCACAGATCCAAAGAGAGTTAGATGCCCTTTCTCCTCTGGATGAGAGCTCCCTCACTGGTGGAATACAGGATGAAGATGACATCATCGACGGAACTGCAGATGAAGAGGTAATGGTGGTAGATCTCTACATGTAGTCGGAGAGAGAGACTGTGTGTGGTGGAAACAAGGGAGACTAGTACAAAAAGAGTGGATAAGTTGCATCTCAAACTTTATTTCCAGTTGTCATGGTTGTAGATCTAAATCCAGGGGTGGTATTCTTTTATTTGAGTAAAATTATTTTGATTTAATCTAAATTTATGTCACATCACAAGTTTCCTGCTACTGAACTTGTGAAAATCAAGTTGAGAGAACAGACTAGTAATAACCTACTTTTTTGAAGAAAGTTTGATATACAACATTTTTTTTATAGTGACTTGTATTCAGATCCAGTAAAAATTCAGCTTGAATTTTGACTGGATCTGAAATCATTTTGTGTGAACATGATGATGCTACAGAATTTTTTATAAATGCTTGATTTGACATGTGATAATTTTGATCCTTGTTGCCATAGGAACCACCTCCCAATGGTACTGTGCCAGAATCAGTGACCCAGTTCTTAGCAAGGGTGAAAAGCAGGGCTCAGGATGCCCAGCAAGCCATTGAAGAGTGCAATGATCTTCTCCACTCATCACACCAGGGTAAGTCGTGGATTGATTGTACCAATATTTAAGTCTGTGTTCTTCCATACATTTACAAAAATAGATAAGTATTGTAAAACCAGAAACTTTCACATACATGATGAAACATTCCTAAATTCTGTGAGTGGTTCAGATTAGTGAACGTTTTGTGCCGTGAAATAACTGAATCGTAATCGACATGATAATAATAATAATAATAATAATAAACCGTTCTTGTATAGCGCATATCACATTATGATATAACGTCCCTATGCGCTTCCAAAGGGTTTGGATATTATTACCCTGGCTTTAGCTCCGGCAGCCGTAATCAGCACACAGTGCATTTCATGGATAAATCCTGCCAGGTACCCATTTCACACCTGGGTGGAGAGTGGCAAATGTGGATTAATGTCTTGCCAAAAGACGCGAGTGCCGGGCTGAGATTCGAACCCTCGACCGTTGGATTGAGAATCAAGTGAATGAACCACTATACCACTATACCACAAGTTTGGGAATTTTTGTAAGTTTGTTGCAACTAAAATAACTTGTTTACAATCTGCAAATGTTCCATTTCACAAAATCTTCTGGTATTGCAGTGTTTTAGATAAGTGCAGAAGATTTTCAGAAAATTTTGGTCAGGTTTTCACTTGCATCTGTTTTGAAGAGGCCATATTGGTGAACTTGAGTGAAGGTAGATGGAAATTGATGCATTGTCCGTTGACTGCTTTCTTCCAATATATTGAAATTTCTGTTTGTTAAAATGTAAAATATCAACATCTAACTCTGGTAGAGTTTTCTGTTTTTCACCTTAGATTTAAAAAGTATTGTTATTTCTTCCCACATCTTTTCAAAAATCTCTGCTTTCATTTTCATTGCAGTCACAGATGAAGATGATGTTGAAAACTTTGCCTACCGATCCAAGGAATTGAATGAGTTAGCTTTCCAGTTAGGAGAAGATCCAGAGGAACTCAGAGACAGGGTGAGATTTTGGATTGACTGAGATGACATTGTCTGTTGAGTGCCAGAAGGGCATTAGCTAATATAACTTTTCTAAGAGTTATGCCCTGCTGTCTCTCAGCAGACATTGTATCCATTCATGTACATGTGTATCTCATCTCTTTGCTGAATAGCATTAACAGGGAAATTCCTTATACAAGAAACGATCAGGAATGCCCCTTAAAAGCGCCATCTGCCCGACACACAGTTGATATCCTGGAAGACAGAGTTCATTTTCTTCTTGCTTTCGCAGACAAAATATTCATCCATGCTTTCGCAAATTCAGTTTTGTTCTATAATTTCCCTTTTATTTATAATGCTGCCTATGGTCATATTATCTTTGTTCCTTTTCCTTCTTTCATACTTTCCTGCCTCTTACATTTGCTATATTTTTCTACTTCTATCCTCTCTCTCTTTCTCATCTTCCCTTTCTCCTTTCTCTTTTCTTATTCTCTTTTTCCCCGCTCTTTTTTCTCACTGTTCTTTTTTTCCAACATCATCATCTGTTATTCTTATCTCCACCTGCCATTGTCTTCATCTTCCAGTGATCTTTGTCAGTCTTTTTAATCAGTGATTAAGACACCAAATCAAGTTATCAAGGATATTCACTCTAAAGACTCTGTGTATCTTTGTCCCTCTCACCCACCCTAAGGTCATACATGAGCTTGAAGAGGCTGACAGGAAGGACTTGGAAGGTTATCAGGATGAAAGGTCAGAAGGTCAGGTCAATGGATTGGAGTTGGTTCCTGTTCTTGATGAAGGTATGTTGGTCAAAAGTCCAAAGACATTATTATCCCTTACAAATTGAAACATATTTCTTTCCATAATTCAGTTTTGTTTGTGCAACTTCATTTACATGTCATATTGTTTAAAGAATCTATAAATGCCAGAATAAACCCATATTGCCAGTTTAATGGTGGAAAAGCTGATTCTTTTAGCCATCTAAGAAGTAATTTTCCCTCATGAGTTATGGAGTATTGATGTCCTTCTTGTAGAGAGTGGAGCAGTGATGGTCTACTCAGACGTCAACAAGTTTGAGAAGGAGTTGATGGAGAAAGTCCAAGCCCTAGAGGGCGTTCTCCAGGAACGAGAAGAGATCGAGACCAGAGAGCGAGAAGAGGCAGGTCGTGCAATGGCGATCCTGGACCAGAATGCCGAGCAGCTTCGTCAGCAGAAGCAGCAGGAAAATGATGAGGAGCAGAGAAGAATTGCTCAAGAGAGAATGGTACATACTTCAGTAGACTAGAAGCACATAATCTATATAGACTTCCCTCTTTCATTGTTTACGTGTAGTTGAGCAAACTGTACATTATACAGAGATGCCAGTCCTCAGGCAAATGCCTAAATTCAGGCCCTAACCATTTTTAAAGACTTTTTTGTGCACAAACTAGATCATTGTAGATGATCTACAAAAAACAAGATGCGATTAGTTTCTATTTCTGTACTGTACTTGTGATATCGATGTACTAAAGGGCCATCGCTAAGGGTCTTATCTTCTGGCTTCAATACTGCGGACAGTGACTTCTGAAGAATTTATAAGCTATTACTTGTATGTCAACATTTCCTACAGGACTGTAAGAATTTCCTCAATTAGTTAACTGTTCTAAATTGACTGATCTGTATTTTTTCCCTATCAAGGTCACACAGGCTAGGATAGAAGAAGAGATCACAAATGAGACAAGACAGGCAGAGGAAGAGTTACAACAATATCAGGTAAAACTTTGTTTCAATGACATTTTCCTTCATTTAAAGGGAAGCTTGAGTTCTGGGAAAGGTAAAAAAATAATTTGTGAGCTTTCTTATTATTTTTACGTTAGTTTGGAAGATTATCATAGTAGATATGTCCCCTAAAAAGGATTTCTTGTCAAATGCCCTCACATTCAAAATATGACAAGAAACAGCTGAAATGTTTGGGCGGAACATTTGTGTGCAGTCCCATATAGACATTAATGTGTGCAGTGCATGTGGCTCTCATCAGGATTGAGTTAATTTCTTATCATTTTGGTGATTCCAAAACCTTGCAGCATACAACATTCTTATTTGCTGTATAATTAACCTTTCCCAATTGCTTTGAGACAATTTCTTTCACAATTCACCCTCATGACCAGAACTCAACTTTATCTTTAACAAGCATGTAATGAGCCTCACTTTGTTACAACTCCTAGATTGAGTCAAATAATATGTATCTTTTAGTTGTTCATAAATCAACTATGGTTACATGGTTCTTTCTCAATATGTCTCAATATATCTCTTATTACTTGCGGCACATAGACATGCATGCTGTGCCAACTGATCCATAATATGCATATTCCCTGTTGTATAACATCCAGGAACTTGTACCTGATGAAAGTGATGGTATTGACAGCATAACGTTTAGTAATAATATTGATGGATTCATTTGTTCGGGTGATGTAAGACTCCAGTTGAAAGTGAGCGCCGTATGGATATACTTTGCAAATATCATCTTGTATCCCGTCAAAGCCATTCAATTTTTTCTATATCTCACTCTCTGCTCATCTCCCTATCATATCTGCACCCACAGCATCAGATAGAGGAGTTAGCTAGGCAGACAGCATTAGAGAAAGAAGCCTTTGAGCAGGAACATAGCCAGGAAATACAGAGACAAATCACTAAGAAACAGGCGGCTGCAACAACCATCCAGGCAGCATTCAGATCCTACAGGTGCGATTCTAATCCATTATACAGAATTATGCTTTATCAAATTGGCAACAATTAAACATTTTATTTTACTGTAAATCCTATAGAGGAACAAAATATCATGAGTCTAAAATGAACCGATATGAATGATAATGCAGCACGACTAAAAATGTGAGTTTGTATTGGAAAATGCAAAAGAGAACTGAATGAATGAATCATAAAATTAAGAATATGTACATTTCACTTTATGCTACATTCTATGAAAATGCAGTACAACATATTGTGCATTGAAGCAATACCTGTAGGAAAGAGTTGCTCGTTTGAGAGAGGAAAATAGGCATTTTTCTAATATTGCTATGGACTTTTCTTTTTTTGGTCGGAAAAAGTATTTTAAAAAATTTGCCAATTTGAATGTTGTGATGCTTCTTTTGTTGAAAATATTACATACGATGAACCCATGCTTATGTGAATTTTGTGAAATTTCTTTTCATTTAAAATCAAAATATAGCGTATGAAAACATTAAAAGGTTTTTTCTTTCCCCCCAATGGGTTTATTCAAAATGCAGCAGTAAATATATTTCCCTTTTTTTCTGCAGGGTGAGAAAGCCATACAAGAAGAAAATGAGGATGATCCAAGAAGGTCTGAAGGAGAAGAGAGAGAACGAGAGACAAATGGAGATTGTGATTGGCAGGAAGAGAAAAGAAGAGCAGAAAAGGAAAGAGAAGATAGAGAAGATGAAGAAGGAAGAAGAAGAAAGGTTAGTGCACTTTTTTCATCTTTTTTTTATAAAATATCTTTGGATATAGGGTGTACTGTTATATCTCTTGTGCATATTCTGTTTTTAACATACAATACATCTTTATTTGGACTTAGTGAATATAAAGCATATTTGATTAATTTGTTATTAGTGAAAATAGTTATATCTGTATGGAACAGGGAAATCATGAAAAGCAGTTGATACTTTTTATTTTTTTTTGGTACAATACATTGGATTAGGCTTGTTATTAGAATATATATTTTAATTTATGTTCTGTTCTCAGAAGAAGAGCATAAAAAGATAATAAGCTAAAATTGTGAAACATTGTATATTAAACATTTTGTGATTTAAAAAAGAAGGTTTGTCTGTTTGAACAAGGAAAAAGTGAAATGTGTCAAACAGTGCATGCAAGTAAGTGATTATTACATGAATTAATCATTAAAAACATTTTTAAAATCATTAATGATTAATCATTAAAAATCAGTAGTATGTATATCTACGTCAGATACGCCATACTTACCTATACCCTAATTGCTATTCGATTGCCCTGCTCGAATACACCGGCAAAAAACCTTCTCTAAAAGAGAAGGGTCTGCAAAAGCAGACTACCGCCCCGCGCGATACAGCGGGCAACCCCGCTGCCCGCTATAAAACCCCTCTTTGCGCGGGCTACTTCCTCTTTTTCTTTTGCCGGCGCTCAAACCGTAAAGGTTCAAGGCGCTTCTGCTCTTAACTTTGTACACGTGTACACCGATGATTTTCCAATCCTTCGACGACAGATTGCTACTTATAGTTACTATATATATTTCTAACATTTTTGTGATCAGCGGATGGTTCAGGAATAATTCATCATGCCGCGTTCTCAGAATGAGGAATCACGAAAACGGAAATCAAAGGACGAATCGAGGGACGGAGTTGATGAACCCATCGTCAAGCACAAGCTCAGTAAAAGCGGAGGTCTCAAAATCCCCGTTGAGCACGAGAGAAATGACGGAGGTCTTAAAATCCCCGTCGATGATGAAAGAAAAAACGGAGGTCATAAAATCCCCGTTGAGAAACAAAAAATTAACGGAGGTTTCAAAATCCCCATTCACGAGAAACAAAGAAATATAAACGGAGGTCATAAAATCCCCGTTCATGACAAAGAAAGGAATCAGGGAGGCCCCCAAACCCCTGAAAATGACAAAGACAAAAATCACGGAGGTATCAAAATCCCTGTGAAGGATAAATCGAAGAACCCTCGGGAGAGGGTCCCGTCAGAAAGGGAATATGTGGGACACGATAGCCCCCTCCACCCCCTCCCAGCCGGTACGACGGTAACTCCCATAGCCAGAGTCGGTACCGTAGATGGGATAGAAACTCTGCTTCCCCCTCCACCAGCCCCTAAAAAGGTAAAAACAGTGGGAAAAAAGAAGAACTGCTCGGCTAACACTAAAAGTGGTAATAAACCTCGAACGCCTTGCAACGAGGCTAACTACGAGAGTCGGGAATTTTCCACAACCGTAAACATGGACGACAGAATGACAGCTAAATCTGATTCGTCTTCGGGGCGTGCTCCCCCGATTGCCGTTGCATCGCAGGATTTACAAAATCACGATCCCATATCTACGGCGTCATGGTTTATTCAGATGTTTCAGGCAGCACAAACAATGCAAAAATGCTTAAACCAACCTACCGCTGGAAATTATGCTGCTCCGACTCCAGCGGCACATACCTCGGCGACGGTCGGCGACCCGCTCGGGAGCCCGGAAGAACCGGCCAGACCCTCTCGGCCGAGGACCCGGAAGCCAACAGTAACTCACACTCGGGGGCGTAGCCCGAGCCCCCAGCGATCGCGTGGGGGTCACGATGCGCCCTCCATCCTCATTCAAGAGGAATCCGACTCTGAGTATGGATATCATCGTCCAATTGCCTCGAGGAAAAGGAAATGGAAAGACTCAATGCTGTCGAAGTTATCTACAAGTTCAGACTCTGAAAGAGTGACTGTTGATCTCGGATATTCTGAACGGGAGGGTAGTGTAAGGAGTGTGGACCTCTCTTCCCTCCCCAAATCCAGCGACAGATTCCAAGACAGGGAGACAAGTGACAAAGCCAGACTGTCCATGCCACCGGCCGAACTAATTACGAAATACTGCCCTCAACTTAAGGCCGATAGTAATCAAACTGATCTTGACTCCAAGCCAATTTTCTGCATAGACTCTGAACTGGGTAGACCCCCCAAGAAAACATGTGCAGTGAAGTTGGACAAGCCCTTCTCATCTTGCATCCAATATCTCAATGGCAAAGGTACCTACATAAGGCCAACGAGTAAAGAGGTGGGTAGAAACTTTCACTTTGATGATAAGGATTTTAAGAAATACTTTAAAAGTCCTGTAGTCCCTGAGGCCGCCCGACGGGTGGGGGATGCTAAAGCCAAACGATCCTCCTACTGGCAGAATCCCCTAAGATCACGCAAATTCAAGGTAATGGATGGCAACCTAGCCTCAGTGGACCAGGCAGCCAGAGCATCTATGAGGTTGGCCACCTATCAATCCTACCTCCTGACTGCTTTTCGTGAGGCCGAGCGACTGGGCATATCTCCAGAGGATCGCAAGAATATCTGGGACAGCCTTATGAAAATATCTGACTTGCAATTTGAACAGGCCACTAGGACAGCGATAATATGCACAAGGGCTAGACGCTCTTACTTGCTTGAGCAGCTTCATATTGAACGGGAGGCCACACGAATGCTTGAAAAACTGCCGGCCTGCGGGGAGGACCTCTTCGATGGCCGCCTTCAGGAGGTATTAGAATCTTCTATCTCTGCCTCGTCCACCGCAGACAAGACGGTATTCAAACTGTCTTCACACACCTCCCCTCATCAATCACGCTCCCGTTCACGCCAGCAAGCCCCCCCTCAGGAAACACGACGTCGTTCCCCCCAGTTCCAGAGAGACAGGGAAAAGAAACCACAAAGGAAACAGGGCGGCCAGAGGTTTTTTCGTGGCCAAAATAAGCTCTTCTCCAAGTCACAGCACCGCTCCTCCCCAAATCGGCAGCAATTTTGACTCCTTGACCAGACCGCTTTCACCAAATATCCCAGTAGGAGGAAGACTTCAATTCTTCGCAAACAATTGGGAAGCCATAACAACAGACCAGTTCGTTCTAAAAATAGTTCGCCGGGGATACCATATCGAGATCGACCCAAACTATCGCACCTCATACAATCAACTGAGAAGCATCACAATTCCCCCTCTGTCATTAGAAAAAAGGAAAGCCGTGTTCAGAGAAATCAAAGAACTGGAACTAAAACAAGCAATTCGCCAGGTACACGCCAATCGGAATCTCGTCCTTTCAAATATCTTCCTTACTTTAAAGCGGTCTGGGAAATTCAGAATGATCTTAAACCTAAAGAAACTAAACAACTTTATCGAAAACAAACCCTTCAAGATGGAATGTCTTTCCAGAATCCTACCTCTAATTCGGCCCAACGAATGGGCAGCCTCCATAGACTTAACAGATGCATATCTTCACGTCCCCATAGCAAAGTCAACACAGCATCTTCTTGGCTTTGCCGTGGGGGCGAAGACTTATCAGTATCAAGCCCTCCCTTTTGGACTCCGCACTGCCCCACGTATCTTTACAAGGTTGATAAGGGTAGTCGCAGCAGAGCTGAGGAGAAGGGGCGTAAAAGTTTTCTGTTACCTGGACGACTGGCTGATCCTCGCCCCCTCACGGGAGACTCTCCGCAGACACCTGGCTATCACAATCTCCCTTGTAACAAGCCTAGGCTTTCTCATCAACTGGGAAAAGTCAAAGTTGACCCCCACTCAGACTCCGGATTTCCTTGGGGCATCTATAGACATTACACGTCAGGTGGCAGCCCCACTTCCCCATCGTATCCACAGGACACGGGAAGTGGCAGAACAGCTCCTAACCAACCAATATTCAACAGCAAAAGCTTGGCAGATCTTCCTGGGCCTCCTTGCAAGCCTAGTGGACACAGTCCCTCACTGCAGGCTGAGGATGAGGGTACTTCAGTTACACCTGCTCAGATTCTACCGCTACCCCATGAAGGCGAAGAAGATACAGATCCCACTGACACCAGAAGCTGGGGAAGCAATTCAGTGGTGGCTTCTCCCCTCCGTTCTGCAATCGGGGAAACCATTCCAGAACCCTCAGCCATCTGTAGTAATTCTGACAGATGCATCCAAGCAAGGCTGGGGTGCAGTCCTGCATTCGAGCCACATCAGGGGGACCTGGAATGCACAGGAGAGGAAATATCACATCAACAAACTGGAGATGCTGGCAGTGCAATTTGCTCTACGACATTTTCGAGCTCATATTGTGGGGAAATGTGTCTTGTTGAAGTCAGACAACAAAACGGTGGTGACCTATCTGAACAGAGAAGGGGGGACACGCTCAAGAGCCCTTTGCAGATTGACGTTAGACATTCTAACCTGGTGCCACAGCCGCAACATTCACGTCATAGCGTCTTACATTCCGGGAAAGGAGAACCACATAGCGGACTTTCTATCCAGGGGACAATATCTCCCATCAGAATGGATGCTCCACCCAAACGTAGCCAGGCAAATATTCAATCAATTCGGTCAACCCCAGATAGACCTATTTGCATCGACGCTCAACAAGCAAATTCAAACATACTGCACCAAACACAGGGATCCACTGGCAATAGCAACGGATGCCTTCTCAATTCCATGGAGGAATGTGCTCGGGTATGCCTTCCCTCCGTTCTCCATTATCCCCAGAGTACTTCAAAAGGTCGAAAGAGAGGGGGCGACCATACTCCTGATTGCACCATGGTGGCCTCGTCGTCCTTGGTTTCCCACTCTTGTAAGCCTTCTCTGGGACAATCCTGTGACTCTGCCAGACAGGCAGGACATTCTAAGTCAACCTGGAACCAAACATTACTACCCCAACCCTCACACGCTGAGGATTACACTATGGCCAGTTACAGGGCAGCCGCAATTAAGGCAGGACTTTCTGAAAGGGCTGCCAATCTCACGACGGAATGCCTACGATCCTCAACACGATCCACCTATAACTCAAGACTCGCTCACTACGTTAGATGGTGCGGGGAGGCTGAGACTGATCCATACAAGGCCTCTATAGGTGAGATTGCTGATTTCCTTATCTCCTTATATGACAAGAATCTGGCAATTAATACAATTCGGGGTTACAGGTCCGCCATTTCAGTTTTACATGAAAGGTTTAACAACGGCGAATCTGTTTCCTCTTCTGTTTTTCTTTCAAGACTAATGAAGTCCTTTTTCCTCAACAGGCCGAGTAGGAGACTTCTTTCCCCAGCCTGGAGTCTTCCCCAGGTCCTTCAAGCTCTAAGTACTGCTCCTTTTGAGCCAATGCACGAATCGTCACTGAGAGATCTTACCATAAAAACTGTTTTTCTTCTCTCTGCAGCCTCAGGTCAGAGGCGTAGTTCTGTTCATGCACTGACCACAGCCCCGGGGCATATTCGTTGGGAGAAAAACAGAGTTAGGCTAATCCCTCATGGTAGATTCTTAGCTAAGAACCAAAGAGAATCCTCTCAACCCATGGAGATTGTTCTTCCATCCATTAGTTCCTTGTCAACCATAATGGAGGATAAACTCTGGTGTCCTGTGAGGGCTTTAAAATGGTACCTCGATAGAACTAAGGGAATTCGCTCTTCAGAACAGCTCTTTGTCAGTTTCAATCCTCCTCACAAGGCTGTCTCTCCTGACTCAATATCTCGTTGGATCGTTCAGGCAATTCAATCTGCTGGTAATTCTGCGATCTTACAACAAGGGGTCAGAGCCCATGACACAAGAGGCGTAGCAGCTTCTTGGGCCCTTTTTAGGGGGGTACCAATAGAAGATATCCTAAAAGCAGCTTACTGGTCCAATTCTAACACATTCATATCATGTTACCTTTCCGATGTTCTTGGACAAGACACTAGTTTTGCGAGGGCAACCTTATCCTGTTCGCAGCACTAGGACCAGGTAGGCACTGAGTGGATCACAACTTGGCGCATGTTTAAAATTGTTCGCTTGACAATTTCATTTTCGGGAGCTCAGGTATTCCCTGAGGGAGGTTGTATACATTAGGTGTGGTTTGATCTCTTTTTATGTTACCCGCCTCCCTATGCTCTTTGTCCGTGGTAATCTAGCAATTAGGGTATAGGTAAGTATGGCGTATCTGACGTAGATTAGGATGTTCAGTAGTGAACACCATATCTACGAAGTAGCCATACTTACCTATACGACCCTCCCGCCTCCCCTTAATCCGGGCTTGCTCGCCGTCAGAAAGAGGAAGTAGCCCGCGCAAAGAGGGGTTTTATAGCGGGCAGCGGGGTTGCCCGCTGTATCGCGCGGGGCGGTAGTCTGCTTTTGCAGACCCTTCTCTTTTAGAGAAGGTTTTTTGCCGGTGTATTCGAGCAGGGCAATCGAATAGCAATTAGGGTATAGGTAAGTATGGCTACTTCGTAGATATGGTGTTCACTACTGAACATCCTAGTTTATATTATCATTATTATTATTCCTATTTTTGATGTCATTATCTTATACATGTATAAGATATACATCAATTAATAACCAAATAACAAATGTTTAAAAATTAAAAGTGCTCTTTTATTTGATCATTCTTTTCAGGAAAAAGCGTGAAGAAGAGGAGAAGAGGAAAGAAGAAGAGAGGCTAGAAATTGAACGACTGGAAAGGATAAAGCTAAAGAAGGAGAAGAAAGAGAAGGAGAGGTTGGAGAAAGAACGACTGAAGAGAGAGGAAGAGGAGGCAAAGAAACAAGAGGAGCTGAAGAAACAAAGTGAAGAGATCCTGAAGCGAATCTTACCTGATAGACAGAAGGGCGAACAGAAGGCAATCGAAGGAAGAGCAGAAGCAGATGATGCCAAGTTGCAGGATGCTCCTGCACCTGATGTAAAGGACCAAGAAGGAACTCCTAGTACTACTGCAAGGCACCAGAACACTTTGAATAATGATAGGACTAGTGGTGATAAACTTGCTGAAGAAGAGCAGATCATTCATGCAGGAGAGACTGTCTTTATCACAGAGAAAAGTGTCAGTTTTGTAGAAGACTCCTCAATAGAGGAAGGGGTTAAAGGTCAGAAGGGTTCAAGTGAAGTTCATGATAGCACTGTCCAGGACAGAGAATTAAGAAAGACTTCAATGAACCCAAATGAAGCACCTATAGGAAACTCTAGTGAAGATTTGACCAAAGGGGGTAAACCAGAGACACACCAACAGCCAAATCGGACAAGTTTGACCACCAAAGATGTCTCTGGAGGTGTAAAATCAAATGTTAGCAATACTGAAGGATTGGACACCCAGGGTCCCAACACTCTGGATGGCTCAGAGCTAAGAGTGTCTGGGAAAGAGATACAGAATAGTGTCAATCCTGGGGCAGATCAGAGCAATACCAGTGGATTAGCTAAGAACATTGTTTCTGAAACTCTACCTGCTACCAGTACTGACCAAAACCTTGCTGTGCCTAAATGTATTCAAAAAGATGCAAGTAAAGAAGCAAATAGTACTCATAGTAATAAAAAAGAAAGGCATTCTTATGATGAATCAAAGTCTGGAAATGTTACTCATAAAGAACAAGTGAGGACAGACGAAAGACTTGAAACATCTCCAGTAGAAACACAAAAGGAAGTTGGAGCTAAAGCTAGCGGAGAACTCGGCAGGGAAGAAGGTTTTTCGGAAGAAATTCCTGACTTGATGGAGCATCGCCCTCTTGTGGCAGAACTGGAGCAGCGGCGTCTACAATGGATCCAAGACTGCATACCCCTTACGTAAGAATAACTTTTTTATTTAGGTTTTTAATGCTATCATAGCTGGACCACTGACATCCATGTTTCTGGTGGTATATTCCTATGGCTGGCTGTATCTTCCAAAAACAAGTCCATTTCTAGATAGTGTAATTGAAAAGATGTTTGGTACTGCAAAATGGCATTGAAGAGAGGCATACCAAAGCTTTTCGTTTTTTCTGTTCATTCATGCCGTGTACTTCAATGACTGCAAGACGAAAAACTTTAGTATGCCTCTCTTCAACGTCATTTTCGGATATTGTAATTTTTTGTACAATTAAGTAACGTAGATTGAACAAGCGTAAATAAATATCTGCCAAGGGCCCTGCACTGTTACCAATATTTAAGCATGATAGGTGATCCAGTCTATTTTATATTTAATCTGTCCTTTGTGTATCATCTTTGTGTATTCTCTATTATTTGTTTTTACTTCTGTGCAATTTTTGATATGCATTACAGGACCATAATATAAAATTATGTAATATGTCTTTTTGTTAATTTTTCATTTTTCTGAATGTTTATGATGAATATGTAAGTATATAAATAAATAGTAGATCCATTTATCTACATGTTTTGTTCTTTCTGCTCATATCACAGTAAGCTGGCAAGCAGAGCCAAGCTTGCTAGCACATCCACTAAGTCTAGACGACAGCTGCGTAGACCAGCCTCGGCCAAGAAGACCCAGGCTCTCTCAGAGGACCAGATCAAGGCTGTCTCACCATCAAGTATTCCTTTAGATCAGGTGAGGATTTGGTGATGCAACATTTGCTCTGAGCTTTATTTTGTCAAAGAATTAGCATTGAGGCTTTGGTTGTGATTTGGTTTTAGTTTAGGGTTAGGGTTAGAGTTGGGTTTAGAGTTGGGTTTAGAGTTGGGTTTAGTTCAGTCTAAAGGAATTCTGTTTGTGTTAGAGATTGTCATGTTGTACAGTTAAGCATTTTTGTAAAGCCTTGAATACAAAAATACAGAAGAAAGAATTAAAAAAGGTTTTAAAAGTTTGAAATTAGAAGGTGAAAAATCAATCTAGAGGGTATTGGAAACATGATTATGAAATTTTGTGTTTATCTCATGGAATTTCTTTGAAATTATATACCAATTTGTCTCCTTATGATAATATCTCATCGCAACACTTCAATAATTTTTGCTGTTACTTTCATCAATCCTGTCCATCTCTTTCTCCTTACTCCAAGGTGACTACTGTTCAACTGAAAGACCTTCCAGGAAGCTCGCTGACATCACTCTTGAAATGTCAAAGGTTACGAACTTTGACTCTAAACAATTGTGGTGTCACTGCCCTGGAATGCCTGGATGAGAGCCCTGACATCTTGTGGATTGATGTTTCAGTAAGAACAAAACTTTGTTGCATAATTGATTTAAAGACTTATAGTCTTGTTTTTTCATAAGGAATTTGACACTGCTGTTGTATTCACACAGTCAAAGATGTTATGTAGATATTATGTAGAACATTGAAAGTATATTTCACTGTTACAACTAACCGGCTTTGTAGGTATTGTGGATAACACCCAAAGAATTCAAAAGATCTGCCCCTCCCCATAGGGGAGCTTATCAAAATAAGTGGTCCTCCTGAAGCAACCTGAATTCTCTCCAATGTCTGTTAAACTACTTTGTGGTAATATCATGGGATGAGAATCCTGATTGGGTTATCATCATTGTATTAATTATCACTATTTTGTCATTATCTTCTTTTTAAGCACAATAAGATAGAGAGTATGCTATGCAGAGACAGGAGAGTTCTTTCTGGCCTTGATGCATCATGGAATGTACTCACCTCACTCCAAGGATTAGAGGGTTGCAGCCAGCTAAGGAAACTTAATCTCAGTCAGAACAAGATTACCAGAATAAGTAAGTCCATGGAATAATTTTCCATGTATCACTTTACAATGCAGAGCCTGATCGGTTAAGAGTAGGCATTATTTCCATCAGTGACATTGAATATTTTAGTAGACGACCATGGCAACCAAATTTTATCAAATTTTAACTCCTCTAGTGATGCCCTTCACAATGAAACATAAGTTAGTTCTCTACAATTAAATGCTTATTTTCTACAGGCCTTCAAACTCTCAAATTTTGTCAAATGTCCGTCCGTGACTAACCGATCAGGCTCTGCAATATCCATATGAATGAAGAGATTCATGTTCTTTTTACACAAGCACAAGCAGTGAAATTATATGTGAAGTGAGCTGTTATTTTCCGTGGGGCTGCATTATTCTTTAAAGAAGAGAATTTTGAGATGATGCAATGTCCATGGGCAGTAATATGCAGGAAATTCTTTTCATCGGGGGGGGGGGGGGGGGGGGGATAACAACAGGTTGTCCCCCTCTGATGAATAGAATTGCATAACAAATGTCCACCACTGGCAATTTCAGTCTAAATTGTTACAGACAGCAAAAAATGCAAATTTGAAGATTACTTGGGGGAAAAAATTATAGAAAATCACAGCTATTTTGTTACATGTACATGTATACATATATATGTACATGTACATGTATATGCCAAACAAACTAAGAGATAACATTAAAACAGGATAGGAAGATTTTTTTTTTCTGACCACAACAATAAATTTGCTTGACGCTTTCCATTATTTTTTAAAGTATTTCACTGCAGATGTAATAACAATCATAGTTTGTACAACTATATCAGTATATTACCATGTTGTTTAGTATAGTGCACATGTATCACAGCAATGCAAATAAACTTGACAAATAATTTCTTTCAGGCGGTGTTGAATCACTCCTCTCCTTAACCCATCTCGACCTGGGTCACAACCAGCTGGTCAATGTCTCTGGACTGACCTCCCTGGTCCACCTCCAAGACCTTAACTTGACCTCTAACCATCTGAGCAGTGTCCGAGGGCTTGACCAGTGTCCACTCTTACAAAGGCTAGACCTTAGCTCTAACTCCCTATCACAGGTGGGTTTTGATGTACAGATGTACAGCAAAGGAAAGCAGAAAAGGCAGAGAAGCAGGGTTGTGAAAGTTATGCATTTTTTAAAAGTTGTAATCACTACAAACATATACACATGTATATGGGAATTTCAAACAGGCCAGGTTGTTTTGACATTTTTCCATTTGTTCCAACACACAAACTGACTGAAATATCTTCTTTGAAAAAAATATGAGTACATATAGATGAAATCTGATGTATGTTTTACCAATAGGTTATTGAGCTAAGTTATGTGCTGTAGTTGGCATCTATATCAGTCTAACTAGGGGCCTGTAACATAAAGAGATACAATCAATCTTACGATCAATTGTAACTCTTCAGTACATGGTTTGCCATAGACTTACAATTGATATCAATGGTAAGATTGATTTATCTCTTTATGTTACAGGCCTCAGATGAGATAACCCAAAGCAGGAATATGTATTCTCACATTTCTATATTTTCTATTTCAGGTTCCTATCCTATCCAACAATGTACTGCTGCGTTCCTTGTCACTAGCAGGCAACAGTCTTTCAACTCTAGGTGACTTCACTTCCATGTGGCTCCCTCTATTACAGCATCTAGATCTCAGTCAAAATGGGTATGTATTATTTAGTGCTTCTACACTGGTGATGGTCATATTGAATCTATGTCAGTGGGAAGGGTCATCCAACATTTTGCCCTGTGACTTTTGCTCCTGCCTTTATTTCATGAAAGACATACGCCTGGGTTCTACTAAAGTTTAAACTCGATGCTGGATTTAAGCTAAGCCTAAAATTGAGTTTAGCAGAAATTAGACAAAGGTGTATGGTTTTCCTTTGTTAAACCTGAGTCCCAGTATTGTTTTTAGCTGAATAAGCAGAATACAGATCATAGAGTTACTGTTTGGATTTGATTTTAGGTTAGGAGTAGGGTTGTGGTAAGGGTACGCTATAGTTTGAGTAGAGGTGATGTTAGGAAATTGACTGCTGAGCGATTGTCACTGGAGCTTGTGTTGTATAATCCTGAGGAGGTAACAAATATCAAAAGAAACTCATCACTTCCTTATATTTGGAAAGATATTCATTGAAATACTGACATGAAAGTTCCAACTATTTGAACCCAAGTAATCTTAAAATGCATTAAATGTTTCACACCGTGTATCAAGATCAAAAGGTTGTTGATTTGTGCATGTTATCTAATCTTTTGTTCCACATCCAAAATGACATTTTTCTCCAAACTTCTTTCTTAGGTTATCTGAGCTTGCTCCACTAAAGTCTTTTATACTGCTTAGCCATCTGAGCATATGCAACAACTTCATATCAGGTGAGTCTATACAGATGCAACATAGGAGACTGTACAGATATGTGATGACTGTCCTTGATAGGACTAATGTGTTTCATATTGCAGCAGGAGGCACTAATGCTCTATGTTTCTCTCATTCTTTCATGCTGTGGGGAACGGTGTTGTTCAATTTAAATTTGTAAAAGGTGCCAACTTTATCATATGCATTCAGTTTGATTAAATTCTAATGTGCCATGGTAACAAATTATTACTTGCTGTACACTGATATATGTTGTTTTTACTTATTATAGTTAGCATCATATTTTTTTTGCTTGATCTGCAATATATACATTTTTGATTGTTTATTCTCTTATGGCCATATATTTTCTAGTATATTGTAATATTTTCTAAAAAGATAAATTTATGGAAATGTGTTTTATCACTTGCCAAAGTTTTGCAAATTTGTATTGATTATTAGGACATGCAAATGCCACAATCTTCAATACTTTCAAATACATCTAAATGTATTAGAGCATGCTCTCTGTAGAAGTGAACGTTTTTTTTTTTAACCCTTTCAGGACAGGAATTATTTAAGGGCTAAATTGATCATGTTTTTTTCTTCAAATTGGCAACAATAATATTTTTCTGTTAGTGCTACATGGTTCTAATAAAATGTAATGTCTTTGAAAACATTATACATGGTTAGAAACTTTGTCGAAAAGTTGGAAAAATGTTCAATTTCGATAAAAAACAATGATTTTGAATCTCCCAATGTGTTGCCAATTTAAGGATTTTAAAGCTTAATCTCCTTTTTTAAATTTCTGACATCAAACGCAGTATGGTCATGCAACAAAAATGGACATAGTGTGTGCAGAATTTTTTTCTCTTTCTACTAATGCATCTGGTATAATTTTTAGAGCTCTTAATCAAAAGTTATTCAGCCAAACCACAAAATGTGGTCAATTGTCTTGAAAGGGTTGAAAAAATTAATCCAGTTTCCTTCTTTCCATCAATTTTCCAGATGTTGAATGCATAGTAGCAGGTTTAGAAGGATGCACTCAGCTGAAGCGTCTAGACGTACAAGGCAACGCCCTCACGGAGGAACCACACTATCAAGACGCCATCTCAAAGGTTCTACCAGGCCTCCAGCAACTCGACTCTGACCTTTTGACGGCAGGGGTCAAGGGTCATGATCCCACTGTGACCCCAAGTAGCTTTGAGGCCATGTGCAGGTCACAGGTGGCTGCACAAGATACTCTGAAGAAGAGGCAGGAAACAGAGCTCAGGTAAATAGAGTGTGACCTAGGTCATAGGTCATGACCCCTACTTTGTAGTCAATGGGCTAACTGTCCTAGAATGTAACTTTTTTTTTTCCAAATGAAAACAAAAAAATATTTCAATCTATCTTATATCAAGTAATTAATCATGCTATCTTCTTCTTAAACAGCTCCCTGACAGATCAAGGTGATTTGAAGTTTGGAGTAGCAAGAGCTGAGATGCTTACAAGACACTTGGAAGAGACCTTTCAGCAAGCTGTGGAGCACCGCTATGCCCATGAATATGGAGAGACTGCTCCAGCTAGCAGGATCAACACTGACCCAGGTACTGTCACACCCTCATCAACCCAGAAGAGTGTTGCACCAGTGTCTGGTCTCGGCGTCTTGCCAGCCAAGGACAGAAGCGGATCCACAACTACAGCAACAGTTACGAATCAGAGATTGGCCAGTCAAGTTAGAGAGACAGGTGGAAGTACAAGGAAGTCAGCCACAGATGCATTGTCGTTTGGTGAGGATGTAAAGGACAGTGGCTTCCAGGGTACAAGGTCAAAGCAAGAGCACCATGGGAAGGGCAGTCATGAAGGTCAAAGTTCAAAGGATCATTGCCAAAGAATGGATCCACAGACTGTCTCCAAAGTCTTGCAGAAGGAGCTGAAAAGTGATGGGTAAAAATTAAATTCTATGATTGTTGTGCATGATTATCTTGTGATGTTAGATTTTCTTTATAAATGATAGCTAATAGAATGCTGATTACTTCATTGATATCAAAATTTTATGCCTCTTCTGATTGAGGTGGTACCAGACACAAGCATACAATATATTCTATTTATTCAATCTTTTGTTTCATCCGAAAAGTGAAAAATCACTCAATATGCCCGTTGACTAATGTTTCTTTGTGGTATTAGTATTCATGACAACACAACAATTTTTTGTCAAATATGTGTACAGTCAGTGTGCTACAAATTTTTTAGATGGAAACGCCCTCTAGAAAAAAATCACTTTTTCCCCCGTGTGCTCTGTTGTCGATTTGTGATTTATTTGTGGTATGGGGCAGTCGGGTCACAATTAGCCTTTAATTTTTTGTTTCCAGCGTAAGCATGTCAGACCGCGCTGCCACCGTTATCCAGGCCCAGTGGCGTGGCTTCTCTGTCCGACGAAGCATAGAGGTTGGAACCAAGCAGTGGCTCTCCGCTCTGAAGATACAGGCCTACTGGCGAGGTCACAAAGTCAGAAGCTGGATGCGAGAGGTGAAGACGACGCTGAGAGATAACACCAGGGGAAATGTTGATGAGGATGAGGCGGAGTATGCAGAGATTGATCTAGATTCCTTTAATTTTGATGAGGTGAGATTAGGAATGAAAATTTCTGATCATGATGTTAATGATATTGACTTTGCAGGTGTTTATGGAAATCAGCAAACTTCCGTTGTGCTATACATGTATGTACATGTCAGTAACAATGTTTAGCAAGTCTCTTGTGGCAAACTTTGTTCATCAAATTTTGTCTCAAAATGCAGCCACTGGTTCTGGTTGATTTTTGTTTGGTGAACAAAATTAGAGAGCAAATATAAAGAATTTCTAAGCATTATGAATCATTTAGAAAAAAGATCTGAAGTTATTCTATACTTATGATTAGCTTTTTTAATTACACATGTAGTACAATTTTCAAGCAAAGCGTAGTGAGTAAAAGAGAGTTTTTCTTAACTTGTCATATATTTCTTAGAAGAGAGTGTAAAAGGCATATTTTGCTGAGTGTAAATTTAAATTTTGAGATCTCAGTATTCAGGATAGAATGATAATATAAATATTAATAATTAAATTTTGCATTTTTTTGTTTTCTTTTTGTCAGGACATGCTGGATAAGGGATTGACCACACCCTCTGAGACCCCCACTCTACTGCCCAAATACCCACCACTCCCTCCCACATCTAACTCCACCCATGCGAGGCCCAACCCTCGCCCCACATTGCCCTCCTCCCCATCACCCCACAGACCCTACCCCCCATCCACCTCAAAACCCTCTTCTCCTGAAAAACACCAGGCAAGACCCCTCCGTCAGGCCTGGAGGGGTGCAGACTCGCCCCTCCAAGCCTTAGCGAGCACACCCCAGGGGCGTACCCTGCCGGGGGGTGGGGTCAATGAAGGTGTCTCTCCCCCTGAAGGGATGGGAGGAGGGCTGGTGATGAGGAAACCACCCCTCCCACCAACCACGCCCTCTAGTTTAGGGGGTACAGAGATACTCAGCATGGGCACACCTAGGACCCAGCGAACAGCAAGACAGGAGCAGCTCACAGAGGAATGGTAAGGCTTCTCTCTCCTTACACATCTATGTCGTTTCAGCAGTGAAACATAGCAATTTCACATTATCACTTTGATCATCATCATCATAATCAGCTATGATCAGCCATGATCAGCCCACTGTAGGGTGAAGGCCTCCCCAAGTTGGTACCAAAGGTGCCTGTCTTGTGCTGATGCAATCCACTTGATGCCAATGAACTTTGTGAGCTCGTCACTCCATCTCAGTTTTTGCCTTTCCCGATTTGTGATCCTTGATAAAACAAAGAAATTTACCACGAACTAAAATGTCATAAATAAACACTTTTTAAGGGTACTCATGCTCTGAAGCTCTGCTTATTTTGTTAACCCTCCTGTTTGATGTAATATGTTTATTTGCCTTTAATCTCCAATCTGTTTTTTTGTCATATACAAATTTTTTAATGATTTGTTGTCAATTAGTTTGTAAATATGAACATGAAATGTAAAGGAGAATCAAATAGAAATATAGAAATAAATCTTTTTAAAAATTGTGAATTTTACATCATGAATGGGGTTACCAAAGTAAAACTGGGCACTATTCTGTACATGATTTTAAAGATCAAATGGGTTGGACAGTGATACATACTCTAAGTGCCCTGCTGAATAGTATATGCTCTGCAAAATCTTATAATTTGTCTGCATTTATGTTATGCCTTCAAGTACAGTTTTTATCTTGAAGTTCTCTTTCTGTGTTACTAATCATGCATAATTTTGGGGTGAAATTTCTGGTGAAAGTAATAATATATTTTGTTTCTCCCAGGGGATTCAAGGATAGTGTGACTGCCGACCTGATGATGAAAAGAGCGAAGAAACTGGCCAAGGGAAAGAAAAAGAAGCTAGGTAAGAGGGAAGTGTTTCTTTGATCATATTCCTTTGTTTTTTTCTCACTATCTGTCAACATATCTTAGTAATCTTTTCCCCTCCCCCCTCTCTCTCTCTTTCTCTCCCTCTCTTTCTCTCCCTCTTTCGATCTCTCTGTTTCTCTCTTCCTTTTTCTTTCTCTTTCTCTTTCTTTCTCTTCTCTGTGTTTTACCTTCCTTCATTTTTTTCTTCCTCTCTCCTTTTCTCTCATTCCTGGGCCCTGTTTCATAAAACTTGTTATCAGTAACAACTGCCCAATCTCTATGACGAACTTGCTCTCAGCCAATCAGATGCAAGGATTTCAGCAACCATTGTAACTTGTTATTGATAACAAAAATTTTATGAAATGGGGCCCAGATCTTCTTAATTGTCTTTCTCTCTTCTTTGACTCTCTTTAAGCCATCCGTGGTCATTCCCTTTTGAGGTCTTCTGTTTTCTATGACTCTCTGTTCTCTCTCCATATCTCTTTGCCTGCTCTATGCATATAATAATGATAATACGTACTATTTAGGTTGTTGTATAGCACTCATTTCTGGCAGGTTGCCACTTCTGGCGCTCCATTATCATTACTCTGGCTTTAGCCCAGCTTCCATTACAGCGTTCAAGCAGTTTAAGGAATTAATTCCTGCCAGGTACCTATTTGCCTCACCTGGGTCGAGTGTGGCAAATGTAGATTGGGTTCTTGGCCAAAGGATACTAGTGCTGGGATTTGAATCACGGACCTTGTAGTTCACAGTCCATAGACTTATCCACTAGACCACAATACCTCTGCATCCTATCTGTTACCCATACAACCATAAATATCATATAATTAACCTTTTCTTTCAGACCCAATTCAAAGGTACCAGCAGATTAGGAAGAACCAGGATGCCAGCACTTCCAGGCCCGTTCAGATGGCCAGCAAGAAAGGGGTTCAGAGGAAAGACTACTTCCAAGGTATGACATTTAGTATGTGTGTGTGCTTTTACATGACTGGCCAAATAGCTTGTTTATTATTATTTACCTAAGACTTGCAGTAATGCGAACATGCTACTGTCATGAAACTTTTGTAGTGCATTAGAGAATGTTAGCAAATCTGTTACATCATCACATGCAGACTTTGGTCAAATCTTGTACTGTTAGGTAAATACCATTCTCTTATTTGTCTACCCCCTATCCATCTATTTCCTTGTCTGTCATGATCTTGTTATTATCTGTTTATATCTCTTTTTATCTCTCCTTTTTCTTTGTCTCTCTTACTCCCTTCTATCTCTTTCTCTCCCTCTTTTCCTCCCTTTCTCTCTTTCCCTTTCTCATTCCCTCTCTCCTTTTCTCTCTCTCTCTCTCTCTTTCTCTTTCTCCCGTGTACCTCACAGCTCGTGATGAAGAAGCAGAGAGGAGAGCAAAGAGCAAGGCAGAAGAAAACAGCCAGAAACAGCATAGAACCTTTGAGTAAGTTGATTTAGACAATTCACCAGTGGCCATCCTCGTCATCAACATCATTATCATATGTTGTCATTATCCTTATTCCATGATCATCATTATCATCATGATGATCATCATCATCATCATCATCACCGTCATCATCATCATCATCATCATCATCATCATTGTCATCATCAGCACCGTCACCATCGTCATCGTCATCACCATCATCATCGTCGTCACCATCATCGTCATCACCGTTACTATCATCATCACCATCATTGTCACTATCATCATCATCATCATCACCATCACCATCATCATCACCGTCATCATCATCATCATCATCACCATAACCATTATCACCTCACCATCACCATCATCATCATCATCATCACCATCACCATCATCACCATCACCATCACTATCATCATCATCATCACCATCAACATCACCATCATCATCATCACCTTCAATATCATCATCATCCCCATCATCATCATCATCATCATCACTGTCAACGTCATCATGATCACCATGATCATCATCATTATAGAAGGAAAGGGGACCCCGTTACCACTCTCCTCATCATTCATGTACATAAAGAGCAACATGTGATTGGCTAGGGCAATTGAAAAGTACATTACTATCATCTCATTAGTTCATTTTTTCTTCCTTCCTTTCTTCCAAATGATGCAGCTGGATTCACGCCCAAGTCAACAAGGACCTAGAAATATCAGATTCCCATATCAACCCATATGGAATACGTAGCAGGCAGTCTAGCAGTGAACCCAACCTCCCCGCCATCAGTCCTGACATCATCCATGGGTCAAGGGTCAACCTTGTGGTAAGTCCCATGGATTAGATGTTAAACCATTGCTTCCCTGCCTTCCTGAAAAGATTTGTTCCTTGTGGATAATGGACTATGCATTTACTGATAATGGCAGCAGGACCTACATGTAAAGCCATGTCAGTGATTTTTTTCAATGGCATGGGGACTTTGTTTCAATGTCATAGGAAAATCAGATTGCCGTGGGGGGGGGGGGGGGGGAGGGGATTTAAAGTAGTGTTGCTAATGTACGGATGTCTCTTTGATTCGCTGTCGTCCAGGACCTTTCTCCTACTAGAAATCCGAAGGTTTCCCAGTAATTAACAATTATATTATTTGTATGACTAAACTGTATTACAAACCACATCAGGAAGACTTTTCATGATTAAATTGTCATATCTAATATTATTGCAATTTCTTCTAAAATATGATCACATTGTGGGGCCTTTCACTGATTCACTGTCAAATAATATCAAATGAAATAATATTTTGTCATTTCTATTCCAATGCAGATGAGCCCTAATACTATGGAAGTTCAGTCAGTGGACAGTGTCAGCATCGGTGATTTCACCTCAAGGGAAAGAAGTCACTCATTCTCTTCTCCAAATGGTACGATTCTTGCCTTTTTTAATTCAATATGTACAAGTTTTGGTGATTTTCTTTGCTAGAAATATTGAACAGTGAATGTGAAATTTGAGAATTCATGATGTGAATCAGGCCTACATGATGTTTTACATTATATTTAGTCAAGTTAAAATCATTAATCTGGATTTTGATGAAATCAGTCATGGTTAATGGTGAAAATATAAGCATTATACTAGGTTAGTATCGCAATGGTTTCCAAATACAAAACATTGATAGAAATGTAAGTTATTGCAAGTATGATACACCCATATATGACTGCAGTATTGAAATTTGAAATGAAAGTTATTGAACTGTGCGTAAGTTCATTTGACAAGAATTGGTTTATCTCTAATGTGGAAATGAGAAAGTAGATGTGGTTTGAAATATATTACAAAGTTGTTATTTTCTCTCTCTCCTGAAAAATTGTAGTGGAGTGTCGCATTATTAGTTTTATATGTTTTGTTTGCTCCTCAGGAGAACGTGTCCAGTTCCCGCCCATCAAGACAAGCTCCGCCCCCAGCAGCCACACCAAGCAACGGATGGCAGCACAAGGGGGTGACAGACGGGGTGGGGGAGGGGTAGCATGGGGGAGTGCAGGTAGCAGGACAGGGAGGAGTAAGATAAGTAGATGACCCCACCCTGTATCTTTTTTTGCTGTAGTTGTTAGTATGAGAATGAGTTGTATCAGCAAAAGGGATTGGTAGGCAAGGTGGGAAAGGGTTGGCATGGGGGAGTGCAGGGAGCAGGGTAGATGGTTCTAGTCATTATTGTGAGAATGGGATATGGCAGCACAAGGGTTGAGAGATGGGAAGGGGAAGGGGAAGGGGTGTAGCATGGGGGAGGGCAGGTAGTAGGATGGGCAGGTGGGGTAAGATGGGTTGATGACCTCAGCCCCTTCCACTTTTATCCTATAAGGATTTATCAGTTTTTTTATGTGAGAATGCAGTGTGCTCTATGAATTCAATACATGTGATATACATGTACTTAGAATAATGTACTGTATAAAGACTTTAGGAGAGAGATCGTGTTACACATACATATAGGTGGACAAGGGGGGCGGGGCCTAGGAGCCCCCAAGAATTGTTAAATTACGAACATTCAGGCAAAGAGCTGGCCTGTTTATCATTCTTTTGATTATCTTGTTTACATGTAGTTTATGATGAAATTACGTTGTCACTTTATTTAAATTTTAAATTTTTTTTGCTCACTCGTAAAATTTAGAAGTCAGAAAGTCGTTATTTGGGAAAAACACCGATGGTGGTAGATAAATTATAAAGGATTTTCTGATATTCATTCAAACGTTAAGGATCGGTATAATAATAACACACCAACAAATTAATGGCTGAGCTGGCCAAAGATTATAGTACTGCTTTGAAATACATATACATGTAATATTACGTTACACTGAAAAATTACATCATTCCTCCCTTAAGGTATATTGGAGAGGATTCATGGTGCCTCTCAGAATCAAAAGGAATGCTGCCCTCTATTGGTGAATACTGACTGCATGTAAAACTGAGAATGGATTGAGTTTCTGGTGATATTATGATGGAGAGATACATGTACATGTGGATCTGCACATAAAGGGAAATGAGAGAGAGAGAGAGAGAGAGAGAGAGAGAGAGAGAGAAAGTGAGTGTGTGTTTGTTTGTGTGTGTGTGTGAAGATGCTTATGAAGCATACATTTAATTACTTTTATTTAGAAATTAATTGGATAAAGGTAGAGAAATTATAGAGGTATACAGTATTCAGATTTATTTATGAAACTCCTTACTATAGCAAATCTTTGTACAATCCAGGGTCCTGTAACATAAAGAGATAAATCAATCTTTCGATTGATATCAATCGTAAGTCTATGGCAAACCATGTACTGAAGAGTTACAATTGATCGTAAGATTGATTGTATCTCTTTATGTTACAGGCCCCAGATTAGATATAAGTAAATGTGTGTAGAGTAAACTTAAGTCCAATTCTTCTAATAAGAAAAGAAAATTTAGTGATTGTATATGCCAGAGCAGGAATAAAAAGTAAATTTCAAATATATACAAAATATATTTTGTTACAATATATATTATTGAATGTACCGTATGCTCACTGTGAATTTATAATACAATACAGTGAAACCTGCATTAGTGACCACCTGTCTATAAAGACCGTGATTTTTGTTTCCCTTGAACAACGTTTCCCATTGAAATGTGTATTAAAGAAAAACCTGTATATAAAGACCACCTGCTCATTAACCCTTTGGAGACAATTGACCACATTTTGTGGTTTTGCTCAATAACTTTTGATTCAGAGCCCTGAAAAATATACCAGATACATGAGTAGAAAGAGCAAAAATTTCTGCACACACTGTGTCCATTTTTGTTATATGACAATATTGCGTTTGATCCCAGGAATTTTAAAAAGGAGAATAAGATTTAAAATCCATAAATTGGCAACACATTGAGAGGTTCAAAATCATTGTTTTTTATCAAAATTGGCAACTTTTTCAACTTTTCGCCAATTCTTTTAACCATGTATATTGTTTTCAAAGACATTACCCCTTATTACAATCTTGTAGTACTAAATGAAAAATATTATTGTTGCCAATTTGAAGAACAAAATGTGATCAATTTAGCCCTGAAATAATTCCTGTCCTGAAAGGGTTAAGACCACTTTTCTTGTCTCCCTTGAGCGGGCTTTTTATACAGGTTCACTGTACAATACCACAGTAAGAAATCATATCCTCTGCTGGGGGTAACCTCACGTCATAAGGACCGCTATCCACAACGCGTGACTAAATGAACAGCGGTTTGTATGAATAGCGGTCCTTGTGAATAGCAAGCAAACCCTAGACAAATTACCTTGCTATTCGTAAGGACCTCCATTCATAAGGACCACTGTTCATAACTAATAACTATTCATAAGCACCGCTATTCGTAACACGTATTAAATGAATAGCAATTTTCTATGAATAGCGGTCCTTATGAATAGCGTGCGGACCCGCCTCTGCTGTTGGCCAGTAGGCTATTAACTCCGTTAAAGTTATCTGATTCTCTGTAGGCAATGTACAGTATATTTGTGCCATTGTTAAGGGGGCTACTAGTAACATTGTACGAATGTCTGATAATGTGTATTAGGTTTATTGATGTGCAAATAAATATATGCTAGACATGAACAAAACTATTTTCCTTGATTATGTTTAGTTGAATCATACGTGTGTTGTTATTCATCCATATACTAAAAAATATATTGTTGCAATGGTCTGAGATATGAACGGATCAAGAGTTATCTGACTGTTGTGCATGTAGCTCAAGATTAAAGAATTATTATTTTGGAGGTTTTATATATAGCCTGTACTTCCAGTCAACAAAATATATTGAGACAGACAACTAAAAAGATAAGATGAAATATTTGAAGAGTCACTTTATATTTTAAAAAAAGAAAGAAACGTGTATACGTAGGCCAAATGTGAAGCATGTTGAAAGGGGTATAGGGAAGCAGTGAGGAGAGAGACAGACAAAGAGAGATACGAGACTGAACTAGGAGAGAGGGGGAAAGATGAGAGAGAAAGACAGACAGGGAAAAGGTATAAAATATGACAAAATGATAGTGGCGGAGGCAGAAACATCAGAAAAAGAGAGATAGAGAGAGGAAGTGGTAAGATATATAGGACACGGTTGTTTCTCTCTTTGAAAACAAAAAAGGAGAAGAATACACATCTTTTCTTGGAAGTAATGTTCCTTACAACAGATACAGTATTCTTACAATAAAGTTTGTGTAAAAGCAGTAGTCTTAATTTAAATTTTCCTAGTTACCACAGTAACAGAATAACATAATTCTGTAAATAAAGAAGTTTTTTATATATATTTATGTTTTACTGAATCACTGATAAACACGATAAAAACTACTTCGGAAAAATAAACTCAAGGGCAATTTCAAAGGCCTATTGTACTGCCCATAGAAATCAGGTTTCGGATTACGTAATACGCTATTGTAATGTTCGCACATTTCTAAAGGTGATAGACAGGGCTATTGAAATTGCCTTCAGTTGATTTTTCGAAAGTAGTTTTTATCATGTTGATAGAAAACAATCACATAATAACAAAGGGTTAAAATGATGGGAAATAGAAAGAAAATAATTGATAAAAAATAAAATTGATACTTAATTGTGACAATTCATACGTTTTTTGATCGAATACATGTAGGATACCTTAGCAATGTAATTTTTGTCTTTCTTTATTAACTAGATTCACATATCATATTCTCCAACAGCTGAATGAAATTACATTCTAATCAGAAGTTTCGTCCATTTCAGTGTTACTCTCTTTCAACAAACATCATACTTTATTTCTCATTTTTCATAATACCAGAGCCTGAAATTTAATCATCATGCGGTTGTAACAGAAACCAAAAATTGATTTTAAGTCAAGTGTTTGTATCTCTTGGTGGTGAGAGATAACTTTGGTTTCATTTATCATACAGCCCCGACATGCAACAATATCAGTGATGCCCAAAATGAACAAAACAAAATAAAAAACAAAACCAAAAAAAAAATAGAACGAGAGCGATAACCCCCCCCCCCCCCCCCCCCCGAGAAAATATTTAAAAATGAACCTTTGTGAGCGATTGTATCTGTTTAGCTCTTGGATAATACATTTATAAAGAACGCATATATAAGGTTTCCCATTTCAGTATTTTTTTGGCTATTAATTCCCCCATCGAAGATTGAAATCCTGGATCTATCACTGAATACTAAATACATATCAAAACGTATTTAGAGACAATTTTCTCGTCCAATACACAAAAATGTGATCCGTTTGCCTGAAAGTAAATCCCCTTTTTCTCAGAATCATGTTTCACACAACTTAAAGCGCAAATCGATAAACCTGTATGGTAGAATTCATAAACTGAAACGAAATGTTGCATTAGTGCTACAAGCCATTTCACAAGCAAGTAACTTAGATGTAATATGGGTGTCTAATATCATTGCAATGGCAGGTTGTAAATTTATTGTCACATAATATTTGTAAAGATGAGAAGACAAGCTGTTTGATGGAGTGGTAAAAGAGAGAGAGAGAGAAAGAGAGAAAAGGGGCATACTGACCCAGTTTCTTCGAGATCTGAGACACTCGATCGATCCATAAAAACGACAGCATTCATGAAGAGATATGAAGGCGAGAATATTTCAGTTTCACTTTCAGTTGCAGATAGAGGGTGCTCTTGAAAAAGGAGAGAGAGCACAAGTTCGAAAAAAACTCTAACAAGTAAGCCCCCCCCCCGAAAAAAAGCCTTTTCATATAAGGTGCTTTTTATACTAAAAAAAAACTCTGACTAGAGAAAGAAAAAAGAAAGAAAAACAAAGGTAGAATTTATTATTGTAACACTTTCTGAAGCCTTTTTTGGGGTAAAATTTGGGGGCACCAAAATTTGGGGGCATAGGCCTATAGTGATACGCCAAATCGGGCTCTGGCTAGGGGAAACGTGCCCCCAACCGCGTGGCCAGGATTTACATTCAGGGGGCCGTTGTGAGCAAATTCATGAATGAACTCGTGATTTTCTAACTTGATTTTCTACTTATTTAAAAATAAAGTCTATCACGCCCCTCAATTCTTTCTCTCTATATTTCTCGCTTTCATTTCATTATTCCTTGTCTGTACTCGTTCTCCCTTTTTTCTCTCACTTCCCCCTTTTCGCACGCGCGCTCTCTCTCTCTCTCTCTCTCTCTCTCTCTCTCTCTCTTTAGTTGGCTTTTTTCTTTTTTTTAGTGCGGTGGGGGTCAGCTCCCCCACCGCCCCCTGGTTACGCGCCTGCGTAACCTCATGCCCCCTGGACCCATTACGGAAGAGAAAGAGTGAGAGAAAGAAAATAAGAGAATGACAGGTTAGAAAGAGAGATATAAGTAAAGAGAGAGAGACAGACAGACAGACAGACAGAGAAATAAAAAATGAACAGTTCTCGACAGAAGGGGTGAAAGAAAGAAAATGGGTGAATAAAAGAGAGGACTTGAGAAAAAAAAGACAAGTAGAACCTGAGAGACATCGGTATAGCACTTTCATCCTCGCTATCAATATAGTCGCACATTATTGCCAAACATGCAGTCAAATGCCGCGTGCAGATGTCAAATAATAATGTGGAAATCATTCTCGATGGAGAGGAACGATGATTGGGTTTCACATATGGGTTATTCAAGGATGCCAGCCGGAAAATTAGGACAGAAAATTGATGTGGCCTAGATTCCCACGGCAGGTATCGCAGCACAGGTGGTGCCGAAAGGGGTACGGTAGGGAGGGGCGACCCATTTTTACATTTGTTTTAAAATGACCTATCAGTGGAGAATATAGAGTAAAATGTATAGTAATGAACACCACTGGAAATCGCGTTTCACATTCTGTGATCTTACGGCAAGATACGGTTTCAGTTGTATCACCTACCATCTATATAGGCCTACCCCCCCCCCCCCCCCATAATATAGGCCTACCACCACTTTCCACCTATGACCACCACACACACACACACACAATTCACACACAAAGCGGCGCGAGCGCACGCACACTCCCAATATAACAATTTCTGCAGTTATGTAATTTGGGACAGTGTTCAGTGTTTAATTTTCATTACCCACCGTTTTTGTTTTTTTTTTCAATATCGTTTATGTCTTGCTACTTTTTTGCTTTTGTTTTTTGTTTGTTAAACAAACTGTATTGATTTTATGCCATGTTTATGCCATTAATTCCAAGTTATTTCCTTTCATGCTTTAATGTTTAACAATACAACAAAAGTCAACATTTTTCATCATCAAACCATCCATTTATACAAGTCTTGTATTGAGTGGACTGACGATTTAAAAAAATCTTTCCGCTCTCAGACGGACGTGCATGCATAATACAATATCAATTCCTTTCCGTGTCGTGACCATTTGCAAGTATTTCGTTTAGTTGCCTTCCAGTTTGCAAATATACTTACACCCAAGTTACACCAACGCAACCGACACCAAACCGACAGCAGACAGAACAAAAAATACGTTACCACGAATGGCCAAGAATCGGTCGGTTTATAATCGGTGTGGAGTCCGTTGGGAGGTGTGAGTGAGGTTAGTCGACCAGGGCAGGACTGAGTGCTGATTCCTATATAATTGGAAGAAAGCGCGGGGGATCTTGGAGTACAAATATTGACCGACGGTAATGGAACACAGGCGCTTCGTGGAGGCTGTATGGCTAAAGAATGGTTTAAATGTTTCTGTATTATTAAGCTAGATTAATGGAGACAACGGTGCCCTTTTAGACATTCCCAAAGACCTTTTATTCATCATCTTTCTCATTGCTCAACTTTTGTACAGATTTTTAAAATCAAAATACTTTGGCAGATAATGGTTTTTCAAAATATTCATTGGAAGTGTCGATTGACTCTGAGAATTTTTCCCCGTCAGTAATTTTTTCTTTTCATCTTTTTTTTTTAAAGACTCATTTTTTTTCCTCCGAAGTGATGATTCTCTGCAGACGAATTAATATGACCTAACACAGTCACTTTAAGGAGTTCACATTATGTAGGTTTTGTTCAGCGGCTCAGCGCGACTATAAATTTTCTTTACAAATGGCGACTCTCCTGTACCGTGTAAGAAACATGTAATAGTCATTGAAGACAGTATCCCTCGAGGCGCCGTGAAAATTCATCTTGGATATCATAAAGTGTCGACCAGACACCCAACGGCAATGCTTGATGTTCAATACTTACCGCGGAGAGACACCGGAAGACAGGAGGGAGAGAGAGAGAGAGAGAGAGAGAGAGAAAGAGGGGGGAGAGACTCTAGATAAAGAAGAGAGAGAGAGAGACAGACAGACAGACATGCAGAGAGAGAAAAAAAAACAAAGATAGAGAAAAGAGAGAGAAAAAAAAAGAAAGGAAAGAGAAAAAATCAGAAAAGGTTAGACGGTGAGGAAGGGGAGAGAGAGAGGGAGAGAGAGGGAGAGTTAGAGAGAGAGAGGGGGGGGGGTTAAAGCGAGAGGGGAAAGACCCTAGATACAGAAAGAGAGACTGATATGCAGAGAGAGAGAGAGAGATGTAGGGAAGAGAGAGAGAGAGGGAGGAGAGAGAGAGAGAAAACCACAGAACAGTCAGACGGAGAGGAGGAAGGGGAGAGAGAAAGAGAGGTGAAGTGAGATACATAATTATAATATAAAGAGAGAGTCTGAAGGGGAGGGAAAGGAGAGCTCGAGAGGAAGCTAGAGAGAGAGGGGGGAAAAGGAGAGAAATAAGAGACGAAGAATTAGAAGAACAAGACGGACTAGAGAGAACGAGAAAGAGAGTGAGAGAAAACAAACAAATTGACTGATTAATGTGCTTCTTACCCTTCCGCCACTGTGCTACATACTCCAGTTTCACCATTTGTATTTCGGGTTTTTTTAAAGGTCATTTCCATTTGTATATAGGCCTATCGATATACACTCTAGAGTGCCATGGTGTACATAAATCCCATGCATTCCATGTGTAAATGGAATAGAAATAACAATATTTTTTTAAAGACTTGTAGAAGATCTTTATTTTATAGAGGGTAGTTATCGTCAGTGAATAAAATGACAAAAGTAGTACATTAGTGGGGAAGTCAGAATAATCGTAATTCGTGCACGTGCTGGTAGCGACCATCGCACGGGCTTCTTGCGGAGGTCTTATGAAGCAGGGGCCGCGGAGCGTTTTTGAAAGTGGGGGGGGGGGGCTGATAAGATTTCACTCACTAATGACAATTTTTGAACCTTTTTTTTCCGAGGTTTTATAACACGTGTCTACTAAAAAAAGTGGGCAGCCCCCCGGTTCCGCGGCCCATGTGAAGCCCATAGCCCACACGGAGAGGCGACGTGTCGCGCGTCGGTTGCACTTCGGTTGCATGCACAGTACCTGTACCTGGCTGTATGTTCGCCTCAAGAGTTCTTGCAGATAAAAGGGGATGTGTTTATGCTATGGTCACAATAGTCTAGTTCTGGACGTTTTTAACTATTTTGTCCGTAAAACCATGAAGCTACAACCCCGTGTGCGTGCACTCAACGTAGAACGGTGCGAAGTCCAGTAGCTTCATGGTTTTACGGTGGACTTCGCACCGTTCTACGTTCTACGTTGAGTGCACGCACACGGGGTTGTAGCTTCATGGTTTTACGGACAAAATAGTTAAAAACGTCCAGAACTAGACTATGGTCACAACTGATCGTGCCTGTTTTTGCACGTTCGTGTCCGCAGCTGCGATCCGCTGTGGGCCAACTCCTACGATTCGTACGTCCTTCGTCTGTCATGGTCACAACCGGTCATGCATCTCTCTGCGTCTCCTCTTGGGCATCTTGCACCCTCCTCATAAACATACCCTCTTACCTGCAAGAACCTTGAGACGAACGTACAGCCCCCGTACGGTACCGTGCACCGACGTGCAACTGACGCGCGACATGGAGCCGTGGGCTTTGTGAGACTTCCGCAAGGAGCCCGTGCGATGCACTCAAGAAGCACGTGCTGGAAGTACGATGGCTGCGCTTGTCACTTGCGTTCATCAGAACACGTAGCCACACGCAGAGATTGTTGGACATGTCCAGCAGCCTCCATGCGTGTCCTGCGTGCTCCTACGTGCTTGGAAAAAAAACGTGCTGCCCCTTGCGTGCAACCCAAGGATTTTCTGCGAAATCTGTCGCAGACCACACGCAAGGAGGTGCACGACCGGTTGTGACCAACCTTTTAATGAGGAGGGTGCAAGACGCCCAAGAGGAGATGCAGAGAGATTCACGACTGGTTGTGACCAGGACAAACGAACGAATCGCAGGAGTTGTCCCACACAGAAATCACAGCTCTGGACAAGCACGTGAAAAAACACGCACGATCAGTTGTGTTAATAGCATTATCTAAATGCCACATGAATCGTTTTTCTAAGAAAGTGAAATTTGTCGAAATTCTGCATATTTCCCATAAGCCCAGTTACGAAATGCACTATAACACATCTGAACAGGGCCTGCAAAAAGAGCTAAAGTTCTCTTTTCACACATCTATCATATTTAAACAAAACCAAAAAAAACTGCCTGAAGAATAGTAGCGAAAAATGAAAGTGGAAGAAAACTTGTCAGATATGCTCATAGGCTTACGAGGCGGGGACTGGGGGCTGCAGCTCCCTAGAGGATTTTGACAGTGGCGATATCCGAGCAACCATTACCTCATATTCGGGCAGTGAGGAGCCCGATATTTCTCATATTCGAGCAGGAATGTGTCCGAATATTATGTCATTTATCGAAATTTTCATGAGAAAAAAGTGTCAATTTTTTTTCTCGCTCGCTTCGTTCGCTCTGGAAAATAGTAAAAATTTGACTGGATATTAAGGCAAAAGATTTCAGTCCCCCTCCCGAAAATGTGACTGTATACCTATGGATATGCTCATGTTTTTCCAGATGTAACTGAGCAATCGTGATATTCCGTCTATTTTCCGTAGTTTTAGTGAATATCTGAATGGAGCGATGCAATCGGTTATCTCAGTCTATTTTTTCCCCAATGATCTTTATTTTGATTCCACTCACTGACATGAATCATAAATCAAATTTTCATTGAACGTGTATAACAAATAAAGCACATTATCATGTAAAATCTTCTATAAATGCACACCCCCTCCCCCCCCCCCCCCCACACACACACACACAAAATGTGTTATGATTACCTATCAATTCCTCCTGTTTTATAGGCTTATAGAGAAAGCTAATTTCACAGATTGTTTCTGTATATTTTACTGTCTTCGAAAACTTTTGGATGAAGTTTTGATGAAGCAATGTCTTAGTACATTGTGTACCTGTATAAGAGATGCGAAAAAGAGCACCATTCTATATTAGGCCCTTTCCAGACAAACATTTTCTTTTCTGCCAATCAAAGCAATAAACTTCCATTCTAAACACGAAATTATCGATTATAAATTTTATGATAATGGACGCGGCTCAAACTTACAGATATCTCCTACGGAGAGCCGATAATTTCCGGAGCTAAATTGTCATGTATTAAAAATCAATCATAAAACATGTGCAAAGCAAAGCTATATTATCCACCTTTTTCTCCCCCGTCTTTAAAGAACCTATTATTGTTATTTTTACACAAACCCGGAATTCAGAAAGTAGATATCCGTGGAAATCAATGTGATAAAAAAAATATAATACTCCTGATAACAAAGAAACTCCGAGAACAACATCTGCATAAGTGGGACAAATACGTAATCAAGAAAATAGAGTAATATCCTATGGTGATATCACACAGACGTGGCAATTTATTTTTGGCATCGTATAGTCCGGTCGTGGTCTATTGAAAATAACAAGTGCTATTTTTACCTTTATTAAAATTTCGTACGTGCATGTTCCACATTTATTAAAAACATACATTTTTATAACCAATTCTGTTATCCCTGATTTTTTTTTCATAGAATAATGAATTTTCTGTATAAAGAAGAAAACCCTCTCTTTCTGTTGTTTTGTCCGGTCCTCATGTAATTCTATATTTCCTCTGGAATCTTCCAGGTTTATGAAATATGAAATATTATATATGAAATCGTTCTTAATTATCAAAATAATGGAGGCAGCAATTCACACATTTTTTACCAGGTTATAAATTTGCCGAGCTTTTGTCTTAATCAGAGTACCTGAAATAATTTTTTTTTCCTCTCTCTCTCTCACTTGCTCCTTTCATTTTAATTAAACATGAATATAATGGTATTTATAGTTTAAATTTACTGCTTATAAAACTTTTTTTTGAGGGGGGAGGGGTGGTGATGAAAAAAAAAAGAAGAAAAATATGTGAAAATTGTTCAGACGTCACGACTAAAATGGAAAACAAATACAATGAAAGATATACTTAAAAATTTGTAGCTGGTAATCTAATATCACTGACGCATCAATAAAGTATGCTAAAGAAACACGAAATGGGGTGGGGTTGCTCTTTGGAACATACTTAGAAAACTTTACGAAAAGATTTTCCGCTCAGTTTAAGGTAAATTCAATATGCACTCACTTTCATTTCCGCTTTAAAGTATTATTTCTTTTAGCTTAATATCATCGGAAACTTAAAATTGAATCCGTACACTCTTCGATGGATATGCTCAAGCAAGCACCCGATCTAATCCCTTTAAAACGGAGCTGTTTATGAATGGAGTACCGTACCGCGACGCTTTCGAGATGATCACCCCGTAACCAAGGCAACGCGGTGGTACGACCAATGACGTCAGAGGATAGCATCCGAGGGAGAAAAAAAGTACGCAGCATCTGGCATCGATTCAAGAGCAAAACAAACCAAAAACAAAAACTAACGCATCATCGGCAGCGGAGAGACAAGGAGCTTATCTCGTAATCGCTGAATAATGAATCGTGATAAATGAAATGTTACTCTCCCGGCTGCAATTATAATGCTAGGTGACTTCACGGCTTTTCCGCAATGTTATTTTCCCCCTTTCGCACGCCATTTAATTGCACCATAGAATTACATAATGTAAAGGTAACTTGGACTTTAATCTATTACCATCGCATGATATGTATGCATGCTATAAACACTGTCTAAGGGAAAAACGCAAAAATATATTGCTAGTACTACTATGTATGAAGCTTAATAATTCTTAATTGTAGTCGGTATAGGGTTGATGCATGTTGCTTGTATAATTATATCCATGTTGCATTTTTCATACGCCAGCAGGAGTAGCTAGTAGGCTACTTTAATCTTTCATTGTAACTGTTTTCATTATTAATCGCAATCTGGTCATTTTTCTATTATCATAACTATAATACTGAAACAAAGATGATGGAAATTGAAAGCTTTAAATAACAGAATGATGGTATCATTATAATGACATGATTGGTCTGTTCTCATAATATCCCTACTCATTATTTGTTTGACGTCTGATGTATCGCTTCCGCAAATGTGCTAATTATAAACCACATCAAATTCATTCTATAAATATACATGTTTAGATGCTTTAAATAAAATTACATTTGAAACTACTTTTCTCTTTTCTTTTTGACCCTGCTCTCTGTCTCTCTGTCTCTCTCCCAAACTCTCCCCCCCTCTCTCTCTCTCTCTCCCTCTCTGTCTTTCTTTCTTCCAAACTCTCTCCCGTTCCCTCTCTCTTTCTCTCTCTTACTCACTCCGTCTCTTCATTCCTCTCCCCTAATTTTCTCTCTCTCTGCTTTTCCCTCTCTCTGCCTTTCTCTCTATCTCTCTCTCTCTTACTCTCTTTCTTACTCTTTCTCTCCCCTCTTTCTCTCTCTCGTTCTCTGTCTCATACAACTGTCAAACGTGTTGACACATCATTATGATATTGAAACGTGTCATAAAACAGATAGGTATAAATCGGGAGTTGGGGTAGATAGGGGATAATGAAGCTTTCAAAATTGTTATCGTATCAACCACCCCTCCTTGTACACTATACTAGTACCATCAGTTTGCGAATTTACTTCTTTCGTCATAACGATTTTCATTAATTAATTTCAAATATCACTGCATTTTCATCTGGAAATATTTGTAGTGATATCAAAAGGTAAACATCTAAAACCAAAATAATTTTTATAACGAACTGTACTTTGACTAAATTAAACAAAAATAATTATGGATATTTAACATTGTGTAATTTCTACAATTATTTTCATAATATGAAATTATATATATATATTTTTTTTAAATTGTACCGGAAATAGCCAGAAATTGATTAGTATTCCTATATAATCTGTTTTCAGCCTGACCAAATATCCTTTTATGTGAATAATATGAGATTCATATTATCCACATTCCACTTTATATGTATTTCATTGCAAATTCAAAGCATAACATGACTTGTCTAAAACACAATCGTGAATGAATGGAAAAAGGGGGGGGGGGGGTAAAGATGAATGCCCCATCCCCTCGGCCTGATCTCCTCCGCGCCTTCGCTTCATTTTGTCATGCAATATACGTCATTGTTGATAGAAAACAAACGACGATATTGATTCAATATCTCTCCAGTGGTGACGAGATGTGGAGGAGAGGCCAAGTCCAATCGATAAAGCCCGGATCCAGTCTACCGAAATCAATTCTCAGCTCAACTAATAATAAGCAAAGATCAGACAATCATATCGCTATATCACTATCACCTTTCTGTACATTAACATGATAGCCTAAGGATTTTCTGAATAGATTTGTGTAAGAAGATTCTGCAATTTGTCAGTTTCTCCGGAAGCTCCTTTTCTACCGTTTACAAATAAGACTATGGAGAAAACTGGAAAACATCCAATTCATGATTTTAGTTTAATGAAATCGATTCGCAGCTCAACTAATAAATAAAGATCAGGCAATGTCACCACCACCTTTCTATCCTTTATACATATAAAGCCTAAGAAGAATATTTTTGTGTAGTTTTGTTAGGAGATTCTATATATTCAAAGTCTTTCATCCGGAAGCTCATTTATCAGAAAACTCTAGAGAATATACCATTTATTTTCAACGCTCTAAAAAGTGTTAAATCACCATTTAAAAGGGCCCAAGTCGCCAATGAGTGTTAACGTTTTAAAAAATGCTGTACTCCTGAAATATCGGTTAATCCATCACCGTAAATGTTGCATTCAGCATGTTTGTTAAATCTACCATTTAAAAACGATGTCATTCCTTGACCCTTTTAAATGATTTAAACTAACAATATGGTGATCTCTTTCATAAAGGCGTAAATCTAGATTTGATCGATAGAGCATAAAAGTACGATTTTCATTCATTTACAAAAAACTCCGTGGAAAATCTCGCTTGAAAGTATACTTCCCAAAGCAAATGGTCATTATTTAATTGTTTCCCGCGGGGATAATTTCTTGACAGTAAAAGCAGTGCAATTGTGAAAATCATCCTACAGTGGATATTTTCCATACAGATGGTGTCATCTGTCACGTCAACTAAACTGCATTCAAAATAGCCCACAACAACATGCAAAATAAAATGTCGAGTCCTTTGTACGACTGGATATATTTATTTTATTCAGTTCTGCATTGGAATATATATGTGCACTGAGATGACCACTTTGATGTAAAGTAGAATAAACAAACTTCTATAACAAAAAAGCGATGTTTGCAGACGAACACAAACTTTAATGAATATGATATGGTAGTGTTCTAAAACTGTATGCTGCATAATCAGTTTAAATTTTTTTCCCCCAAGTACGGGACGAAAAAATTAAAAGAAATTTCCTTTCCAAAAAGAATATAATTGCCCCTCCCCCCAAAAAAAAAAACTTAAAGAAAGAGAGTGTGGTCATAGTGATGTGAACATAACATGTTCACATCAGTTTAATACACTAATGCGAAAGCGGTTAAATATCGCCATTCTACACACTGTGGAGATACATACTGTGTCTATGCGATCACAGTTGCCAAAGTGCGTTCACATTTTTATCACTATCTGTTCCATACCCACACTGTGGGGCTTTAATTCGTGTGTGTAATTCTGTTTGTTGCCACATTAGTATCACACTGTTTCACTCTCTAAATAGTGTGTTCACACAGCCAACAACATCATCAAAGTACAATCTAGGATTTGGCCGCAATGTGATGTGTCGACTGCAGTTCATAATTATGGGTGATGCAGTGTATCATGCACACAGTGTCATCCATTATGGAAACAGTGTGAACAGGTCCTAATTGTTGTGAAAGTGTTCCCAATCTACAACGTCACACTAGTGGTAATGAAGATACTCTGCGATTCCTTTTTGTGGCCACAGTGTAAACACAGTAGCCTGTATGAACCAATGGCGGATCCAGGATTTCTTGAGGGAGGGGGTTCAATCTTTACAAAATTTTCTGACAAGCAAAAAAAAAAAAAAAAAAAAAAAAAAGATTCTCAGCATTTTTGGCCCCTTCTTAAGTCAAAAAATCTCTGACAAGCAAAAAATAAAAAATAAATAAAAATAAAAAAATAAAAAAAATTAAGAAAAATAAGATAAAAGGTCCTCAACATTTTTTGGCCTCTTTTTTGGTCCCAGGCCCCCCCCCCCCCGGATCCGCCAATGATATGAACACAGTTTTTTATAGCACATTGTGAACACAGTGTGTTCCAAATCTTCTCAGTTATGTAACACTCTGAGACACTAGGCCGGCAGGCCAGATGTAGGGTTATTATATCATGGTTATTACATCATGGTTATTATTACAAATATTGATAAGATTTGTACTAAGTATATAAGAGAAAACATGAAAAATGTTTAAAGAAAAATCATAAAGATATTTGCAAAGTTGATTAGAAAGTGACTGTTAGTAAATAGGCCTAAATGCAGGATTGATTTTTCTTTTCAAATAATGTACATCAAACTCAGGCATTCAGTGTACATCAGTGTACAATGTACATCAGCAGGGGTGGCGCCAGGGTATTTTGATAGGAGGGGCAAGACGACCTAAAGATGACGTCATATTTTTTCTCCATTAAATAACAGGGGTAATATAGAGTTATATGTTTAAGACCTCTCTTTTTAATACTCCTCTTTCTTCTTTCTTCCCTTTTCTTCCCTTTTCTTCCTCCTTTTCTTCCTTTTTCTTCTTTTATTTTCTTTTTTCACTACTTGAAAAATCATAGGGGGGGGGGGGGGGCGGTCGCCCCCTCTGCGCCCCCCATACCAAAAAGTGTGTTGCATTCTCAATCATGCGCGCGCGCGTATCACTTTCCCTCTGCGATTCCCTCCATAGAACCCTGTACATTAATCATGAAAAACGTAAATTTCAACTTTTAGAAATACTTATATCTTTTTCAGTTTTTAACAATTTAATTCAGTTAAAAAGGAATATGAATATTGAAGAAACAAAGAAGCTGCTGAGCATAAAAATGTAATCATCTCATATGTAGAATTCTGGCCAATTTTGTTTGAAAACGGCCTTTTTATGTTGCCTCACAAAAACGTAGAACACCCAAATTACACGTGTTTCTATGGGGAAAGTAATCGACTCGCAGTGTCAAGGTAATTTTGTTAATTGGTTAGCAGTGCTGTTAATGGTGGGAATTAACCAGTTAAAAGGTTTCTTAAAAGAGTAAGAGTTCTAGGTTTGACCTTTCTTATTTTGACTTCTTCTGGTTTTGTAGAATTCTGGCCTTTTTATGAATTATTTATGAAATATTTTGTGTTTTTAGAATGATTCTGTGCGCGCGCACCACTGATCTCTACAGAGATCAGTGGCGCGCATGTGTCATTCTGATGACATTCAGGCTAAGCGCAAATGCAACAAATTGCGCGAAACTTATTGACATGTGTAGCGCCGCTCCTGTACATTAGGCATTCAGTGAATGTATAGCAAATCAGCAAGAAATTCAAGGCCCAGCACGCCACGTGCACCCTTCGAGTGGTCCCTACTACATGCTTTAAATGGCGCCTTAACAAAAGCGCCACAGAAAACCGTTAAAGTCATGATTATGTTGTGCTCCATTTGTAGCACAGTTATATGCAACTAAATTCCATACGTATATCTATAGGTGTAGAGGTTCTTGGCCCCTAGGTATCTTTGAAAAAGACTTCCGTGACTTTGAAATTTGATAATTTTGCAGGTTAAATCCCACAACCCAAGTTCAGGAAAATTGTAGGTCTATTATTTTCCTCGACCGTTCACTGGTACAATTAAAACAGAACATTTTTCATATCAAGTTGTAGAATTGAAGAGATCGATAATAGTTGAAACCGGATGTTGCATAGGCCTATATACAGCAAGTGCAATTTTGCTGTTTGAATGACAGGAGATAGGAATATTTTCTTGTTTACACTGGTATACCGGCCAGTTCAGTCAGAGAGCCCAAAATAATTTACTGGTAGAATCAACACCATGCCTACGTCGTATGGCGTGCATGGGGGAAACTCCATCGCCGTATTATACTTGGCCGTATTATGTTTTCATACACTTGTATGTCAATGAACGTGCATGTGTGTCGCTCGCTATAAGCTAAGCATTCAAACCTACGCATTTGCTGCTGACAGGTGCTAGCAGACGATACCACGCATACACTTTCTGAATGAATTGCACGCTTATTTACCTCTGTAATTTTCTGCTGCCAAAATCACAAGGCCACTGCTCATTCGCTGCTGCGAGGAAAATCACCGTATAGACTTGGATCTTTGATTTTTCAGGAAATATGGTAATTATTATGCTTGTGTTGTATTGTCAATGTGTTCATTTTCGCCGCAAGCTAATGTCATGCATATCGCATTGAGAAACGTTAGGCTAGGCCTACTCGCGCCGCGCAAACGACTACCACACAGGCTACGGATACCGTCGACATGTTCATTACACACATTCATATATCCAATGTAGAATGTTTTTCTCGGCACTTGGTGATTTTAGGCATTGCTTGGTTGGGCATGGCAAGATTTGATATCCAGTTATATTCTGTTCTTAGCAGCTTATTTCATTTATTCTAAAAAAAATTTTTTGGCTGATAGCCTGATTGCAGTAGTGTTTAGTGTCATACCTGTTTATTAAAGGCAGAGGCGGTGGAGCGTCTTTCAGTGTGGGGGGGGGGGGCACCAGCAAAAGGGGGCACCTTGGGGGGAAAAGGAGCACCTAAGGGGTGAACATAAAACAAAAAATGGACCTTTTTGTGACAATGGTACTTATATGAGAAGAGGAAAATTGTACCTATCAGAAGTAAAAATGCACTTAGAAAAGCTAGGGCATATATTAGAGAGAAAAGGGGGCAATTATTAGATCTGAAAAGGGGCACGTATCAGAAGGAAATTTTTCTTATTGCTTGTCGGTTTTTGTTCAAAATTTCACCAATCTGCTTCTCCGATTTTTTTGCTCTCATACAAACCAAATTATTACAGAGGTTGGATTGCCCTTCTATTAACTCATAGCCCGCTATTGTCGACCACTGTCACTTCCGGGTTCTCGCTTCTGTCGACGATCGTCAACAGAAATCACGTACAAAAGATATAGTATAACCTTTGAAATAATCCAGCAGCAATGGGTTTCATAATGCACAGGGCAAAGAGTTAAGGACAAAATAAAGAGAACAGGAAAGGATGGCCTTTACAGACAGGTTTACAGCACATGCAGCCCCTTTCATGCGCGTACCAGGGGGGGGGGGGGTGTTTTGGGTGTTCAAACACTCCCTTGGACAAAAAGGGGGGTGTTTTAGGTGCTCTAAGTGTTCAAACACCCCCTTTTGTTGTTAAAACACCCCCTTTAGAAATGAAGCAAAAGCTTATTTTTTATGCCAAAATGCTGATAAACTTTTTTTTTGTTTGTTTGGTTTTTTTTGTTGCTTGTCAGAGAATTTTTGAGTAAAAAGACACCCCAAAAGTGTTGATAACCTTTTTCTTTTAAAAAACACCCTTTAAAAAAATCCTGGGTACACCACTGGCCCCCTTAGAATGTAGGTCTATGATCAAACCTATCTATTGAAGGGAAACAATAAGGTTGCCTTTGGAGACAGGTTTTACAATGTATTTCTTCTTAGAGGATTGAGACACTAGCATACCCAAGGGGGGGGGGGGCAGGGGGCACAGTGCCCCCCTGACAACTTTTGACAGGAAAAAAAAAATTTAAGTCTTTTCCAGGCCAAACCTCGCTACTCTCACTGCATTCAATAGACCCGGATATGACCTTTTGGAACAATGTTATAGCAAACGACCTCGTACATATTAGCTAAATTGTTCTCTTTCACAAGAGTGCAATGAACTGTGCATACTTTTTATGAATGCATGTTGTGGATGTAAAGCTGATATTCGTTGGCAATAGGAAGAATATAACTGTTTTTATGCATTGTGTGAAATACACTGTGACTGTAGGTTTGTTTGTTCAGCCCAAATTTAGAATACAGAAAGTTCTAATCTAATATCAGACTGCATAAAGTTGACTTATTTTGCCTAAACATGTACATTTATTGCTGCTGCTATATCATATCCTTCATCATGTACATAATTATGTCTACAGGTATATGTCTGCCTCTCTCAGTCTCTCTATCTTTCTCTCTGACTCTCCCCTGTAAATTCTGTTTCTCTTTCTCTTGCTTCGCTCTCTCTCTTCTCTCTCTCTCTCTCTCTCTCTCATACACACTTTTCACTCTGCTACATGTAGCTCTCTGTCTTTTGATAACTACATGTATTATACTTGCACCCCTTTCATTCCATTATTGTTCACTTTGTCTTCCTGTTATCTCTTTCCCACATCTCTCTCTCTCTCTCTACTTCTCTTTCTGTCTCCCTCCATCCCTTGTCTTCATCCAACCCCTTCTCTTTCCCACACACTTAAGGTCTATTGTAATCACTTGAAATTATAACCCTTCTGTCACATTTTTGAATTATTATATTGCCATCTGTAGACCTCTCAAGCTCTCTTTTGCTCTCAGTCTGCCTGGCTCTCCATCACTCATTGTGTTTATTTATTTCTTCTTACACACGTATACGTAGCTCTGTGATTTCTCATCTCCAGTATTCTCCCGCATTATCTGTTCATCTCTCTCTCCCCCTCTTTACATGAATCACAACTACCTCTCTCTTTCTCTACATTTTCATATGTTTTCCCTCTGTTTTCCTGTCTGTGTATCAGTGTTTCCATCTCTGTGTCTGTCTTTGTCTCTCTTTCTTTGTCTCACTTTTTTTTTACTTTTCTTCTTTCTTTTCTGTTTTCATACTTGTTGTATCCCTCAAACCCTGGTATTATCATATTGAAGAGCAGTGATGTAGCGTTGGCCCCGCTCTGATGGGACACTGGCATTAGGGGAGGGGGGGGGGGGAGGGTTATTGGGGTCAGTTTTAAATGGTAGAAGAAATATGAATTAACAAGGCATTGACTGGGGGAGGAGGAGGTCCTACATGTACTGTCAACTCTTCATGTTCCTTTTACTCCTGTCCCTTTCTCCTCTTCCCCCCAATTTTTTCTTTCTTTACCCTAACCCTAACCATATGGGGGGGGGGGGGTGCAGGTTTCTTGATGGCCTCCTGTAGCTTTGCCACTGTTTGAGATTGCATGCGAAAAGAAAGAAAGAAACAAACGAACAAAATCTGAATTGAGAGAGAAATAAATGAGGATCAATATCAGCAGGGTCTCCAGGAATTGCCCTCCTGACACCTCCCTTCCAGGCCCACAAAGTATGTTCACTTTATTTTACCCTTTAATGTTAACACTCTTTCTGACCTCCACAGGGGCATGTGATATATATCAATAGGTGATGAAATCACTTTGTTTATAAAACATGAGCCAATTTGATTTATTGCGACGAGAGAGAGGATGCAGCAAGGATCCCTTGTTCGTCAAGCGGATTGTGTGATTGGTTTTCGCCGAATCAGGGCACGGTTGATGCGCAAAGCGATAATGGATATTGACTTGGATTCTAGCCACAAGAGTGTGTACTGTAGTCTATAGGCCTGCCTGGCATTAAGAATATTTACTGACCAGAGTACTAGTATGGGGAAAACATGGCGCTAAATGCATGCAGCCCTATATTTCATTAAAGAGAGAAGATTATTCAATGGCCACTTGAATCTTTAACCATCCTACATCCAACAGTCTGTTGAGTGAATGCATCTGAAATGAAATCATACAAAAAGTCAGTTCACACATGTAGGTATTCGAAGTTGATTAGTAGATTTTACCTCCAGTACCGTAATCACAAACTACTGCATTCACCTGTATTCTAATAGTCAGAATGCAGGTTGATAACAGTATAGAGATTTGTTGCTATGTCAGGCAACCATTTGTCAAGCTTTAGGACTTGACTAGTAACCATTATGCACAGGCCCTAATTTGACACTTTATTAGGAAATCATTTTGTCTTGAGATAAGCCTAACCAAGATTCCTACTTGTTGTGTCAGGAGCAGCTATCGCTAAAATAGCCTTAAGTGTATGAGGTTATAGACATGTTGATTCAATAAGAAATGAACAAGTAGGTCATGAAAATAACTTATTCTATCACTATCACAAAAGGATAATTCATTTCAAAATTCTCCAAGCTACATGTACATTTGGTTAGTTACAGAGACTACACAAGTTGAGAGAAAATCTATTTTTTCACTAATTTTTTCTTCTAATTTTCTCTATTGTTTAATTTATATGCTTCAGCTTCAAATATGGCAAAAAGAACAAGTTGAAAAAAATTCAAGGAAAATAATAAAGTAAATTTCCAAGTTTGAAAAATAGTTCTAAAATAGGTTACATGTCATGGCAATGTATAAAAAATAGTGTAAAAATAGTTAAGTGTGTAGGCAGAAAACAAAAAATAGGTTTAAGATAGTTTATCACTTTCAAAAATACCACAAAATTGTTCAGTAAAAATGGTATTTTGAAATTATAAATTAATATAAATAAATAAATTAATGTCCACAGATAGACTATTTTAAATCTATTCTGGCAAAATATGGAAAAAAGAGCACTGGTGTTTGCAAAACAGGGGGAAAATGGGGGGGGGGGGGGGAATATATTTCTGTTATTCTGAAACCAAGCAGGGATAGTAGTAGTCTTACAGTACAGATGCTCTGTTACAACTGACCAGGGTTTGTGCCTGCAAGCTAAGTAACTCTTGGCATGCGTAAGATTTGAATGCTTTTGTGAAACGGTGTTTTCCATGAAATTAGGCTGTTATCTCAGTGATATATTTCTTCTTATCTTTCTCTTACTTGTAGCTTTCTCTTCTAATCTGCTTCACTTTTTCACTGGACTGTACATGTATGCAGTTTGCAAATGTGCTGGCTTTGTAATTATACTTCACCATCATGAGCTGTGAAAGAAAGATATTTTTAAAAGCAAAAACAGTTTTGGTTCTCTGACTGTAATTACGTATTTTTAGCCTTTAGGAGCCTGTATATACAGGCAGACTGGTAAATAACTGTTCTCTGTACTGGTGCTACTTCATCAGCCTTTGCTGCTGTAATAAATAGTTGATGAGATGTGATGGACTGGGCGCCTACCCCAGTTTGTAACTGACCTATTTGGTTGAAGCCTTTTTGTATGCACTGTACTGTGGAACATCAGGTATTATTTCCTGTATCTTTATCAAAAAATAATGACAACACAGGGAGGCACTAAAGGTGTGGAGACATGTTCAAACAAGCACATTTTAATCCACACACTACTAATTACTCTGTATTAAAGTGTGTTGATCTGTACTTGAGAGGAGAATGGTCGATGTCGCCTCAACTGGTGTGGTGCACTAGTCACACTGTATAGAAACACAAGCAGGCACTAAAGGTGTAGAGACACATTCAAACAAGTTCATTTTAATTCACGCAGTACTAATTATTCTGTATTAAAATGTGTATATCTGTCTGTATACTGTGGTGAAACTGTTCACTGGTCACACTTTATAAAAATACAAGGAGGCACTAAAAATGTAGAGACATGTTCTATTATGAAATCAGGATTAACGGTGACACGACATTTGCTCCTGCGACATTTGCTCCTCCGTTCATATCTCGAAAGGTCAAAGGTTAAGGTCAAGGTCATGATTTGTTTTTTTGTTAAGGACAATGTGAAGATCAGGATTAGGATTAGGGTTAGGGTTAGGGTTAGGTTTAGGTTTAGGATTAACATGGCAAATTTAGACCGGAGCAATTGTCGCAGGAGCAAATGTCATGGAACCGGATAAACACAAAATAGAATAGTGACTTGTTAGGAAGTCAGTAGTAGAAAAGCCGAAATAATTTGCCACAATTGACATTATTTATGAGTGATTTAAATACAACTAGTGAGTATTTACCATCACTTTGGTGATAAATGTTTCTTTTAACTCTTCAAAGATTTGTCATTTTCAAGTTTCAAGATGACTTACCCCCAGTTGGGTATGTTGAAGTTTGCTGTGTACTACTGTTGGACATTTTGGTTACTTTTCGGACTTTGAGCAAAGAGCAGTCAACTTTGTAGCAAGATGCTCCAGCGACACATGCTTTATTTCGTCAGAGATATAGGGTTAGGGTTACGGCGCAATTGGGTTTTATGTTGGGTTTAGGGGCTAGGGTTAGGTTTAGGACTTCAGGTATAATGTTTGGTCCAGGGTTGAATTTAGAATGCCATTAGTTTACCAAATTGACTGTGGAGCAATTATCGTAGGAGCATTTGTCGTACAACCTGTAGCAGCCTTCCCTAACACACATCTCTTGTACATGTACATGCATGTAATATGTAGTGACAGTATTAAAAAGGAGAATAAGGTTACAGTATTTCTGTACACAGTGTTCTCAGATTTTTGTTAAAAAGAGGGTTTCATTGAGGATCATAGTTTTATTATTTTTGTTTTTTTATTGTTATCAAAACTTTTTGTATTTCATTATTTTAAAGCTCTTTCTAACCTTTCAGAGCTTATAGTAGCTTTCTGCTCCTGTATAGGATGGAGGTGGGGGCTCTGCCTCACAGGCCCGAATTCACAAAGGAGGTTTAAACCATGGCTAAGGTTTAAACCTCCGTAAGAGTACTAAAATAAGCTTAAATAAGCGCACATTGCCCATGCGCTCGCTCAAAGAAAATATATGATTGGATCGGATTCAGTGCGCACGTACGCTTAAAAAACCCAGGAGGGGGTTTAAACCATGGTTTAAACCAAATTTCCTTTGTGAATTCGGGCCACAGTGTTTCTGTGCACCTTGTATGGTTTCTGTTGATGCTATTTGATACTGTGAAGTCCACTGCAAGTATGCAGCCATCATACATGCATCAAGGATCACGCTACTGGATCGTTGATCATGCTTGAAATGATCCCAATCTCATTTGCTTAATTTATTGACGATTACTCTACTCACGAGTGGTGATCCTTGTGCATGCCCATTCAGTATGTTTGTAAACTTCCATGACATGTTGTACGTTTTGCTCATGAGTTTCATTTGGTTAATATATTAAAAATCTTTGCATTCACGTGGTATACATACATGCAATTCCCATTTATTTGTTACTTGGATCACATTTTTACCAGAGCTCTTTGAGTTTTCTACAGCTTTTCATAGCTCTCCAGAATAAAACAGTGGGATGGATCCAGTGAATTCTCTTTTTTTTTTTGCTGCTTTCATATGATGTGTGTATCTGACTTACAATACATAATTTCTTATATGTAGGAATAGGAATATACATGTACAGTGGGGGGGGGGGGGGGCATCATGCCTGGCAAGTGGGTATTAACAACAGTTACCTGTTTTGCTGTCATTACCTTTTTTGCTGCTTTCATATGAACTGTATAATGTTTGTATCTTCCAATACCTAATTGCTCTCTAAAGAAATATGAAAATACAGTGATGGAGGGGGAGGCTTGGCAAGTGGGTATTAACCCTTTCATGACAGGAATTATTTAAAGGCTAAATTGATCACATTTCGTTCTTCAAATTGGCAACAATAATATTTTTCTGTTAGTGCTACATGGGTCCAATAAAATGTAATGTCTTTGAAAACATTATACATGGTTAGAAACTTTGTCGAAAAGCTGGAAAAATGGCCAATTTCGATAAAACACAATGATTTTGAACCTCGCAATGTGTTGCCAATTTAAGGATTTTAAAGCTTATTCTCCTTTTTAAAATTCCTGGGATCAAACGCAAAATCATCTTGTAACAAAAACGGACATAGTGTGTGTAGAAATTTTTGCTTTTTCTGCTCATGTATCTGGTATATTTTTCAGGGCTCTCAATCAAAAGTTATTGAGCCAAACCACAAAATGTGGTCAATTGTCTTGAAAGGGTTAACAGCGCTTACACGTACCTCATCTCCAATCTATAATTTACAATCTATAATTGTAATGCCTTGTTCATATTCATCTTAATAAGAATATTAGTTCATCAGAACTCAAGAACACTTTGTGAATTCAAGAAGAAAGAAGCTTTTTTTTCCTAATATATATTGGATACACATGTAGCATCTGAATCTGGGCAGTTTAAAGGTAAGAGATAGTTTTGGGAAGCTCTCAAAAACTTTTCGTGAGATTTCTTTGATTTTACTTAATAAATAGCAGGGTACTAACGTAACTAAGATGCTGTGAAGTTTTTTCCTCTTCAAGTGAAGTATTTATCGAATGAAAGGTGAAAAGTAATAAAAATCCCTGGCCCAAAAAAGAGGGGATGTAAATTCAAACAACGGCCACACACATTACGCACATGGGGATTGCCGTGTGTTATAGAATACGCTACACACAGTGCGAAGCGCTGGGTTTATTGTACGGGGAACCTTCGGGTGGATATGGTCTTAGCTTGAGGCAGTGAAAAGCCGTTACCAAGCATTTCTTACAGATATTTACACTAAAATTTGTTCGAAATCGTGAATGGAATGTTAAAATAATCTCGTACATGTGTCTTATGATAAAAGGAGAATAGTATGTGACTATGTTAGATAAGTTTCTTGCCAGTATTTTTTTTGCTACCGAGACTGTCTGTGAGCTTTAAAGAGAATACTGAGTTCTGGTAAAAGTGAAGAATATTTTGTGTGTTTTCTTATTCATTTTATGTCATTGTGGAAAAGTATCTTAGTAGAAATGTCCCCTGAAAACAATTGCCCTTCAAATGTCCTGATATTCAAAATATGACCCAAAACAGCCTGAAGGTTTGGACCAAACTTTCTTCATGCCTTAGGTGTGTGTAGTCCCACATGCCCATTTCTGTGTGCAGTGCCATTCACTCTATTAATTTTCAGCAAGATTTAGTCAATTTCTCGTCACGGTGATGATTTCAAAACCTTGATATACAAGTACACAAATAATCTTATGTACCGGTACTACATAATATACCTCTCTTAATACTACATGTAGTACTTTCTTTCACATTATGATTACATGGCCAGAAGTTAACTTTATCTTTAAAGGCATTGATTAACTTTGCCCAGGATTGAAAAAAAAAAATCACTGTTCCAGCTAATGCTGTAATCATAATTGCAAACCTTTAGCTCAGACAGGAATCGCCTGAGTTTAATAAGCTGATCGGTTGTTTATATATCAAGATATTTACGATTGAACATTGATGTCTGGATAGAGTACCACCGAACCCTAAAGAGCTCTTACGGTTGGCATACCTCGCTCTATCACAGAATACCGTACGGGCTGGAAACCCGCTCTGAAATCGCGAAGTGCTGGTGCTTGGTTTTTGTGACTGCAGCGCAGCGAAGAAGCCGAGCGACTTGCGCTAGCGATTGATCACGATTTTCTCTTTTTTAGGATAGTAAACGGGTTCCATTTTCTCTCATACTTTCACATATCCTTAATTATATATATAGTTAGAGGACTGCACACAATTCACTGGCATTTGAGCTGATTTTACAATTTTTTACAAAGTTAATCAATCACTTTAAATTGCCCATGGCACTATGTGGGTTAATGAAATTAGAAAACTATTATAAATCATAAACGTCCATAGCCATCTCATTTTGCCAGACTTGTATCTCCCCAAGATAGAAAGACGCTTAAGCCATTACTTCAAAGAAGTGAATGGCCCCTGTGCTGCTGATTTATGGAAATCCAGGATAAAAGGCTTTCATATCTATAGATGCAAGGGAAATTTGCATCAAAAGGGAAAACCCCTAACCATCAAACATATGTCAAAGGAAAGGCAGAAGTACTCTTGTCTGTAAGTTACTGACACTCGTTCTCCGGAAAAAGGCAAGATCTTTTTATTGCCAAAGACTTTTTCATGAAATTTGCTAGACACTGATTTAAGTAGACACAATACATGGAAATTAAAGTGAAGTTTGCAGCAAACTCAGTTTAATTTGGACATTGTTTAGTTTTGGACATTTTTTACAAGCTTTATCAAAATGTAATTTTGTATTTTGTAATAAAAGGCAGAAATGGTTATACACATAGGGATGATGATGTAGGGAAAAGAGAGGTGTGTATGGCATTTTTATACTTTGTCTATCCCTCTTTTTCGACAATCAATTTCTGGATACGAAACGTGTGAGATGATTTACAATTCAAATTTGTTTACTGCATAATTTGTATTTTATGCCTTACGCTGTATTTTAAACATTTCAAATATTGATACTGCCATTGTGACTTTCAATAGTATTCAAATATGAAATAGCTGTCCACAATTTTTTGAAGAAATATTGCAAATTTCTTTTTGTTTTCCCTCTCGTTTGATTGGAATTTATACTTTTTACCCACTATGACATTATCAAACATATTAAGTATTACCATTGTTATTTTTCACATTCTAAGTTGCAAGCCTTACATACTATTTAGAATATATATGCTCATACGTGCATAATATATTGCAAAATAATGCAATTTTCTTCATATTTGTATCTATCATTATACTAAGAGTGTTGTATTTTGACCCTATACACACTTATTATTCATATTATATATCCGCCTTTGTCAGTTTTAATAATTATAAAATATACAACCATCTCACATTATTTGACATGTGTGCTGTTATAGCTTTCAAATGAGGCAAAATAGTGTGCACAGTTTTCATATTTATAGATCTACCATATTCCACTAAAATTGTTGTATTTTGACCCAACACACACTATCATTATTCATTTTAAGTATGGCCATTGTCAATTTCAACAGCGATCTAAAATTCGATCCTTCCACAACATTTGACAAATGTATGCGCTTGCATCTTTTGCCTGTGTACATGTAGTCGCATGTAGCATTAAGGCATGGTAAACACTCTCGCTCATATTGCATCAGAGATGGCGTGCACTAAACCCATCAGTTTATCACACCATGGCCACGTTCACATCCTGCACTTCTCACTCTGTAAACTCTGTTTCCACAGGGATGTAATGGTACAGTGTGTGAATGTGTATATATATCCTTACTTTACTGGCATATGTGGTAAACACACTCACTCATGTTGCATCAGATACGAGATGGTGGCGTGCACTAAGCCCATCAGTTTATCACACCGTGGCCACGTTCACATTTTGCAGTTCTTTCACTGCAAACTGCTTCCGCAGGGATGTGATACTGGTTTGATATCCTTACTTTACTGACATTTATGGTAAACAAACTCTTTGTCATATTGCATCAGATACAAGTTGGTGTGCACTAAGCCCATCAGTTTATCACACCATGGCCATGTTCACATTTTGCAGTTATTCTTCTACAAACTCTGCTCCCATAGGTTTATGGTATTAGTGTGAATGTGTACATGTACATTTGCTCACCGTACTGGTGATATGCCCGTGCTTCCCAGAAATGTTTACACACATGTATGCATAGCTAGAGACTGTGTAACCCAGAAAGGTGCAGTGTCCCCTTTTGATAATGTTTTTGCATTTTCTTTTTTTTTCTCGAATGCCTCGAATTACCTCTAACATATGAGAAGAAAGAGGAAATATCACTCTCAAATTGGAGTCCATTTCTGTTGTAATACTCTATACCATTCATATCCAAGTGCATGTTTATTTTTTTTAACGAGAATTTGCCTGCAAATTGTTGCACTAAGAAATGTTAGAAAGAAATAATACATTCACATCTACAGATGATTGTGGATGCAAATTGGCAATGCTTTTTGTGGTACAGGATACTGTCTATACAGACCTTGTATACAAAAAATCTTGGTTTGACATGCATGTGTATGTACATTGATGGTACATGCAATGTAATTTTTTACAAGGAATCTGCAGTGTTGATATCCAAGGCAATTTGGGTACATATACCTTTGCAGGAAGGGGGAGGGGCCATTATCAAATTATATTTGTACAACATCTATCTATCATGGTATCTTCTCCCAGCTCAGAGGTTGATGGCAACATTCTTCCACACATCTCTGTTCTTTCCAATGCTAGACTGGTCACTCTTGCAGTGTTTTTCCACTCCAGGTCTTTATGTTCTCTGCCCAGTTGGTTCTTGGCTTCCCCCTTGGTCTAGTACCTTCTACCTTTTCCTTCCAACATGTCTTTCAATATACTTTCTATGGAAAGATATTTTTCCGTCAAGTTCACACAAAATTTTTTCAGCAGGCTGAAAGCTCTGTCCACATCACAATAACATACGGGTTACGCCACATATGAACACAGTCTCTCCTCTCGCTCTCTCCCTCTTCCTCTCTCTCCCGCTGCAAGGGCACAGGCGAAGCTCAATTCCAATCAGATGGTTGCTATGGCAATGATGACATCATTGCAGTGAGGTGTAGACGGAAACCTCGACACTCGCGGCTTAATTGACCATCTGTGTTCTAAAAAATTGACATTTTCCTCCCTCAGCCGGCGCTTGTACCGTCCCAGATCCAATGAACGGTTCCCTTGCGGGTTCATGGTGGAAGCTGGTATTTTCGTGGTACCATATTATATTCAAAGACGTATTTGACAGACTCCGTGGTGTATTTCAAAAAAATGAATGATTGATGGTGATTTGGGAGTATTCTTTACATCGATTTCAATCTGACCTTAGAAGGTGTTGCATTTTGAGGATCATTATCCTGTAAAATGCTTTGTTCTGTGTCTAAATATAATTCTCATGTTTAATAAAACCATCTCTATCATCCATCAAGTATCATTTATTAAACCTTTTTGTGCCACCAAGGTTCTAATATATGTCAGGCTTCATTGGAATTCCAATTTGAATGTATTGATGTGTCTGTCAAAAAACAGAAATTCGGCTCCCATTGGTATATAAAAAAAAAACATTTCACAATTTGTTGAGATAGTTTATAGTTTGATAAAATTTCTAAATAAATGCATTGGAAAAGGATATTACAATATAAACACAAATTGCATTGGGAAATACTTAAGTCTCTTTGAAAGTCAGAAACCAAGATTTTAATAAAGAACAATGAAGACATGTATTTGATTATATCCCTTTTCTCACCCCCTCTCCTCAAATAAAAAATAAAAGTTCAGCAAATATGCCTTGGGAGCAATCCAACACTATTCGTAAACCTCTTTTTTTCAGGGAAAAATGAGCTCTGAAAAGTCCAGTTGCATTCTACAGTACATGTAGGCACATATGAGAAATTTTATATTAAATACAAAGTTGAAAATTTGAAGTGATTTGCTATCTACAGCACTGAATTAGTTAATGTGATACATGCATACACCACATTCGAAAATTTTGAAATGCATCATTAGGCCTATTGTCGCACTGCTCCATTTTTCAGACTCATTCATTGTTTTTAGGGAGTAACATAAATTCCTAAGATTGTAAATGTTCTACGTGTACTATGATTTAGTACTAAAAATAGCTAGTTCCTTTTACTGAATCTACCGTAAAACCACATAAAACTTTTGAAAATTGTTAATGACAGCCCATTTTGCAGCACGAAACTTTTGTGAATTGCACTGATTTTATGTAGTTTCAATTGTGATTTGATTATTTCGCGAATCTCTACCTCTTGCAAAATTCGCGAAAGTTTCATGCATGCAAAACAATTCTGGTTTTTCAGTATTAGTTTAAGGCAGCACTGATCCTATATTGACATGATAATTTTTGTATTTTATGAGGTTAGGGGATAGACATAATCCTTACCTAAACCCTGTCCTAACCATAACACTATGGCAGATATTGAAGCTTGAGTTAACCCTTTCGAGACAATTGACCACCTTTTGTGGTTCGGCTCATTAACTTTTGATTCAGAGCCTTAAAACTATACCAGATGCATGAGTAGAAAGAGTCAAAATTTCTTCAAACACTGTTTCCTTTTTTGTTGAATGACCATATTGCATTTGATGCCAGGAATTTTAAAAAGGAGAATAAGCTTAAAAATCCTTAAATTTGCAACAAATTTAGAGGTTCAAAATCATTGCTTTTCATCAAAATTAGCATTTTTTTCAACTTTTTGTCAAAGTTTCCAACCGTATGTGTTGTTTTAAAGATGAAAATAAGCTTTAAAATCCTTAAATTAGCAACACAATGAGAGGTTCAAAATCACTGTTTTTTATCAAAATTAGCAATTTTTTCAACTTTTCGACGAAATTCATAACCATGTTTACTGTTTTCGAAGACATTACACCTTATTAGAACCACGTACATGTAGCACTAAAAGAAAAATATTATTGTTGCCAATTTGAAGAACAGAATGTGATCAATTCAACCCTTATATAATTCCTGTCCTGAAAGGGTTAAAGATACAAAGAGAAGAAATCCCAAATTTGATTTATAAGCGTATAATAGTGCATGGTAGATATTGAAATTTCATGTATGATTATGTTTTTGTTTTTTTACCTAGTATCGTAGAAGGGATTATTTTTAGAACATAATGAGGTTATTTTTTACAATGCTCACACGTGTACATGCTGATCATCATTAAGGTTAGGACCACCTTATGACATCACACTGCCCAGGATGAGTCAGTGTTGCTGTTCATTTCACTCGACTGTTATTGTAGGTTATTTTGGTGACTTCAACATCTGTTTCCAATCTATGGTGGTCATTATTATGATACTCTAACCTGATAAGGTTGAGTAAGCTTCTATGCATGTCCTCAATTTTCATGCATCGCTTTTTTGCAATTTTGTTCAAAATAGGAGCAGTTTTTGATTTGTTGACTGCTGCCTCTGACTTGTCCCTTTTTAGCATTTAGCTTATGTCGATGAAAATAGAAATTTTGCCTGTATGAGGAGGAACAATTGATTCTTACAAGCTTTTGATATATTCATCATACTTGCTTGTCTTATATAAAAATATCTACCGAAGCTGATTCCATACAAAATATACAAAATTACTGAATTACATATAAGATTTTGTATGGTTTCCCTTTTTCTACTCCAATAACGAATTCCCCTTTCAGAATCTGCATGCTCTCCTAATTTGGATATACATGTGTAGGCAAATATAGTTTGTTAGGTTTGACATAACTACAGTTTATGAGTGCTGGCTTATTCTATGGTCAGATTCTATCCTGTTTTGTAGAAAAAATATTCTGTCAGACCTGCTTTAGCGACCTTCTGTATAGAAAGACCACCTGTCTGTTAAAGTCACATTTCTCATTTCGTTTGAATAGTGATTCTCGTTGTTAAACATATATGAAAGGAACCTGTACATAAAGACAACCTGCCTATAAAGACTGCTTTTCCTTTTTCCCTTGAGTGGTTTGACTGTAGATTGTTAGATATGACGTTTAATGCTGCATTTGGACATGTTCTTTTATCAGATGATGGCTTTGTGTATCCGAGTGGGGTGTTTGTTGCCCCTTTGCAGATAAGGGCACCGTCGATGGAAGCTACGTGCTTCGTTTTCTAATCCAACAAGATAGTGGCAGGTAATTTGAGCTGATTGTCAAGTGTATTTCTTATTCACCATAAGTTCAGGTTCCATCGCTCCGGAAGTGCTGGCGTATTCAGGCATGTTATTTGATTATGCAAGGGTTTAACATGTCAAATGTGTCATTTCCGAAAGTTGTTTTACGACCGCGGTAGACATACCAGCATAACTTATTGAGGAGAATAAATAGTATGTACAGTGCGTTGCTCATGGTTGCACATGTTTGTTTTTAATCCTCAGGATGCCTTATGTCAAAGCACACTGCATTTACATGTACATTTGCACTGTAGCCACGCACCAGTTGCGGAAGAACAGAAAATTTGCCACTAGATTCGTGAATCTGAGTATGCACAATGCTTAAGCCTGTGTACATAGTCACTTTGCAACACCTTTGACTTCTTGCACACCATTTTACATGGTTTCAGAGAGGCATCCACAAGGATAGTCCATATTTACACTGTTTTCGACAGAAAATTAAATTGAAATCGGATGCCAGTTTTCTATGAAAGCTACATGTAGGCGTTAATTGGCAATACAACCTTTGATTACTTGTTTGATGGATCAATGAACAATGGGTCCTGGGCCCTGTTTCATAAAACTTGTTATCAATAACAACTGCCCCATTTCTATGACAAATTTGCTCACATCCAATCAAATTCAAGGATTTCAGTAGCTTATAACAATTATTGTAACTTGTTATTGATAACAAGTTTTATCAAACAGGGTCCTGGTGACCTTCATTTTTTGCAAGGAACACCTTGGACAGGGGGCTTCGGGCAGCATATAGGCATTTTACACTTCACCCTGGACTATTCTTAACCCCAGACTATATTTCTTTTGCTGTTCTCATTTGCAGTTTTAGTCCCATACTATCTCCCTATCCAGAGCGCTTAGACCTGCCTTTTTACATTTAGCTCCACCTTTGATGGGGCTAACACTGCTTTTTTCCAGGGCTAAAATAATCCTGTACTATCATTAGCCCACTTTGATAAAATGCAATGTGAACAGAAAGTGGACTAAGCTTAGTCCCATACAATTGGTGGGGCTAAATCCTCATTTAGCCACACCGATAGTACGGGACTAAGCAAAATTTTGCAAGTGTAAAAAGCCTTTTTAAAAAAAAAAACAACTTCCAATTGAGATTGGGGTTCCCCCTGAGATAATGCTCTGGAGATGGCATTAGACAGCTTATAGCTCAGGTACTGAAAGGTTCAGATAATTCAGAGTAATCCATATACATGTAGAGGTCAGATTTTTATGGTTTACGTGCAAAAAGGGTTAGAATATATATAAAGTATCTAGATGAAGGCATTCAGGAAATCTCACCGTCCAATTCAACACTACAATTTAACTCTTTTATTAAAATTCTTTGAAGATGCATTTTGCAGTAAAAAAAGGCATTAACTTTTCTTCTACTACCTTCAAAATTTTCAACATTCACCATCACTACATCATTATTCTAGTCACAGTGAGTTACATCTTCTTTGTAATGTTCATATTTGATTTTACGATCAATAGCAAGGAGGCCTTCTTTTATCATTCAAAAATGGTGACGTACACACGCAGTATGCATGTAAAACTCATCTGTACAAGTCATTTGTAACCATAGAAACATGGATGTTGAAAAGATCTAATTTTTGCGCTCTGCATATTGTGGCATCATTCTCCCCCAGAAACTAATTCCTATCTCTTTGTTATTCATATCAATACATCACATCCTGCTTATGGATTTTTATGATTTTGTCGTTGATTAACTATGCTTGCTCAAAATTTTTGTATTACACCTGTCATTTGGAAGAGAATACAGTAGTCTTTAGTTTATTTTTTGGCAGGCTTGTGCTGTAAAGTTTATTTAGGACCTTAATTGGTCTAAATTCATATATGTAAAAAAAAAAAAGGTTTAAACAGTAAATGCTGATACAGTCATATCGAAGTACCATACGTCAATATAGAAATACAGCATTTTGGAGAAGCCATCTTGCATCTTGTTGTTGATAATAATGATAATGATAATAATAACAATTCGAATGATAATAATGATAGTAGTAATAATAATGATGATAATAATAGATATTTTGGTCTTGTATAGTGCATATCACGTAAGGATATCAAGTCCCTACATGTATGTCCTCCCAAAGAGCTTTGGAAATGCTTAAACTTAACATCACATAATTTCATATTTTTATACTTATTTAATTTTCTCATTCTTCAAATCCTGAAGCCACAATTTACATGTCAGAAAAGACTTACATGTATTTTTTAGGTTTGTACTCAAGTCAAGCCACAATGTCTAGCATGTGCATTTATTCAGTTCAGTTTTATTGTAGCACTTCTGATGGAGGTGCGCGCATGTATTCTTGTTTTCAGTTTCTGATGAAGTGAATCATCAAATGCTTTGAATCTATAGGTGTTTTTTCTGTGTACAATATCAGAGAGTATATACCCACAGATTCCCTCTAAAGCTGCTATTATCGAGACAAATGCACAAAACAGACGTTGATATCAATTAACAATCAAATGACTTCCATGTGGGCAGTGAAGCATTTTGCAAGATTTTATCATGTGATCTTAATCACTCCTCCTGCTGAGATCATTTGATAATGGTCTCATTTCCATAGCAACCACTTTCTGGATGACGTAAGTGGTAAGTGCCGCAAGGGTGGTGGAGGAGGAAGAAAAGAATGCTAACTGCAAAATGCATTTATAGCAACCTGTGGGAGATCCTTTTGTCCCTTTTTTGTGGAAAAATGTTTTGTTTTTTTTCTTCTTGGCATAGCTCTCAAAAGGTGAATGTTTGCTTCGATTCCTTTGTCATCACTGATGATTATGCATTCCTGGAAATTCAAAAGTGCCTAGTACAACTTTGAAAATGAACCAATGCCCTATTGATTTGATCGGTGGTGTAGCTCCGGGTTAAGATGGATGGAATGGTGAAAGAGAGAGAGAAAGAGAGAGAGAGAGAGAGAGAGAGAGAGAGAGAGAAAAGGAGAAAAAGAAAGGGATAAGGCAAAAGCAAAGTGGAAATGAGAGGATAAGAAAACCTCCTATCCCTCTCCTCACTCTATGCATTTTTTTATGTTATGTCATATTAATGTCTTTCTTGTATTTCTGTTTCCCCATCCGGACACCATACAGTTCCCCGTCATTTGCTTAGCTCTTTACACTACATTGCTGGATTTGACTTGATTTTGTGATTTATTTTTATATTTAAAATTCTTTTCATGAAAAATTTTTCAACTCGTACTTCTGCATCCAAATCTGTACTTTGAATATATTGAGTAATAACACGTTGATTAATATGCTATTTATGATAACATTCAGGACCTTAATCAGAAAGAATTCATATATATCTAAAGTGCTGTGGTCGTAAAATGTCTTGAAAGAAGCAGATGTACTTATGATGCAACCACTGCCTTTCTGCTTCACTGCTTGAGTCATAAACTTTGCAAATATTCTACAGATGCAGTTCATATATACCTGCAACATATCTGCCGTATTACACCATAAATACTGTGGTCCCAATCTGAAAAAAAAAGCAAAATAAGTGTAAAATAGCAGGAAATGAAATACTGCATCATTTGATACACGTTCATATCTGCCGCTATTGGCAGCATACATGTATAATTTGCAAAGTAGCTTCTAATTATGGCTATTTCACAGTTTCATGACAGTTCAGCAGATATAGGAAAGAGTGTTGTCATGCGTGCATACTGTTTAGTTATCATGATATAGCATTAATCTTGCAGATGTATGGAAATGAGTTAACACTTTGCTTTCATAAATTGAATAATATTGTTTGGGTGTTAGTTGCAAGATGAAAGGTAGAAGTTCCTTAGTTTTGAATGTTCGTATGTCATCAGTTTAGTTTGTATGCCTTTTCTAGAGTAGTGAAGAGACAGTGCGAAATACATTTGTATAGGAGAATGTCTTCATATCATTTAAGGATTTTTTTAAACAAACGAAATCAAAGGATCACTGTGGAGATGAGCATTGTTTACCAATTATCTTCTCAATGGCTTCATTATTATACTTTCATTTACTTTTTGCCATCCTTTTAGCAACTGTCTTTTTTTATTCCGTTCTACATGTAAATATGACCTGTGCCCTTAAAGTGCAAACCCAGTAACCCATCAGTCTGTTCTGAGATGCCTGAGCAAAAATATGAATCCTCCAGATTTATTTTACCTGTTACCATTCCAATCAGTCTTAACTTTTCTTATTCCATGCCTTTGAAGTGCAAACCCAGTAACCCATCATTCCATTCTGAGATTGCCTAAGCAAAAAATATGTATCCTCCATTTGATTTACCTGTTATCATTTCAATCTGTCCATCTCCGGTTCACAAAAAATTAATATTGCTCAACTAGGCTCCCCGCAATCTTCGAGTCGGGCGCAAGATCCTTATTACATCCGGAGCTTTACGCTGTGCTCCCCAAGATCATATGGGATCGAGGCTGCTGGTAATGGAATAAGCAGGATCATTTCATAAGGTTAATAAGGCTTTTAGAAAGAAAACAACTTTTCTGTTTCAATTAAACTGACATACATGCATTACCCAATGACGCATGGTCCCATCTCTCGATGTATGGTGCATGTAACCTTCTGATATTTGTATCTCGTGCTACAAGGAGGTGGAAACAATAAAATTCAAAATATGATAATTCATTATTGTGCAGAACATATAGAATAATTCTTGTACATTATAATAAATTAAAGGTGTTTTCATCTATTGGAGTGGAAAGTATGAGCTGATTATGAAACATAATTTATCATAGTCAGTGACATATATATGGAATTGTAATGGAATTGTAAATATTTAAAACGCAATGTGTTTTCATGCATCAGAGTGACAAGTCATTGAATTTGTCCAAATTAGGTCTTTCATCATGGTTTCATGTACTTTTTCTGTGCAATTGCTTCCATGTTACAAATAACTCTCTTGCAAGCACCTGAATTTAAAGTCTAAATATGATGTATACTAGCTGTTTTTCTTAGGATAAATTTGGTGATTTCTCATTCCAAGTGCTTTGTTAATTGTTGCATAAATGATTTTTTGAAAAAAAAGCAATGCAAACTGGTAAGGTCTGTGACTTCAGTATATAAGGAAATAAAGATCATTATATACAGTTTAGATAACACAGAGGATCTAGAGGTTTCCCTGAGCAGACAGGATGTTTTATTCATAGGGTTCCCTTGACTCTTACAGGGGATGCTTTTGAAAAATTCATAAAGATGCATGCATCTGCCATATTGCTTAAGAAAGAAAAAAATGAATTATTGAAGACAAAACGGGAAGCTGCACAGACATACAATCTCACACATGTAATTTTTATGAAGCCTTATTTATGAATGCGGTCTTTGGATGATAGTGGATACATATATATTGTTGCATCAGAAAGTGGTGTGGTCTGCTGTAGAATTTATGTTTAGATATCGAAGATAAGGAAATTTCCTGCAATTCATCGAGAAGGTAAAGATAGTATATACTGTGTATAGTGAAGCTTATTAAAAAATGCATGATATAGTTTGCTGACACCAGAATGACATTAACTGTAGATGGAAAAGTATATGAGTATATATATATATATATATATATATATATATATATATGTATGTGTATATATATATATATATATATATATGGCCCTCAACATATGATTGGTAAATTCCTGGGGGGGGGGGGGCATGTCTCATTGAGACCTGTACATCATCTGCGTAAACGAAAACGGATAAAAAGGGTACCTTTTCAGCATTAGGCGCTAACCCGGGTTATGCGTTTAGGGTATCAAAAAAAGCAAAAATCAAGAAAAAGGGTATCAAAATCAGCGGAAAGGGTATAATAATCAGAGATTAGATGGGTTTCTCTGTTTAGGGTATCAAAACTACTCCTACTGCAATCCCCGTTTAGGGTGCTATTCTTTTACGTGGATGATGTACAGGTGGATGATGTACAGACATGAACCCCCCCCCCCCCCCCCCCCCCCCCCCCCGGGTAAATTCCTGCATCGAAAGTTATAGGACTTTTGTAAGGATGCTGAAGGAGACTGCTTAAAATTAAAATTTCTTTTTTCAGATAGTCTCTTAACCCTTGAATGTTATAGCTGATGATATTTTTATGTAATTAGTGGGTTTGCTTCATAATATGCCTTATAGGTTGTTTTATAGTTGTTATAGTTGTTATGGTACATTGTATTTATGATGGTTTTTATAGAATTTATTTGTTTCAGTGTGACCCAAATATGAGAGCCAACCTATAAGAATCCATTTCACTTTCTTGGGTTAAGGAAAATTTGTTTTGTGGAATAATGGCAATTCATTGGAAGTGTACTCTTCTCACACTTGTGTATACTATTAGAATCATATAATACCTGACCTGGTTTTGGTGATTCAAACTCGTTACCTCCCCATATGACCGACTTTAAGAGCAAAACCACTTGGCCAAACGTCCTCCCGGACAAGCCACCAATTTTGTCATACACACACATACACATGTACATAATGTATGTATATGAGAAGGGATTGTTTATTTGGTCAAATGATTAATCAAACACAAAAGGTACAATATACTGTGAGTATCTGAAGTCTTATCTGCCTTTGTAGCCAAAGCAAATGTGCCACAATCTTTTTACGACACCTATAATATTAACAAAACAAAAAAAACAGTTTGTCTGTTTTCTGAAATACCTAGGTAAATGGATGGGCTAAAAAAATGGTAAATTGCCAGCCTCACGGAGCCCTGGACACTTTAACAAATCACATTGAAATTGCGGGGGGGGGGGGGGGGGGGGGGATGTAGCCCTAGCCTACTTCTGTTTTCTTTCAGTGAAAGATGCTGCAATCACGTTTTACCAACAAAAAAAAAGATGTTTGAAAGGGCATATTGGTGAGAGATCGGGAACACTTGCAATCATTTATTTAGCAGTCTCATAGTTTTGTTTGAATGTTTTATATGGTATGGTCTCCTGAATCATACATGAACAAATGGTAGTCTAGCCTGTCGAGAGTGAGCTGAACGTCACACCTCTCTTTTCAAGACGTGCTCAAGAGACAACTTCAGCCATGTTGTATGTACCGTTGTGTTCCTGGCAGAAGGGTGCAAAAGTATCTGCCAACAACAAATTTTTATTCCGAGAAAAGAATATTCCAAAGTTTTGACCATTCTTTGACAACATCCACACATTTCAGTCTGTACATTGTCCAAGTTATTGATAGTAATATTCTTTAGTTCAGCATTCAAAGTTAGACAGTTTAGAAATTTGACCGAAATATCGTGTCTGCATCCATCTACTGGGCACGTGATGGTAAGAAGCTTGCACATGTAAATTATGAATGATATCGTAAATTAATATTTTCATTGATAGTTTGCATGTGATTTGTGATTGGCTTTACATGTTGTGCCCATGTCATTTCATCATGCTCTGATTAAGGGAATGTTTTCTATCAAATGATTTATCAAGAAATTTTACATTCTCTTTTGTCTATGTCTGAACATCTATTGGGTGTCAGATCACATGTGTAGGAATGTAGAGGTTTGAGGGCATTCTTATGGAACCTTTTAATCATATCTATAATTTTTCATATGATTTGATATCATGCCTTGATGGAACTGATGCATGTTTTAAAGAAATTTTTTACAAAGAATTCATTAAATTCATTAAATTAAATAGTTATAATAATGATGATAATTATGATGATGATGATAATAATGATAACCATAATAATAATTATAATAATAATAATGATTATAACAATAATGATAATAATAATAATGATGTAATGATATTTTACATTTATTTAACACGCTATATATTATACGTTCAATTATCAACCATCTCTATATCTAATTCAGTCCAATTATATCCTTCCAAATATCATACAGTATATGATTAACCAGCATTAAAAATAAACCTGTACCCAGTGTTGTGTACCTCGAGATTGATCTTGATCTCGAGACCAGACAATAATGATAATAATAATGATTATAATAGTAATAATGATGATGACATTTTACATTTATTTAACGCGCTATATATTATACGTTCAATTATCAACCCTCTCTATATCTAATCAGTCCAATTATATCCTTCCATACATGTATATCATATATGATTCACCAGCATTAAAAATAAACCTGTACCCAGTGTTGGGTACCTCGAGATCGATCTTGATCTCGATACCAGTCTTGAGATCGTCATCAGTAACCTCGATCTTGTTCTTGATCTCGAGGTGTTGGTCTTGATCTTGATCTTGATCTCGGAGCTTCTGTTCTTGGAATTTTCGCTCGAGATGGTTCGAGATCAACATTGTTATTACGTAAATTATCAAACGAAAGAGCTTTTAAAATCGTTCACCAATCGGCGAAAACACGACTCAGTGTTGGGTACCTCAAGATCGATCTTGATCTCGAGACCAGTCTCGAGATTGGCATCAGTAACCGCGATCTTGATCTTGATCTCGGACATATCTGATCTTGATCTCAGATGTTCTAATCTCGATCTTGATCTGGATCTCGGACTGTCTGATCTTGATCTTGATCTCGGACATATCTGATCTTGATCTCAGATGTTCTAATCTCGATCTTGAGCTGTGGATCTTGATCTGGATCTCGGACCCTCTGGTCTTGGACCCAACACTGCCTTTACCTCATTATCACTGTTAAAAAGAATGATTTTGGAAAGAAATGATTTAAACTGTACAGATATACCTACTCGTTTATCTACCATTATCATAGTCTGTTGCAAGAGACGCATTTTCACCAACCGTCCATTAAATGAGGCATTCCTTAGCAGAGTGTAAAACGCATTATTCATCCATGGCAAGGCAGTGTTAAATATAATCAATATTTTCGTGCAGTTTTAATATAATCACTATTTTTTTGCAGTTTTTCTGTTAATTTTTTGCAATTTTCATTCACATTGGTCCATTGATAAACATTTTTATTGTCCCCGCCGAACGAAGTTCGCGAGGGGACTATGAAACGGGCTCCGTTCGTGTGTGCGTGTGTGTGTGTGTGTCCGTCCGTCCGTCCGTCCGTCCGTCCGTCTGTCCGTGTGTGCTCAAATGTTAGAAAATGCTACTTCTCCGTCATTTCTTGGCCGATTTTGATTCTGATTGTTTTATCTGATAGGGCTTGGTGAGGGCTTCCAAATTTCTACACAAAATCGTGAAATTCATTAATTATGCAAATTCATGCAAATTTATTCAAAAGTGACGAAAAATGCTACTTCTCCTCTATTTCACATCGGATTTTGATTCCGATTGTTTTATCTGATAGGGCTGGGTGGGGGCTTCCAAACTTCTACACAGAATTTTGAAATTCATTAATTATGCAAATTTATTCAAAATTGACGAAAAATGCTACTTCTCCTCTATTTCACATCGGATTTTGATTCTGATTGTTTTATCTGATAGGGCTGGGTGGGGGCTTCCAAACTTCTACACAGAATTTTGAAATTCATTAATTATGCAAATTTATGCAAATTTATTCAAAATTGACGAAAAATGCTACTTCTCCTCTATTTCACATCGGATTTTGATTCCGATTGTTTTATCTGATAGGGCTGGGTGGGGGCTTCCAAACTTCTACACAGAATTTTGAAATTCATTATTCATGCAAATTTATGCAAATTTATTCAAAATGGCTGAAGGTCCATAATGTTTTCATTTTTTATATTTCAGTTGTATACATGCATTGTTGGTATTCTCTTCTTTTGCATGCAGTAACATTATTATTTTATTCACTAAAGTTTTTCACTGAAGTTTTAAGGTTCAGGCTAGTTAATTTCCACAGATCTGCACTTCCGGCGGGGACATTTATTACGCATTGCGTAATTTACTCATTCACTTGTTTTTTCTCAAACTATGTAAAAGTGGAAAATAACAATTGTTTCCATTTTGAGGAGGGAAAACTGAATAATTTAATAAAATTTAGATAACTCTGAACTACTATGGGTTAAATGAAGCATTCCTTTGCAGAAATAAAAAGCATTATTCATTCATGTAAATATTCATTCATGTGAAATTCAATCAAGGGTGGCCGAGAAAGATGAGGGGAGAGAGGGAGAGGAAATCAATTTTCTGGGAAATGTCTTAAGGGAGGAGGGAGTTGAGATGCAGGTCTGTAGGTATTGTTTAAAGAGAAGGGTGAGTTCGGGTAAAGGTGCCAAAAATGTGTTTTTGAGCTTTCTTCTTCTTTTTCTGTCCACTTGGCACTAAAAAGAACTACTCTTCAAATACCCCCATATTTTCAATATGATGAGAAACAGGTGAAGTGTTTGGACCTAATTAGCATTCATGCCATATGTATGTAGTCCCATATACACATTTCTGTGTGCAGTGCATATCACTTTCAGCAAAACTGAGTCAATTTCTTATCATTTGGATGATCCCAAAAGCTCACGGTATACAGAGATTCTTAAGTACTACATAATCAACCTTTCCACATTACTTCCACATAGTTTCTTTCACAATTGTAATCTCGTGACCAGATCTCAACCTTATCTTTAAGCATTCTTTCCTTGACTTCCTCTCCCCATCTGAGGTGTAGATGCTGTCGGGATGGCACTAAGAGCTTCGTGACGGAATTTAATCAGTACCTTTGATGCAGCTAGGCTTTCAAATGCAATTCAGGAATGAAATTGGCCATCCCGAATCTCATTTGCACCTCTCTGTAGTCCCTTATATTCATATTCATGTCTTGAAGTTGTTTTTTCATGGTGAGTTATAGGAGGGGGTTAGGTCAGAAAAAAGTGGGAAGAAAAATGTTTTAGAGTTCTTTTTACCTGCGGTAGGTTTTGATATTTATTGTATTTTTTGTAAGGAGATAACTTATTCTGGAGGACAATAAAGTTTTGCTTCTTAGACAGATAGTTAATCATGCATTCCCCCAAAATAATCACACTCATGATTTTTACAATATTTTTCTGGATATTGGCAGAATTGTTGTCAAGCATTGCTCTGTAAACAAAACATCAGGATTGAGGGGGAGTAATGATATTGTAAAAGCATACCTGTATTAGGAAAGTAAATAGTTGGTTGGTTGTCGGCGGCAACTGTCAGGAGTATCATGAAACAGAAACTTGAGACTTTCAGGAGGTTGGTCTTCCTGTAAGTGTACACCAAATTGGGTTTTACTACTAAGGAATTATTCATCAAGAATCAGTGCTTTTTTGGCTGGAATGACATCAAGAATAATGTGCACTTGAGGCAATTCTGAGGATTCTTTCCTTAACAAAATATCTCTTCATGCTGTAACTTAGAAATCATTGCAAAAAGTATTTATGGAAAGAGGACGTGATTGAAATCATTAAAATGAATTTGTTGATAACATTGAAATTAATTTGGTGCTTTGGTGTGCCACCTCTTCAGCACTGATAAATGACTAAAGCAGCTTGTGTCTCCTTTTCGTGACATTTCATTTTTAACTTTTAATATAGAATGCTCTGAATTACCTATTATATACATGTACATGAGCAGAAAGTGCAAAAATCGTTGTAAATTTGAGTCCGTTTTTGTGACTGTACATTTTGCCTTTCATGAATGAGAACAATTTAATAAATAATCATTGAAGTTTCTAAATTGGCATTGCAGAGTGAAATTCATAATCATTATTTTGAGTAAATTTCTTGTGTATTTTTTGTAATTGGTTCCTTTGCTACATCTTTTTTCCAACTATGACAGAGTAGAAAATATGAATAATTTGTGCTGATTTGAGGAGGAAAAGCTGATTTATTTAGCCCATAAGAAAACTCTGAACTGCTATAGGTAAAAGTGATATTTTGGCTGATGAGAGTTAATTCTTTCTTCCCTTATCTAAAATTCATTTAGATTCAGTAGTGGTTTTCTGTCCTAATCAAGTTATTATCATTTCATCAAATTCCGATGACTGCTATCCAGCTATTGCTCCCTCCTTTAGTTTCTACTGAGTAGAGCTAAGTATATGAAATGTTTTCTTCTTGTTATTTTACTGGGCTACTATCTACATTGTATAAATGATGAATGAAGCCTTGTGTACTTTCCATCTAATATGCAACGCTATCATTCCATTAATTATTAACTACTATGATTCAAGGATAATCAATTGTATCTGACAGTTAGTGCGAGTAACAGCATAGAGTGTCATGTAGGCCTCCCAATAATTGCCAATTACGTGCCTAATTTTTTAATCATAAATATCATAAATACTATTCCTTTGGTATATCATTTTAAACACCAGTGGTTTAAGATGGTCTATGTAATATGCCAACGCTACAAAAATTTATATATTCGCATGGGTTTTCAATGCTTAGAGTGATTTAAATGAATTCAGACAGGGCTGTTGCTTCAAGAAATTTAGGGTCATCCATGTTGTCAATATTAATCGAACATGCAAGAAATGAAGCATCAATTTAGAACATTTAGAAGCATCAATAGAACATCATTTGATGTAAAAGATTTCAACTATATAAAAATATACAAAGGTTTTGTGCATATTGATGAAAACATGTCGTTTCTCATAGCGTGACCATTTTGAAAATCATATTTAAACTTTTTTGTATTAAAAAGAGGCAGATTTGACTAAATCTATTTACACACCTTTGTCTGGTCATTATTTACGTGATGTAGACTTTCATACTTTCGTAATTAATATCATCCTCAAGACTTGAGGTTCAGAATTATGGTAATATGGAGTTATGCTTGCCTTGCAATGGCACTATTTTGGCTACACAGAATAAAAACATGTTTTGGGGGGAGTCACAGTACAAGAAATATAAAGCAAAGAAATTGCTTTTTAAAAATGAAGGAAAATAAAAGATAAATGTAAATTTTAGAAAAGAAAAATATTTCTCTGTTTTAATTGCATGAAAAGAGCTCATGCTATTCATCTTTTGAATAGGCATGTAATGGAAATCATTGTTTGGAACAAGATGAGTTTTAAAAGCATCAGTAACCCTAGGAATTCTATGAAGAATATCTTTGTCAATTAACAAGATTAATAGGCTATGCGGTAATGTTTCCTAAAGTTTCTATTTAAAAATTTGACATGCATAAATAGGCCTACATTTAGTTGATTGTTCATTGATTCATCTTGAAAAAAAAATTTTTTTAATCCCTGAAAGTTGTCAGAAAAATTATCAATATCTCATAACTGAAAAATTACCTTTGAATTTCTGTAAGAATTTTGAGAATTAAATTTTTAAACCTATTTACAGATACCTAAAAAAAAAGAAATATTACAACTATCGGATGAATGTCATAGACATTCCACAATATTGTCACCAGCCATATATACTTGCATCTCAAAGCCTTTTGGATGTACTTTTTAACATGCATTTTATAATCAGTATAGATACAAGTCAGTAGACTTGCCTTTTACCATTGCTAGAGACAATCCATAGATATTCATACCGCAAGCCTAGGTAATTACTTAATATACATGTAAGCTCCCTAAGTACATGCAATTATTACTGCCATGCCCCAATATTGCCAAAGTTTCACTGTGCACTTGAGCGTCCGCCACACGTCACAATTTATTGAAAGCCTCCCATTCATACGTACATTCACATTGATAGCTTTCTACTATGGAGAGACAAAACTCACAAAGAAAGACACACACAGACACACACACACCCACCCCACATCCCAAGCTTACAATGCACAGAGGCACTTAAGTCAATGCATCCTATTCCTCTACACACACACACACAATCCAACAAACTCATTTTCTCCACACTCATTTTCTCCACTGTCAGCGTACGTCCACCCACCTAGTGCACAGTCCCCCACACCATACACACTTTCCATGTAGTCCCATGCAAGGAGAAATGTGGGCTGGGAGTGAGTGTGGGGTATTAAAAACCATTTCATTAGGGATTCCTGTGTGTTGTGAGGCGATTGTTCCGTTGTCACTCTCACTTCTCACGGCAGGCAGGCAGGCAGGCTTCGGCTAGCAACCTGTTCCACGCTAAGCTGGATGCTTACTCTAGGAATATATTAGCAAGTTCAGGACCAGCTTGACCAGAAAATCAGTATCTTTTGTAAGTACATAAATGAATATTGCAAGAAATATTTAATCTTTATGCTATTATTTATGTCTACAGAGGTGATTATTTTGTGACAAAAAATCTCACTGGTATAGTTGGTGATGATATAAATGAGCATGCATGCATCCTTTTGTGGAAAACTTCATGTGTCGTATAGGTGACTGAATTGGGAATGGCTGCAGAAGATATTTCTAATCTACAGGATCACGGAGAGAATTTCCTTTTTAACTTCTCTTTGTTTCAGTATGAAAACAACATATTTCATTAGGTACCACAAATCATCCTGCAATAAAAAGATTGCACTTTGTTTGCCGCAAGGGTTGTACATGTAGATGCAATTTTTTTAATGCTAGTATTATCACCTTCCATGTCATTGTTGGCTTATTTTGTGAATGAAAACCAAAGTCATGGCTATGCTTCAGACATTGTAGATTGATGTCTGATTTGCGGTGTTGGCTACTCATGCAAACCTAATGGGAGATTGGAAATGCAATATGCGTGTAGAAATATGAGCATAGTGGTTAGAACAATTAAACACTACTGTAACCATTCGTTATACAGCCCAATCTGATTTAGCGCCCACTTGTAGAGAAAGGCCACCTGTCTACAAGGGAAATCTGTTTTGTTTCCTCTGAACTCATTGGAATCTGTGTAACAGGAACTTGTAGATAAAGAACACTGTCTATAAAGACTGATTTCCTACACCCTTTAGCCGTCTCTATATACAGGTTTCCCAGTATTTTGTCATTTTAACTGAATACTCATTTTTAGGGAAATTAAACTTTTCGTCATAAGTAGATGTGAACGTATTTTAAAGAAGTACCAAAGCTTATTTTCTCTAAAATGCAATAATATCTTTTCATGTATAATGGCCTTTTTGTTATGATACATGCATGGGTGACATTTCCTCCTAAGTCAATTTTGTACCCTGAAAGAATTCCTGACTTCAACTCTAGACCAGACACTATACTGAAATCTAACTCTGACCCTAAAGCTATCCTAAAACCCAATTACAACCCTAACTCTGACCCTATACTATAGGCCTACATGTGTCTTTGATGAAACGTTGCTGACGCGAATATCACTGGAGCAAATGTGTCATCTGCAAGTGTTTTCTCTATACCGTAATGTATCTTAACATACAATGTTTAGGCCTATAAACTCAATATTGTTGTTTCCATCATGTTCTCCCAACTATTGATTTTTTTTTTCCTGAACTAAAATGGAAACATATTTTTGTATTATTTGCTAATATTATAGTACGATTCAAGGGGTGGTCCAGAATTATGAAAATTATGAAAAATTATGAAAAATATTGAAAATTATGAAAAATTATGAAAAATTATGCAATATAAAAAAAAATGAAAAATTATGCAAAATTATGCAAAATTATGCAAAATGAAAAATTATGAAAAATTATGAAAGTTGTTGAGCACATTTTCTCCTGACATCCCCGGAATTTGATTTTTGAAATTCCCGACCCTTCCAAAGAGTGGGGGGAGGAGTAGGAGCCCTGTTGTTTTTTGTTTTGTTTTGTTGTTTTTGTTTGTTTGTTGTTGTTTTTTTTGGGGGGATGGGTTCATTTCATTTTTTCATTTATTTGGTTTATTGAAATAAAAATAAATATGCAGCTCGAAAGATGAAATTGTTCAATTTACGAAAGTAAGTCATATAGAACATATAAATAATCAACAGAAGAAATTGTTTGAAAATTAATTGAATGATTAAACAAGTTAAATTTATATAGTGCATAAATCTGGCATTAAAAAAAAATGTCTTGCCAAGAAAAGGAAGAGAGAAAGGGAAGAAGAGAGAGAGAGAGAGAGAGCAAATGTTAGTGGAGAGAGGTAGAGAGAAGAGAGAGAAGAGGAAGAGAAGAAAAACAAGGAGTGTATACAAGCAGAGAAAGAGAAGATGGAGAAGGGAAAAAAGAAAGAGGTAGAGAAACAAAGAAAGAGAGAGAGAAACAAAGAAAGAGGTAGAGAAACAAAGAAAGAGGTAGAGAAACAAAGAAAGAGGTAGAGAAACAAAGAAAGAGGTAGAGAAACAAAGAAAGAGGTAGAGAAACAAAGAAAGAGGTAGAGAAACAAAGAAAGAGGTAGAGAAACAAAGAAAGAGGTAGAGAAACAAAGAAAGAGAGAGAGAGAAACAAAGAAAGAGAGAGAGAAACAAAGAAAGAGAGAGAAACAAAGAAAGAGGTAGAGAAACAAAGAAAGAGGTAGAGAAACAAAGAAAGAGGTAGAGAAACAAAGAAAGAGGTAGAGAAACAAAGAAAGAGGTAGAGAAACAAAGAAAGAGGTAGAGAAACAAAGAAAGAGGTAGAGAAACAAAGAAAGAGGGAGAGAAACAAAGAAAGAGGTAGAGAAACAAAGAAAGAGGTAGAGAAACAAAGAAAGAGGTAGAGAAACAAAGAAAGAGGTAGAGAAACAAAGAAAGAGAGAGAGAAACAAAGAAAGAGAGAGAGGAAGAAGAGAGAGAGTATGAAGGAGATCAAGGAGAGACGGAGAAAGGAGAGAGTAAGAGAAAATAGCTGAGAGAGGGGAGAAGAAATGGAGACCAAAAATATGATAATGCATATGAATACTAGTCATGAAATACATTTACATACAAAAGTATACTCTCAGCATTTATCTCTTTTTTTTTTTTTTAATCAAAAGGGGTAAATCCATCTAGAATATGAACTGAATTTATACAGAAAGTACCTGGAAAGCAACAGGTTTGAATGTCAATGCCAATATTGTATCACTTTTTTTTTTCTTCAGATTAGTGTGGGAACTGTCGCAGCTGTATAATTATTCTTTGCATGAGATTAGACTTGTTTTTTTTCAAGTACTAACCTTATGCTAAGTGATGTTTGTCTACAACTATGACATCATATGTGATGTCATTGACAAAGGAGTCTGCAATGAATCAGCAAGTCTATTTTCTTCATAAATTCTGATGAATAAACCTTTTTTTTTTTTTTACTTCAGAATTCTGACTGTTATATCGAAAATGAGAAATACAATACTTTCAAAATATCACTTACATCAATTTTGCTATCCGTTTGTAAATATTGTATTTTAAATTGATGCTGTGTTCACATGTTGTGATAGATTCAAGTTCTTTTCATTTCCTAATCTTTGGATTTTTTTTCCCCATGTGAAAATGGCCTGATATTCATTACTGGGAACTAGATCAAGAAAAAAAGAAAAATGAATATAACTTTGAAGACATAAGGAGGCTATTTCATGTTACCTCATTTTTGAAATGTCAAAAAGCTGATCAGTTGAATGCTTCATCACCTCTTCTGTATGAATGAAAAACATGAGGGGGCGGGCATTATTGTTTCATGCACATTGAAATGCATGAAGTGTCTAACGATGCTGTCGGGCATTTGTATTAAGATGAGCGGGGAGAATGTTGGAGAGAGTCCTACATCGTGAAGTGTTTTGTTCCAATAGACATTGAGAAGTACATGTACTGAGTAGGGCTGTGTATTGTAAAGGTCAATTGCTTGCATTGAGTTGTTGATTTCATCATCAAAAGGTGTACTAACATACATGTAAGGGCGGTTCTCATGATTGAAAACAAGCAAATAACTTGACATTTAATTAGAATGAGAAGAAAAACAAAACTCTTTGACTATATACATGACAATTTTTTTTCTCTCAAAAATATTTGTATATTAACAATGTTGCCAGACAGTGTTAATGAAAAACACATGAAATGGGAAGGTCGTGAAACAATTTTGTTCTTGAAGAGAAACTTTAAACTTCCTCAGACTTGGGAAATTTGTCATATATATATATATATATATATATATATATCAGCCCCATAACTCTATAAATTTGTACATATATATGCAACTGAAAACAAATGAAATGAATAAAACCATCACCAATAAATTTTTTAAAATGTTTTTGATTTGAGCAAACTAAAATACTAGTAATTTTTTAAATCCAAGAGGTACTACGTAAAGAATGCACACCTTGGTCCCACATATTCAAATTTATGTATTATTTAAGAACAAGCATTTGCAGTTATTGTCCCCGCCGAACGAAGTTCGTGAGGGGACTATGAAACGGGCTCCGTACGTGTGTGCGTGTGTGTGTGTGTGTGTGTGTGTGTGTGTGTGTGTGTGTCCGTCCGTCCGTCCGTCTGTCCGTGTGTGCTCAAATGTTAGAAAATGCTACTTCTCCGTCATTTCTTGGCCGATTTTGATTCCGATTGTTTTATCTGATAGGGCTGGGTGGGGGCTTCCAAACTTCTACACAGAATTTTGAAATTCATTAATTATGCAAATTTATGCAAGTTTATTCAAAATCGACGAAAAATGCTACTTCTCCTCTATTTCACATCGGATTTTGATTCCGATTGTTTTATCTGATAGGGCTGGGTGGGGGCTTCCAAACTTCTACACAGAATTTTGAAATTCAATAATTATGCAAATTTATGCAAATTTATTCAAAATTGACGAAAAATGCTACTTCTCCTCTATTTCACATCGGATTTTGATTCCGATTGTTTTATCTGATAGGGCTGGGTGGGGGCTTCCAAACTTCTACACAGAATTTTGAAATTCATTAATTATGCAAATTTATTCAAAATTGACGAAAAATGCTACTTCTCCTCTATTTCACATCGGATTTTGATTCCGATTGTTTTATCTGATAGGGCTGGGTGGGGGCTTCCAAACTTCTACACAGAATTTTGAAATTCATTAATTATGCAAATTTATGCAAATTTATTCAAAATTGACGAAAAATGCTACTTCTCTATTTCACATCGGATTTTGATTCCGATTGTTTTATCTGATAGGGCTGGGTGGGGGCTTCCAAACTTCTACACAGAATTTTGAAATTCATTATTCATGCAAATTTATGCAAATTTATTCAAAATGGCTGAAGGTTCATAATGTTTTCATGTTTTATATTTCAGTTGTATACATGCATTGTTGGTATTCTCTTCTTTTGCATGCAGTAACATTATTATTTTATTCACTAAAGTTTTTCACTGAAGTTTTAAGGTTCAGGCTAGTTAATTTCCACAGATCTGCACTTCCGGCGGGGACATTTATTACGCATTGCGTAATTTACTCATTCACTTGTTTATAAAGGTCACTGCATTGAAAGAACATAATTATGCTTTCTTTATAAAGCTCCTGTCGGACTACAGTCCGAATAGTGTGGTCAGTAAGTTTTTACAATTTAGGTCAAGTTTTAAATTGACAAACATGCTTAATAAAAATGACTCAAAGCCGGCTCTTTGTGTAATTTGGGACAACACCAAACTTACTTTTATAGGGACATAACAGAATGGCCAATTTGAAAAAAAAATATTGATATGCAGTGGTTATATTTTCTCTATTTCAAAGGTTATATTTAGTTCTTGTAATATGATTTCTCAGATAATTAAATGAAAGTGAAACTTAATTTACAAAAATTCAAATTATAGATACTATCTGCTGGACGATATTGCTAAGAAATGTGCCAAAGCTAAGTAATTGGCAAAGAAACGTGGAAATCAAGCTTGTACCATGCACATCACACACAGCTTGATATACATGTACAATGTGACTTGTGTTTTTTTTTAGTGAATATGATTTCCAGATTATAAAAAATGTGTATTTTGTATTTTGCTGGTCCACACAGCACATCTACTGCATGACAAACAATACAGAGTTATTTTATGCCAGTTTCTCTTGAGGTGAAATTCTGGTTTGCATGTCCTTTTTCCGAAGGTTCGTATTTCCGAAGGTTAGTTACTCTGACGGTTCATAATTCCAAAAATGAAATAGGTTTCATAATTCCGAAAATGAAAGAGGGTTCATAAATCTGAAGGTTTGTAACCCTGAAAAGTTATGTAGAGCTCTATTGCATTTTCGAAATAATGAACCCTGTTTCATTTTCAGAATGATGAACCTTCAGAATAACGAACTTTTGGAGTAATGCATCAAATGTTCGGAATTATGAACCCCCTGCTATGGGAAATTTGTGTTTCGGAATTACGAACCTTCGGAATTATGAACCTTCAGAAAAACAAGTACCCCAAAAAAATTCTGTTACCAGAACTCAAAGTAAGCCTTAGAAATAAACTACGGCATGTTGGCATTCCATGAGAGACGTATTTACTTCCCATGCCAAATGACATAAATTTTACCAATTTGAAGATTGTGGGTATATTGATATGTAGCAGTAACATGTTTAGACCTTGGAAAAACAACAAATCTACTATTGTTACAGCTTTTCTTCAACTGTATATGTATATGTATGTGGGATAATCACAATGTTTTGATAAAGTAAATGGAAGCTAACTTTTAATGCAAGACAATAAACTTTAAAAGACCATTTATATATACATGTACAGTGTCATGAACATTTTGATACATTATGGTATTTTCTATCTGTAGAGTGTACAAAAGTTCCCCAAATTTGTTAAATTTAAATCCACTTTGTGAAAATCTAATAGGCAGTGGGTGATTTAAAACAGGAAACTTTATGAAGTCAATTTCCTACCGGGGATCTTAAGTATTTTTCACATTTCATTTGATTATTACTTTACTTTTGAATAAACACAGATCAGGTCAGGTTGTTGGTACCGTACCATTTGTGAATTAGAATAAATTATTCTGGAAATTTGATCTCAGAGGCTTAACCAAAATGTGTATGTATATATATCTTTATTCTTTTCTTCGAAAGTTATGCATTACCCTTTAATGTTGCATTGTAGCGTGCTCCCTATCTGCAACAGCTGGTCTGAAACATTTATGATGCCATACTCTTTTAATTAGACCCAGACTTTACCCAGTCATGGACCAAAAAAGGATTCATATCGGACCATATGTGACATATGAACTCTGAAAGTAGTACAGACTGTACTATATATATATATATATATATATATATATATATATATATATATATATATATATATATATATATATATATATAAAATGTATGTATGCATCTTATGCATTTGATTTGATTAGATTTTATTCATATTATCATCCTACATAGATCATCAGTGGCATAATAATTTAAATTTTATACATGAATGGATCGTCGTAAGCTTTAATCAAAAGCCTGATGGAGACTATAAATCTGTGTATGTAAGAATACACTCTGAGTCAGTGTAACATGTCCGTGCATCGGTAAATATTTAAATGTCTTTTCTTTCCAAGAAAAATTTCATCTCGGCGTTTAATTAAGGAGTATGATCATGCGTTGGCAGAGGGAAAACAAGTAATCATTTTGTTGATCCATGCCAAAAAAAAAAATATTCTTCCATCTGAAGATTCCTTATGTATATGTTCTTGTATAATGTATATGTTCATATGTAGTAGGAGAACAGTAGGCCTACTACTTTTCTTTAAAGTCCTCAAAATCTTCCTACATGTATATTTAAATTTTCCTATTTAAAAGAAAATATAACTTTCACCCATTAAAATGAAATGGCAGAAGAGTAATACATTTACATGTTAGTATTCTTTCAGAGAGCAATATTCATACGTCTTTCCATTATACTTATTTTGATAACACCAACATATTTTAAAGCCACTTTAGGAATAAATAGAATTTTAATAGGTACACTTAGTAACCACATTATGAAGTGCGTGGGCAAAAAGCCAATGAAGACTTTAAAGTGGCAATTTACACACCTACGCTGGTGATGTTAACTGTAAAATTATACCATATCTTCCTTTCTATATGGCGATCTGGTGATAGAATTTTACCACAAATAGATTTTTATTGGTGGATAATGTAAATCAAAGCTTCTAACTTCCATTTTGTTGTAGGGTAAATTGGGGCATTGGATATAAGCTTTTTGGTCTTTTAGAGAGTGATTTTAGAGTTTGTTACTGCCAATCATTTTTATAGCCTTTTAAGCAGTGCTAAGTGTCTCCTTTGAAAATTCTCTATTTGATATGGACCATTGAAGAACGTTGTTGCAGCAAATGACTGAATTGAACCTTTTTTCACTTGCAGAGATACATCTATTATACATTTAAAGGTGGAACATCATCCCACACTGTTTCAGAGAAATAATCTGTCTTGCCACTTTGAAAAGATGCCTCAAAACATATACTTCTTTCCCCAGTAATCTAATGTGCTAATATAATCTCTTACTTTTTGAATATGTCTTTTTTGCTGTTGCTATTGCCTTTTCTCCTGAAATTTGTAATTTTATAAGTGCTAAGGTACTTTCTGTTTTTAGCGCCCCTAAATATTCTATATTATCACTGTATTATTAGTAGTAGTAAATGTCATGATAAAATGGACCTATGATAATCATTGTGAGATAATACTTTCATTTACTGAAAATGATATAGAAGAAAGAGCAGAATGATATTTTACATTATGATTTAGGTTTATCATGAAATAGGTAAATTTAAACATTTCTAGATTACCACAAAGAGTCAGAAATACTGCCATTACCGACTGATATTCATTATTATACAGGTGAAAAGTAATATGGTTTATATTTAATGCATATCCCCTTGTAATTCTAAACTATATAGCCAACAGCAATTTTCAGTACACATATTCCCCCATTCTGTCTGATTGTGAATAATTTTACAATAGATGTTTTATGTGCTGTGGATTTTGCAGTTTATATTTTCTTTCACATTTGAATGATTGCAAACATTTAAAATTGAAATATATTTCTGATTTTATTTTGAAACCTAAAGAAATCCTGTTTATCTGCTTATCTTAAGACCCACATGTTTTCTTTGAATGTTGGTGATAGAACTGTGCCAGTAGCAGTACTCTAACAATTGTGTCAAATTTTAAAGAATGGGGCTGTTATTCATTTTCAAACGAATTGGGGAAACCTTAAATCAAACAAAAGTGTCAAAACATACTCAATTCATATTAAAATGTTTCCATCACTATAAGTCCTTGCATGATTTATATACAGTATACTTGGACATAAACTTTCAAAATAAATAAAATCTCATGAATAAGACCTTCCCTGATTTAAATCCTTGTGCAAAGGTTGTATTTAATAGCGTGAACCTGTCAGATTTTAATTTGATTATCCTCCTCGCGTTAACCCCCACCTTTAAGGCAGAAAATAAGCCTCTAAAACGGAATCATTTCCAGGCCATATCACTTCATAGGCACATTACATCCCTGCATTTCATATGCTGGTACCTACTTCCCTTGTTGATAAACGAGCCAGCTGCTCGCACCTCGATATTGCGTTTCCGGCCCGGTGTTTTGTGAGAAGTGCCAACTCATTGTCTATTTCATGGTGGTACTTGGTATACACGTGGGTCTCTGAAAAATTCATGCAGTTTATACACAGTGGTGTTTATTTTCCCTGTCACGTAATGCTGTGCGAAGCGAGGATCGGGTCTGGGCTGTAAAAGAACGGTGGAGTTCTCATTTCGTGCAGCAATTAGAATTCAAGTTAAGCAAGCGCCGTCTGTTACAGTCACTTATGTTTGACTGAAATTCGGAAATGTTTGATCACTCTATTAATCGACCAGACAGCAATTGATCCATTAAGGTCAGATAATTCATTACTCCCACAGAATAGAATGGAAATATTCCGTTGTTGTTCGCTTAAGCATGATATGTTCAAAGTACATGTAGATAAGGACATCACATTGATTATTGCTTGCAGAATTGCATTTTTATTGCAACTGTCTAGAAGCTATTCTGAAAGGTTAATTACATAGGAAAAGAGATAAATTGTATATTCTGTGGTTTTGGAATCATCCAATTTTGCTGAAATCACATAGTAGGGCATTAGTAGACTTCTACACAGGAATAGATGTTCTCTGTGAATGGTGTTGTGTGCACTATGGATAGGGTTTATACTTGAGACAGACCTTATACATGTATTTTTTTTGTATTTGTAGCCTTGATTAAGATCTTTGAGAAAGAGAGAAATTTATAATTCAATTTCAATTTCAAATCATTTATTTGCATTAAAAAAAAATTACAAAATATACATACATAAAAACATAGGTTGAGTATACAGGCATAATACAAAGAATACAAATGTGCAGGATTTACGAAGGCCATAGGCCTATCAAAGGCTAATCGCAAACAAAAAAGACATGGGTATAAGACAATTAATAGCTTAAAGCTGATGTGCAGTTTTGGTTGCAAAGAAGGAAACTAGAAAGAAACGTATTAAATGTATAGTCTTGTGTAGTTCTCCTTATATAAAAAGATATATGTAGATCATTTGTTATACCATCCCTGATTTCCATGTAACTTTAGTGTACAGTACATGTAAATATCTGTGAGGAATGCTAAATAACGGCTATACACTGCCGTACCCTAGGACCCTTCCAACCCGACGTCTGCCTGCACAACAATGTCAGACATAGCGTGTGTGCTATACACAGTTCCCCTGTAGATTACATGTGTGTACACATAGTACAACTTGCCGTCATAGGAGTTTTTGTTCCTGTCCCGGTATCTAAATTATTTTTTACCTCTCACTTGTTTAATATTTAACATAAGGAGGTAAAAACTTCACAGCAGGTTAATTATGCTATTTTCTTGCTATTTATGATCTAAAATCAAATAAATCTGACAAAAGGTTTTTGAAGGCTTACCAAAACTGCACATTACCTTTAATATCTTGTGTGTTACTTTGTTACTTTGGTGAGGGGTCTGTGCAGTACTGTTCAATCTGTATTTATTGAATGTACATGTGCATGTCGTGTATCAGTCAAGCTTGATAACGATTTTTGAGATAGAGAGAAATCGAAGATTCAGTATTAAGGCTGAAATTTATATATGAATTCACCGCAATATTTTTTTTTAACTGCTGTACAATAAGCCTGTACACTGTAGTTAGGATCTGTACAATACAGACTTTTTATTTATTGACTATATTCAACCTTGATGAAGATCTCGATCCCTGGCAGATGAAATCTTGAAATCTCATTCAGCTATGATGCACTAAATGACCCCCCCCAAAAAAAAATTGCTGCAGCAAAACTGTTTGTGTAAATGAAAGACGAGAATCTTTTTTTTTTTTGAGGGTGGAGGGTTTTAGAAAACATTGCTACATGCAAAAATGGCCTCTTTGTGTACTCACAGCTCTATTTTTCCACGTCTAAACATGTCGTATCTGTATGGGGTCTGTGTCGTGAGCGTGTACACTGTAGTTAGGGTCTGCATCAAGCAGACTTCCTATTTATTGAATATTCTTGATAAAGATCTTTCAGATACAGAGCGATGTAAAATAGCTAGCGTTCTAGCATAACTGGAAAAGGTGTCTTCTGCAGATAGCAATACATGTAACTGTGCAGTAAACATGCTGTACACTAGCTGTCTTTAGGGTCTGCCCCCCCCCCCCCCCCCCCCAAGGCTTTCTGAGGCTGATCGGTTAAGGGTATAAGGCATTTTGTCCGTCCATCACATTGAATATTTTATGGATTATGATTTCAGTAGTCAGCCATGACAACCAAATTTTATCAAATTTCAACTCCTTCAGTGATGCCCTTCACAATGAAACATAAAATAGCTCTCTTCAATTAAATACTTAATTTCTACAGGCCTTCAAACTTTCAAAATTTGTCAAATGTCCGACTAACCGATCAGGCTCTTCTATTTATTGAATATATTCAGCTTTGATAATACAGAGCAATGTAATATACCTAACATTGCAGCAGAACTAGAAAAAGTGTTTTCTTCAGATAGCATCGGATGTAACTGCACAGTGTACAAAGTACACCATTGACAGTGTGTGCATGAAATGCATTTTCTATTTGTAGAATATATATATATACAGTACGTGTAAACTTGAGTACAGATCTTTGAGATCGAGAGCAATTTAAGATAGCTGGCATTTTAGCAGAAGTAGAAAAGTGTTTATTTATCTTTTATTTTATTTATTTGCAGTTTTATTTATACAGGGTAATCATTGTCAGTTTCAGTACTGCTTTCCACAACAGCCATGTCTGCATTTACTATGTTCATGTCAATATTTTTTAAAGATTGACATACAGAAAAAGAATATAATCCCTTGTAGAAATTAGAAAGAAAGAAATAATTTTTTCTGCACATAGCATATGTTGCCTAACTGCAGTGTGCAAGTTACTGAGTACAAAGCAGACTTTCTATTTATTCAATATATTTAGCTTTGATAAAGATCTTTGAAATAGAGAGCAGTGTAAAGATACCAGCATTCTATAACAGAACTAGCAAATGCATTTTCTGCAGATAGCATTGTGTATAGCTTTACAGTGTGCAAGTAAACAGTTGCCAGGTTCAGTACCAAACAGACTTTCTAATTTATTGAATATATTTGGCCTTGATAGGTCATTCATCACTGGAGCTCTCCTGTTCATCTCAAAACACTTGACAAATTGGACTTGGGGATAGCTAGAATAAATTCTCAAAGAGCAGGGGTCATGTGCAGTGTGCACACTTACATACATGATGAGATAAATGTACAAGGTGTCCCAGAAATTATATTTCTTAAAGGCCTGTTTGATTTCATATGGTCATTACATGTTAATACATAGATTTATATATCATAATTATTTTTTTTTGTTCTTTTCATCCTACATGATTTTTAGATTCATTGCCATCTTAGCATTTTTTATATCGAGAATGAATTTTCAAAGAGTAGGCCGTGTCATGTGCACATGCATAATGATGTACAGGTGTCTACAAAATTACAGGGCACTATTTCATATGCCCTTGTACGTATGAACATGCACATGTATGATTAGATACAGGGTGTCTCCAAAAATCAAAGGCAATGGATTCCCTTGGAGTGATGATTATAGCTAGGACAAGGTGACTGTTTATTTTAGTGAGACACTCTGTATTCATGGTGAATATGAGATGTACTTTATGATTATTATCGGATTACATTCCTGTATTTTTTGTTGCTCTAGCCTTCAAAAGGTGCCAATTTAATTTGTTCATAGATGCACTTGGATATCCTACAAATGTATATATTTTGTAGCTTCAGCATGTGACTGGTGAACACAATTTTGTTGAACAATCTGCAGTGTTGGATACCTCGAGATCGATCTTGATCTCGAGACCAGTCTCGAGATCAGCATCAGTAACCTCGGATCTTGTTCTTAATCTCGAAGGTGTTGGTCTTGATCTTGATCTTGATCTTGATCGCTCAAGATCAACATTGTTATTACGTAAATTATCAAACAAAAAAGCTTTTAAAATCGTTCACCAATCGGCGAAAACACGACTCAGTGTTGGGTACCTCGAGATCGATCTTGATCTCGAGACTGGTCTCGAGATCAAGATCAGTCTCGAGATTGGCATCAGTAACCTCGATCTTGATCTTGATCTCGGACATATCTGATCTTGATCTCAGTTCTAATTTCGATCTTGAGCTGCGGATCTTGATCTTGATCTGGATCTCGGACTGTCTGATCTTGATCTTGATCTTGATCTCGGACCCTCTGGTCTTGGACCCAACACTGACACCCTGTATGCATGACAACTGTGAGTTCTACATGAGTAACCCTATATTGGTTGTAGCTTTAGCCTAAAATTAATGAGTGTGCCATGATTGATGCCATAGCACTGGGTGCAGCTTAATGTGGCTCCAAACAGGAAGGTCATAGGTGAATTGATAAAAAGAATTGAGAATGCATCATCATGAGATGCGGAGTCATTTTGTTGAGACAGTCTGTATACATGTACGTGACAATTGTGAGATGCACTTGAACATTTCTATATTGGTTGTAGTTTTAGCCTACAATTGATGAGTGTGCCATGATTGATGCCATGGCACTGGGTGCAGCACGCTCAATGTGGCTCGATCCAAACAGGAAGGTCATGGTTGACTTGACAAAATATTTGAGATTATCATATGCACTGGAGAATATGTGCCGACGAATGCACACAGGCAAATTTCTAGAAATGCGCATTTTTGACCTTTCATTTCAGTCTTTATCTAAATTCTTAACAGGGATATTTTATTTGATATTTCTTTAATCATATATTATATGATATACTATTTCTTTTCTTTCATTACAAACTAAAGGGAAAAGAGAAAAAAATTGCCAAATTTTTGTGTTTGTGCCCTTTTAATGGCAGACAACGATATGTAGTTGGGGGGCATACATGAAAGAGTGTTTTATTACTGCCTAAGAATGTACACTGTGTGGAATACAATAATGACACTATAGTGGTTTGAGTGATATTCTAGTTATTCTGCTATATTAAAATGATGTAAAAATCTGGATTAAAATTACTTCTTGAAAATAATTCCACAACCTGTATTTGTATTCAAAAGAAAATATCAACAAGCTGGTAATTTGAAGAGGCTGCTGAGCAAAAAATGTATTTTCTGATAGATTACCATACAAATGTTTACAGAATTTACTATGAATTTCACTTCATTATATACTTAAATCACTTAAAACAGACCTTTTGTTTTTACTTAGCTAAAGATATTTTCAAATTAAAATATTGATCATGTGAGTCATTAACAAAATTATACACAATAAATGTACAATGTGCAACTAGAAAAAAAAAAACTCTGTCACTCATGAAGGAGCTGAGCTGTGGGCAGTTTATGTAAAGTGCAGTGCTTCAAAAAAGATACAATAATACAAACGTGTATTATTGTAATGCAGTGTTTTACCATGTGTCACTTTATGGTTAGGTCCATATGGCACGTTCCCAGACAAAGTCCATTCAAACACGTGTTATCGTATTTGGTTGTGATAATTATTATGATAAGAGGAAGTTATTACATGTAAGTACACAATCGAACAATTTTGATTGTCATTGTGTAGTTGTCAGCTTCAAAAACACTTTGTACTTGTAAAATTAAGCTGGGCAACTCGAAGCTATTAGTACATGTATGTCTGATAAATGTATTTTATTGAAAGTCCTACCAGAGCTTAGCTCAGACCAAATGTATCATTGTACGTCATGACAATGATACATTTGTTGTCAAGTTATGTTTGTTCCTGTTCCCCCGGTCTACCTGGGGCCCATTTCATAAAACTTGTTATCAGTATAACAACTGCTACATTTCTATGACAAATTTGGTCTCAGCCAGTCAGATGCAAGGATTTCAGGAGCTAGTTCTTGCAACTTGTTTATATTGATAACAAGTTTTATAAAATGTGGCCCTGCAACGTTTGGGACACAAAATGACCAAATACCCTGGACTTGCGTGCTCACATTTTGGTGAATTACTTTATCATATGTTGAGATATATGATACCATCTGTTTAGAGGCAGAAGGGCGTTAATTTGTATACTTTTACACAGATTTAACGCCCTCCTGGCTCCAAACAGACAATAAAGTAAACGTTATGACAAACGAACAAACTTGGGGATTTAGCGATGAAATTAAAGATGATGATCAAGACCCATTTTTTCCACTTTCCAAAACTTAGCCTTTTCAATGATTAATGAGAAATAATTTCTTCTTTCATATTCAGGATGTGATGTTAATGTTGCAGACAATGTAAGATTGTAACCCAAAGACCACTGATGGTACCTGATCTTCATCATCGGCTGCAGGAAACAGTGCAGACTGGTGCAACACCTAAGAGGGAATAAAATCTGTATTTTAACAAGGGTGAGTACAGGATCATGTATTCATATTTTGTCTGCATTAGCATATTCGGACCACAACCCTCAAACACCCCCCCCCCCCCCCCACACACACACACAGAGAAAATTGGCCCAGGGGTAGTTGTCCAAGGAATGTAGATGTCAGTGGGTAAATGTTGCTGTTCTTCGTTAACAGTTGTTCCTATATGCTGGTGTTGCTGTTCTTGGTTGAGAGTTGTTCATATGCTCGCAGTCTAGTAGTTATTGTCCTAAAACCCTGCTGTAGTAATCAACATTTTAATTACCTCTTTCTCTTTTGGGGGCATCCTGTAGAAATGTGCAGGTTTTTTTGTATAATCATATGGAGATTTGATGATACTTTGACTTGGTGTATACCTGTATTTCACCAGTCAAGCCCATAATGGATGCAGAGATACATGTGGCTCTATTGAACTGTAATGTGTAAATTTTTAGTTGAGAATATGTTGTTTATAAGATACAAATCCTTGCTTCTAGTCCTGCTCAAGGATTCAAAACCTATAAAGCAATGTGACTGAATTATTGATTTTTATAAGTTGATTGTTGTGTTCTAGCCAGGTTAGATTAAAGAAGCCCTGAGAAAATCAAATCCATCACATTGCACATTATTCTGTTTTTATCTCTAATCTATTTCTTCTCCATTTATTTTGCCAACATCTAACACAATACCCTTTTTTGCCTTCTAGCTAGATTGCACTTATTTTACTACAGCTGTTAATTAACCGGCCATCTATTCAAAAGCAGTGCTTGCACTATGTAATTGTGGAGCACTTGGTTGTCACATCAAAATCTTTACAGACCTCTACTTATGTGAATTCTCCACATCAATTCAAGACGTAATCGCAATGTGCTTGATCTATCTAGCCCTTGAGGGCAAGCACCTACGCAAGAAGTAATTAGATTATTGTCGCCTCCAATTGGGTTAGGTTACCATGGTGATTGTTCTAAATTTTTCACTCCCGGCATTTCCGCAGCAATCTAGTGCATCTTTCAAGAATAAGATACCTTTTTTTTTCAAGGTGAATGTGATTTGGACTTCTTTTATGCCTTCGTGCATCACACACAGTGACTTTCCAGTGACAGGATTGGAATTTCAATGTTTACATTGGTGCAGTTTCATGGTGAAGTGTGTACATGACATTTAAAAAGCAAATTTCATATTGTAGTTCATGTATTATAAATTTGGAAACAGGTTTTTAGGGTATGGAAGATGATGGATTGTACAAACCCATTCAATAGCTATTAACCCTTTCAGGACAGGAATAATTTAAGGGCTAAATTGATCACATTTTGTTCTTCAAATTGTCAACAATAATATTTTTCTTTTAGTGCTACAAGATTGTAATAAAGGGTAATGTCTTTGAAAACAATATACATGGTTAAAAGAATTGTCGAAAAGTTGAAAAAGTTGCCAATTTCGATAAAAAACAATGATTTTGAACCTCTCAATGTGTTGCCAATTTAAGGATTTTAAAGCTTCTCCTTTTTAAAATTCCTGGGATCAAATGCAATATGGTCATGTAACAAAAATAGACATAGTGTGTGCAGAAATTTTTTTCTCTTTCTACTCATGTATCTGGTATATTTTTCAGGACTCTGAATCAAAAGTTATTGAGCCAAACCTCAAAATGTGGTCAATTGTCTCGAAAGGGTTAATGCTATAAGTATAATCAGTTACTCAAGTTTTCAATTCAACAAGCCTTCCTCTTGGCTTTTCTAGTCATGCCCTATTTCCATTCATTTTACGGATTTTCATGAAATTTGGTAAGATGGTACATGGTATGAAGATACAGCCTAAGTTCAATCTTGGAGTGTGTCATATCTCATTAACTATGCGAAAATAGCTTATTATGTATGCAAAAATGTGGTTTCCGTTCGATAACTTTAGTTATGTTTGACAGATTTTAATGAAATTTGTTATGAACGTACATGGTATCAAAGACAGCCTAAGTTTGATTTCAGAGTATGTAGGTCAGTATGTAGATTTTGTGGATTTATAACCCACTGTTGCCACCATGACAGCAATTTGTGAAAGTTCCCATGACTCGAGATGATAATTATTGGAGATAGAAATTCTTGTAACACATTCAAATCCCATGTTATATCTGACAGTGTCCACAACATAGAGGCATACCAAGATTATCCTTTAAAGATTCTTTATATAGTTTTTAAAAAAATTACATTATTTGAGAATTTATAAAGTTTTGTGATTTTTATGAATGTACATCTAATTGCTGCTGCTGTAACGATGTGTGAAAAATTCCACTAAACATAATAATTATGCCAGAAATGGATTACCTTCGGCTCTTTCAACCCAAGGCTACATGTCGACAAGAAAATCTAAGTCTGTACATTTGATGATGTAAGCTGGCCATGACAGCTACATGTATTAATGCAACAATGATACAAGTAATGACCAATTTAAGAAAAAGAATAACTGTGATATTTCATCTAAAAATTCTGTTGCGCCCTCATAATTTATGAGAGCTAAATTATATTAATGGTAAGGCTAAAGGCTAAATCTATATTAAATTAAAAACAGATTTTATGACAAGTACATTTTTATTATTATCCTCATCATGGCAATTACCATTACACTTACAATTGTTTTACAGTGGTTTTTTTCCACTATTTTTTAATAGGCCTGTTTGTTATTAAGAGTATGTAGAAGGCCTATCATCATATTATTTATCATCACCATCATCATCAACATCATAATACATATTATTGGCATTTATGTTGTATTTTCCCCTTTATTTGAATAGATCCATCAGTTGAAGCGAAGTTTTAAGTTCAACCTCCTGTTTGTCCAAATGGCCATTGACTCAGAAAGAAATAAGACAAGTAGCACCTTGAAAAGAGCTCATTGCAAGTGAAAGATTAATGAAGATTCACGCTTGTATGTTCTGATTCTAATCACAGTAATGACCATTCTTTGGAGGAAGGAACCCTCTTTGAACATGTCCTGTTAAAAATAGACCAATCAGGAAGTAATTTAGAACGGCTTCTCGCTTCCCCCCGATGGACGTAACTGTTGATTAGTATACCATTCTTTAGTAATAATGTGGTAGCGACACCGAAATGGGAAATTGAAAGAATCCTCATAGACATTATCCTGTCTTTGTTGATCGATGTTAGCAACAAGGGGAGGGAATCGCCTGTGATTTGTATTCCATGCTGGTCCCGAATCGTATCCTCGGGTTACCGCTGCAGTGACGTCTGTCGGATCCTCTCCCAAATTGGCAATCTAATCGAGTCCCAACTGCAAGTGTTGCAGCTCGGAATCTCTCGGGATTGTGAATCATCCTCCAAATCTCCTTCACCAAAATCTCTGCCCTAGTTGCTGGTCATGGAGGAGAGAGAATCAGTTAAATCCCCCAGTGCTCCTGTCATATTAGACTGACCTGTGGAGGAAAATCAGATGATTGGACTCTTTGGGGTTTTCAATAAGAAGATAATCTTTCATGAACTCATGGAAAAAAATTGATTGCTTTGAATCTTTTCTAAGGTTTTCTAACACCAAAAGGGGGGTGTTTGATCACTCAAAACACCCCCTCCCCTGGTATGCGCATGCATTCTAAGATAAAGTCATTTACATTGTCAGTTGTCACTACTTTCATTGCCATATAAAAATAATGAATAGAACTATTAAATATGGTCTTTGAACACAGTTCTCCACATTTGATCATGTTAACTCATTGAAAACATTTCAAATGTTCACAATTGAAGGCTTTTGGTAACACCATGTGGGCTGGAGCCCCATAAGTGGGTAATTTGCACGAAAGAATATATCAACAGCCTTTTCACAGAGGCTCCCACATGGTGTTACCGAAAGCCTTCAATTGTGAATACTCACTCACCATGGAAACCTACAGAGAACATCTAACTTCAAATGTTCGGATTTAGAACACATGTAGCTTCACATTTGTACATTTATCCGTAAAGATTTTGCTACTACTTCCACTAATTTTTTTTTTTTTAATTTCCATCTTGTTTTTTTTTAGATGGCTTCAACTAAACGCAGCATCATGGCCCGAGGAAGTGTGCTATTGTCCTTTTGGAATAAACTTTGATATTAATATTCTTGAAAATCAGGGATACCATCATCTGCAGAAATAGAGATAAAGATCACATCCACGTTTGATTTGCAGACCAAAGATAGACAGATTCGAGGTTTGATGAACTTGTCTTTCGTAACATAGCTGCTCAGGCCTTCATCTGTGGCTCTAAGCAACACCATAATCGCTGAAGCTGTATTACTATTGCTTCAGCCACTGCGAAGAGGGATATCTGCACTTTCTCTTCTATTGCTCTAACTTCAATATTAGAGGAATGCTCTATAGCTGGATTGCTAGTTTGCATGCTCCAGATTCAGCCACGATAACCTTTATGAACACCAGCACAACCAGGAGGAAGCATTAGCATTTAGTTGTATTTTCACGAGCAAAACATTGCCATAAAAGATATAAATTCAACCCAATACACATCCAAGATGTTCCTGGTATTACTCTATAATTTGGCCATTTGCATTATTGATGCAGTTAAAAGCAAAATATTATGAGAATACCCTTTGTAAAGGAAAAAAGTTCAAAGCAAAAAGTAACAAAGCAACTAATGATATATTGTAAATGATAGGCCAAAACCACCGAATAATACCCTACTACATTCACAAGTAAAAGAAACTAATTTGCCTTGATACCTGAAATTATCAGTAGTATTATGAAGTAAATATATCATGGCATTGTTTTTATAAAGCTTATTTTGGTCACAAAGAAAACCTGTGGTAGACATTGTTATTGTAGGTCATTTTTCATGTAACATTTTCAAAACAAGTTGCTGCATTTGCTGCCTCTTTGTGCCAATTTTACTGCAACACACTCTGCAACAACATTGAAACCACCAGATCATTCCCTGTGTCATACAGAGGCAAGGGGACCATTACCACATCATTTGTAGGCTATAAATTACTCTGTAACTATTGAAATACCGGCAACATTCAACTCGATGCAACATCCACAACTTCAACATCCGCAACTTCAACATCAACTTCACTACAAAACTTTTTTCATCGTCACCGAAAAGAAGACTGTCACTGCCAGGAACACAGTTTTCTACAAGCCTTTTCATGCCACTTGACTTTGTTGCTGTGTTGCTGCCACATTTTGTTGTAAACCACATATTGTTGTCATGGTGGTGGAATCAACTGGATTAGAACCACAGCCATATCCAGCAATGTCTCAGGGAACAGGACACAGTGTGGTAAGTGGCATGCAAGTTTCTTATCCACAGTTCATGATAATGATGTTCTGTGGACCCCATGGAAAAATGTTGCATTCTGTAACAAAAAGAAAATTGTTTAACATTGGTATCCATTTGTGTGTGTATGTTTCTATCTGTGATATAGCAATAGAGTGGACATATGGATATTACTCCACGGGAACAAACTTCACTATATGCATCCCAGTATATATCACATGCCTTCCTAATATTTCGCAAGTCTTCTAAAGTTTGCAAATTTTCCTCGAAATTCCAGTTGTATTTATTGGTAATCCCTGAGACTACAGTTGTCAAATTATTTACAGCTGAGAATGAGCCACTCACATTACAGAATAGAAGAAATGCATAGATTTTGTTTTATATTGGATGTTCTTTTGTTTACCTGACAAATATTAAATTCATAAATTGTATTTTCTATGTATTTTTTTTTCTTCTTACCATTTAGTCAACGGCCTACCCTCATGAAGTTATAGCGAGTGAACAGGGATTCTGGCAACATTCTTATGCACCATACGCAGTTGGCTTTGGCTGTGCTGTTTTTGTGATTCTACTAGCAGTTGTGAGTATTCTGAGAAATACAAATATATATATTTATTGTTACCCCTAATAAATCCCTCCGTTCATCTTCCTCTATGCAATTAATTCACGGCCCACGTACGAAAACCCGATATGGTGACCGTGCTTTTTCATCTATTGCCCCCACCCTCTGGAACAGACTCCCACCCCATATTCAAAATGCCCCATCCATTGAATCATTTAAAACCCTTCTTAAAACCCACCTTTTTAATCAGTCATAGTATACCGGAGGCGCACACAAGTAGTTAGTTTCATTTAACTGTATTGTATTAGTAATATTTTATTTCATATTGTTGCTTTTAAGCTATTGGATATGTACCATGTATACTAAGTTAGACAGACCACCTGTGCGCTTAGAAACGCCCGTATAAAGCGCCTTATAAATGTAGTTATTATTATTATTTTTATTATTATAAATGGACAAAATTTGTATTTGTTCCTTGAACTTCATATATTCATCTATATTTTGTTCAAATACATGTATAAGTGAAAATCAGTGAATAACAAATAAAGACATGTTAAAAAAGAAGAGCCAGGGCATTTTAATGAATATAAATATTTCATGAAGAAATATTTCAGTGAACACATGTAGTTATTGATGTACTGTGAAAACACATAAATGTCATACCCTTCTGATGTTTTGTCTCTCTAGATATGCTACTGTTGCTGTAAAGCATGGCGTGCCAAGCATCTAAGGGACGAGGAGAAACGAATATGCATGTATCCGCCCATCAAACCTGAGACGCAGGAGGGGCAACTTGTCCAGCCAGAGGCAGGCTACACATACGCTTCACTAGCCCGTAGTCAACCTATAAAGATCAAGAGCAAAGGATTGCAAGAAAGGTGAGACATGTTCTTAAACCCATTGCAGACCATTAAACTCTTCTAGGACAATTTCCCACATCTTTTGGTTTGTTTCAGTAACTTTTGACTCAGACTCCCCCCCCCCCCCAAAAAAAAAAAATAAAAATAATAATAATAATAATAATAAATAAATAAATAAATTTTAAAAAATTAAAAAAAATTAAAATAAAAAATAAATTAATTAATTAAAATAAATAAAAATAAAAATAAAAAAATTAAAATAGCAGATGCATGAACAGAAAGAGTGAAATCTTCCTCTCTCTCTGTACCGATTTACTGTTTGGCACCAGGTATTTTGAAAGGGAAATTTTCCATTGAATTCCTTAAATTGGTAGTATGTTGATAAGTTCTAAATCACTGTTTTTCTCTATGAATTTAATAGCAACTTTTCATTTTTGTCTTCTCATATACACGGCTCTTGTTTTTAGAAAATATGTCAGATAAAAGAAAAATTCAGGTGTTGCCAATTCTAAGAAGATCAGTTGTACCTAAAGACATGAGCAAAAGTTGTTGATACTTCGATAAGTTGGCCTATTCAAAGTACGATATATTTCTATTACTGGTAACATCTCTCAAGTCAACATCCATTATTGCTTCTTTTGACAAACTTGTTTACTGATAAAAAATTTCAGTTGTAACTCACATCATTTTCCTTATTGATTCTTTGTAGGAGAAGCTCATCCCAATCGCTCACTCTCGATATCAACGCTCCAACAGAAACAGTAAGATGGGTAGCCTCACCCCCAAGAGAAAGGTATTATTTTTGTTCAGTTATTAACCCTAGCTATTAACCCTAGCCTGTACATGTTTTGTATTTTCATTAAAAATTGATATATGGAGTCAGTCACATGATATGTTTCATATTTATAGCAGAGTTAGAGTTTTCTATAGGCCCTCTTCTGCCAAGAGTTATACAGTTAAGGATGGTATCACAATATTTATCATCTTTCTGTACATTATCACTTTTAGAATCTTGCAGGTTGTTTAGTTAATGCTGAAAGGATTTGTGTTCTTCTTCCAAGAAAACAAATTTTGTGACTTCTGATGATTTCTCTTTTCCATTTGACAGTTCTGTACAAGAATACTTAGAGTCAGCCGGCAACAGAATGACGAGAAAACAGCTGAGAAATTCAATTAAAAACTTCCGTGCCCTACATGAAGAATTTTGGGTAAGTGCACATACCCTGCCAGAAAGAACATATTAAAGCTCATGTACAGTATTGGTAGCAAAGAGGAAATTGGAAAGAAACATGTTAAATATAGTCTCATGTTGTTCTCCTTGAATCAAAAGATGTCTGTAAGAAATCATTTGGTATTCCATCTATGATTTCTGGTGAATTTCAGTGTAAATATCTGTAAGGAATGCTTGATCACTGCCATTATGCTAGGACCCTTCCACCCCGACGGCTCCCCGCACAGCAATCTTGGGGCTTCGCATAGAGACAACGTGTGTGCACTGTGTGTAGCTACTCATCATTGGTTTTACACGTGTGTTTACAGTGTATAGCACACGCTGCCTTTGTTGGGATTTTACGTGCCTGTCCCGGCACATAAATTAGTTTTTGCCTCTTATTTGTTTAATATTAAACTTTAGGAGGTGAAATCTTCACAGTGTCTTAGTATTGCTAGTATCTTGCTATTTATCAACAAAAATTGAAGAAATCTGACGAACAGTTTTTGATGGCTTACCAAAACTTTACATGACCTTTAACATTAAATAGATGATTAAAGTGATATTTTGAAACATCATTGTAAAACTTGGGAGAAAGCTAGAGACTTTTACACAGTTTTTATGTACATGTAACACATTCTGATCTAATGAGTACTCTTGTACTATAATGGTAATTCATATGTAATAGCGTACATGTTGAATTAATGATGACTTGGCAGTATAAAGGTGATCAGCCTAGACAAACCAATGGCCTTTTGCTGACCCCTCACATCTGCTGCATATATCAATGTGTATATTTATATATCAAATGCCATTTTCATGTTCCTTTCATTATCAATGTACTGTTCTTGATTCTCTGCTTCATCTCTTATGTGTCATTAGTGCCATTTAGAGATAAATCTCGAACTTTGTACTGGAAATTACTGTTTAAAAATGAAAATTATTTTCTGTGAATAGGACATTCCAATGAATCATCCAGAGAGTGTGGAGGTTCCTGGTTCAGCTGCCAAAAACCGGTATAGCACGATACTGCCCAATCCTCAGACAAGAGTGTCTCTTCCACCTATCAGCGGAGATCCTCTCTCAGACTACATCAATGCAAATATTATCAGGGTAAGATGATAGCAGTGATATCGGGATGGTGCTCATTTTGATAGGGATGGTGCTCATTTTGATAGGGATGGTGCTCATTTTGATAGAGAATCAGGAGGAGAAGAAAGCAGATGATGGTTTGAGGGGATTGCTGTGGTGGTGGTGATGGTGGTCTTGGTGGTAGTAGCAGCAGTCTTCAAGGTGATGGTAATGATGATTGTGGTGAGATAGTGGTGGTGGTGGTTGTTAGTTGTGTTGGTGGTAGTGGTAGTGGTAGTGATAGTGATAGTGATAATGATGGTGGTAGTAGTTGTGATCTTGGTAGTGGTGATGGTGTTGATGTTGGTGATGATGTTGGGGTGACAGTGGTTGTGGTTATGGTCTTGATGATGATGTTTTTATCTTGCAAATAATTAGCTGTATCATAAAACAATAATTCCTTTGTTAATCCATATACATACATACATATATATATATATATATATATATATATATATATATATAAGCCAATCCATCAATTATAAAACTAATCTTGCAATTAAATGAGCGGTCAGTTAATGAACCTAAATCCATGGGCACACTGGGCACTGGGATTTCGGGGAGTTTCCCACATGGGCCGCTTGACACTTTGACCCGAGGGCTGGTTATATTTAGTGGGCTGGTTGCATCGAAATTCCCCAACTGAATTTCAGTACCATTCCGCTCCTGCCTAAATCAAAGAAGAGGTCGTTCAATCCATCAAAGAATAGATTAATTAATCATCCAATGGATCAATCAATAAATCATTCAGTCAAGCAGTCAATCTATCAATAAGACAATCCATCAATCAATCCACAAATCAATCGAGATATATTTTTGTTACTCTTGCAGGGGTATGATCGAGAGCCTAATGCCTTTATTGCCACCCAAGGCCCTATGGCACACACGCTGGCAGACTTCTGGAGGATGATCTGGTTTACCAATGCCCCTGTTATTGTCATGGTAACCAAAATCAAAGAGAGGAAAAGAGTGAGTGTTGTAAAAAATATTATCTGTGCATCCTCATTAAGATGTACATTATATAAACATGTATTCAGCAAAAAATCATACTCCATTTCATAAACAATTTTATAATAATTTAAGATGTTACTCAGAAGACAATGAATCCATATTGTCAGGCATTGGTTATTGCAAGCTATAATTGCAACTGTTAACAATATACATGTACTTCCTTGTAGTGTAGAAGCTAACAGCCTTTTATGTTTTGAATGTATGTGTTTATATATATTTTTTTGTTTTATTCCTTGTGATTTTCCAGAAAATACTTTGTGATTTTGTTAAATGTTTTACTTTTTAATACAAGCCAATCAGATATTTATGAATGCTGGACCATTATATATATAATTTCTATAAAGTTTAACTTCAAACTTCTTGTCACTAAACAAATTTAATATTACATATAATCCTTGATGTAACATTTAACATGTGGTTAAATTGTTTCATCTGTCCATTACAGAGTAAATGCGAGATGTACTGGCCTCAGGGACAAGGTTTCTATGGAGATATTGATGTGACAGTGGAAGAAACTGTACCCAAAGATGATTATATACTTAAAATATTTACATTGAAGGTAAGCTTTTTTGTTGCCACTGATGATTGCTGATGATGATAAAGATGATGATGATGATGATGATAAGGAAGATGATGATGACAAGGAAGATGATGATGGTGATGATGATGATGATGATGATGATGATAAGGAAGACGATGATGGAGATGATGATGATGATGGTGATGATAATGATGATGATAAGGAAGGTGATAATGATGATAAGGAAGATGATGATGGTGATGATGATAAGGATGATGATGATGATGATAACGAAGATGATGATAAGGAAGATGATGATGGTGATGATGATAAGGAAGATAATGATGGTGATGATGATGATGATGATAAGGAAGATGATGATGATGATAAGGAAGATAAGGATGATGACGATGGTGATGATGATAAGGAAGATAATAAGGAAGATGATGATAAGGAAGATGATGATGATGGTGATGATGATAAGGATGATGGTGATTATGATAAGGATGATGATGGTGATAAGGATGATTATGCTAATGATGATAATGAAGATGATGACGATGGTGATGATGATAAGGAAGATGATAAGGAAGATGATGATGATAAGGAAGATCATGATAATAAGGAAGATGATGATAAGGAAGATGATGATGATAAGGAAGATGATGGTGATGATGATGATAAGGATGATGATGGTGATGATGATAAGGATGATGATGGTGATGATGATGATGATAAGGATGATTATGCTGATGATGATAAATCGCACATCAGTTACACAAAATTCAATTTTTTACAATGGTCCTATTTTGTGGAATAGCCTACCAATAATATTCAAGAATAGTAAGACAGTAAGTCAATTCAAAAGACTGTATAAAAGACATATCGTTTCAGTATTGAATCTAAATGTTTAATTGTAAGATTATTGCAATGTTTCCTTTTCTTCTCTTCCTGCTTTTCTATCCATGTTATTCCGTTATATTTATGTTACATGTATATTGTTATATTGTTTGACTCTGACAATTGTGATTTGTTTTATGTATTTTTTATTAAGGGATCATTTCTAACAAGCCTTCTTGTGCTTTTCATGATCCCGCCACTATTATTTATAACAATGAATTGACAATGATTTTTGTAATGTGTTTTTTAAAGTGGAAATAAATTTGAATTGAATTGAATTGAATTGAATAATGAAGATGGTGATGATAAGGAAGATGAAGATGATGATGATGGTGGTGATGATGATGATAAGTATAATGATGATAAGGAAGATGATGATGATGGTGATGATAATGTTGAAGGGGAAGCAGATGATGATGACATTAATGACGAAGGAGATGATGATAAATGATGAGGGTGATGATGATAATGATAATGATTATAATGAAGATGACGTTGGTTGTGATGGTAATGATAAGGGTGATGATGATGATGATGATGGTAATGATAATATTGAAGGGGAAGCAGATGATGATGGCAATAATGATGCAGGAGATGATCAAGTAGATGGTGATGATTTTGAAATGATGATGATAAGGAAGATGATGATGATAATGATGATGATGATGAAGAAGAAGATGATGATGATTATAATGATAATGATCACATTAAGAGGTGATGATTATGAGGAGTAGGAGGAGGAGGAGGAGGAGGAGGATAATCATCACTTATGGAAGTGGTGATAGTAACTGAAACTCAGGCAATAGGGACATCCAAACATTATTCTATCATTATTTTTCTTACATTTCTCCCTATCTTGCAGTACTTAAATGAATGTCGTCAGGTTCTCCATTACTGGTACACTGCATGGCCTGACAATAAACCTCCTGAGAACCCTGTCACGCTGCTGGAAATGATACGAGAAGTGGAGTTCAGCAGGATAGACCCAACGCTTCCAAGAGGACCAGTCATAGTCCATTGCAGGTAGGGTATACTTGCCTCTAAGACCAAGACATTATACATGTATCTCATCTTGTTTTTATATTTGAATAGAAATAGTCCAAAATAGCATCGTGTTTGCTAACAGCATAGACGTAAAACTTCCAAGAGGGCCTGTCATAGTCTATTGCAGGTAGACTTGGTCTTACGTCTAAGACTTGTTCTGTTCTCTAAGACCAAGTTCTGACTTGAAATCTACTTTTGCATTTGCGTTCAATAGTCTAATTGAATAGGATTACTTTAAAAAATGTGATTACATTCGCCAGCAGGATAGACTTAAAAATTCCAATGGGAAAAATCTTAGTTCACTTCAGATAGACTTGTACTTACATTTAAAACTTGGTCTTGTCTTTAAGACAAATATATCTTCTCCATGATCTGCTACATAGACAAAGTGCATTATACCAAAATGTGCTTGTATTTTCCAACAGAACAGGCCTACACTGAATGTTTTGTTTCGTTTCATTTCGTTGCATTTATTTTCCATTTCCATAAAAAGTACAAAGGTACAAGATATATACATGTTACACAGCCTGTTTAGACATTAGAATGACATGAAAATGAAAAGAGAGAGCTTTGGAAAAGCTTATAAGGCTTTGTGAGTATTAGTTCCTGCGTAAACATATACATATTATCATACATCATAGCTTAGGCAATTACATTAAAACACCACCCCTCCCCTACACGCACACAAGCACATCACACACACACACACACCTAGGACACACATGAGAGGAACCAGAAGCCTGTGTATACTGTATATTATATAATATTCATGTACAATAATACAGTACTTGTGTTTACACAATGTTTTCAAAAGTTTCTAAATTATTTTTACCTAGACCAGAATTCAAATTTCTCTTTAACCCTTTCGAGACAAATGACCACATTTTGTGGTTTGGCTCAATAACTTTTGATTCAGAGCTCTAAAAAATATACCAGATGCATGAGTAGAAAGAGCAAAAATTTCTACACACATTGTTTCCATTTTTGTTGCATGACCATATTGCATTTGATGCCAGGAATTTTAAAAAGGAGAATAAGCTTCAAAATCCTTAAATTGGCAACACATTGAGAGGTTCAAAATCACTGTTTTTTAACAAAATTGGCAATTTTTTCAACTTTTGACTAAGTTTCTAATGATGTATATTGTTTTCAAAGACATTACATTTTGTTAGAACCATGTAACACTAGAAGAAAAATATAATCGTTGCCAATTTGAAGAACAAAATGTGATCACTTTAGCCCTTAAATAATTCCTGTCCTGAAAGGGTTAATGAGTTGTCAGTTGATTGCTTTGTCTTCTGCATTGCAGTGCTGGACTTGGTCGGACTGGGTGTTACATCGCGATCACTATTGGTATGAGACAGATGGATGAAGAGAGTATGGTAGATATACTGGGTATTGTGTGCCAGATCAGGCAGGATAGGTAAAAAGAACTTCCATTTACTTTTCATCGTAATTATTATCATAATTATTATCTTCATTATTATTATGATTAAACATCATATAGGCAGGACAGGTAAAAAAAATAAAATTATCCACTTTTCATTGCAATTATTATCATGGTTATATCATGATTAACATCATATATTTGTCATCATCATAATACATAATTGTCATGTTTTGATGACATGGGTTTGTATCCCACTCCTGCCACCACATCAGTGGAGCACAATTTACCTATTAGGGATTTGGTTTAAAATTCTGAACATTTCTCTTCACTGAAATCTAGGCTGAACACAGCCGATCAAAACATGAACATGAATCACGCCACTGTAACGCAGCTTACTACAATGCACATATAAGGGTGCCTTTTAGCATAATTGCAATGATTTTCAATGATAAATATATCTTGATTATTAGGATAAGAAGAATATTTGGATAATAAGAATTTCCACATTTCTCAAAATTTTAACATAATCATCAGAATTATCATGATAACAATGATTTTTCATTTCCAAATGACACATTGATCTTAGTTTGTGAATAAAATTTAGAGTGGTAAGTTTGGAATTTCCTGAAGCGGATTTCGGACTAATATGAGGTTAACGAGCATGGAACAATTGTTTTGTTTTTTGATGGATCACAATCTCACATTGCTGACCCCATTGCAACGTATCGGCAGTTTTTCTCAAAAATGCAAAATTCGCTTTGAGTGGGCAGGATGGCTTTACATTTTCTCTTTATCCTTTCTCCCAATTTTTTGATTTGTATTGAACAGGGGAGGAATGATCCAGACCAACGAGCAGTATGAATTCATCCACCAAGCTCTCTGCCTCTACGAGAAATGTCTACCACGGAGAGAATCCATCACAGGCGCAGAGTGAGGGCGCCCTTCTCATTACACTCCGGCATACAGACTGGCGTATTCAAGTGGTTTAATATGGAACCGACCGAGACTAGCTTTGTTATGCTTTACCTTTGTTCATTTACTTAAGCATACATCTTTGTTATTTGTGATGTGTTTTAGTTTGCATATTAGTTTGACTATGTCCCCCGAACTCTTTGTACCGATTTCAGTCACAGGTAAGAACCAATTTTAAAGTTATTCTGGAAAAATATTAGGGGGATGATGAATACTTTGATTAAAAAATTAGAACATCTGAATATTGGCTTTAATTACTCATAAGAATTCATGATGAGGAAGAGAAGAATTCAACCAATTCTGGATAGAATTTTTTAAGGGCTTAATTGATCAGCTTTACCTCATCAAATTGGCAACACTGGAAGACCCTTTTCCCCCTTATTGTTGCATTTTCTATAAAATGAAAAGTCAAGTTTCTGAAAAGAGTATACACAGATAGAATCTATGTCAAAAAATTAGGAATAGTCACTTTGCCTGTATGGCACTCAAAAATTATGAACTTGTTAACATGTTGCCAATTTAAGGATTATAAAGCTTGTTTTCCTTCTGGAAGTTCCAGGTCCGGATATATTTGATTGTAGAAATAAGATGAGTCGTTAATCAGCATTACTAATACATGGAGAAATATATATATTTTGCACTATATTCAGTTACCTTAATATTATTATTTTAACCTATATAGTTTGTTACAGATATTTATTTTTTTGACATTGCATATGAAACATACAGAGGTTAATGTCCTGGAACTTGAGTTTATCATTTGCTAGCCAAATATATTTACTGGTAGTTGATTCAGTGTGTTAAGTTTGTCAGGAACTTACTGATCTAGTCATCAAAGTAGACTGCATGCCTTGGTGTAACCTTTATTTGAAGTGTTATTTGCATCTGCTAGATTTGGATTCTGCTATATAATTTGATTCAAAATATAAGGCAATTTATTTTAATAAAGTGTAATAAGTATACTAATCACCTAAAAAAAACTTTGTATACAGCTAGAATGTATAAAATCAATAAGAATCAATAAAAGAATTGGCCTGACATTCTTTGAGTTATCAGTTAAGGAGTATACAGAAAATAAAGGTCAATGTAAAACCCCATAGAAAGTCAGACTTGGGTTCCATGCGGGCCCTTTTCTGTGCGTATGGGTGTGTTGACTAGTCTACTCACACGTCGCTTTTATGTTTATTGAGATTGTATCTAAACTTGCAATATTTTTTTTCGAGAAGAAATATTAGAAATTTGTGATTTTGATAAAGTATTGCGACATGGAACCCCTAACATACAGAGCAAAATATCTTTTAGTGATTGGTACACTTATAAGAGTTTGTATATGAGTTGGAGAAGTAGACTTTGTATGTTTTAATCTCAGACCTCTATAGATACATTCATCTTGGTATAACATATCTATTTTTGCTGCACTTACTTTTTGAAATACTGATTGTATAATTTTTAGTGTTTTTATCTTGTGTGAGTGCCACAAGGACATTTACTCTATGTAATGATATGAGTCAAAGCCCTTCTGGTACTCATCAGATGTTTCTGTGAAAACTGAATACATGTATATGATTTGAGATTAGTGATTATGGAATAATTGATTTGAAAATCCCCCTCTTGTGAAATATTACATACATTCTGTGCATAAAGAGTAAAAAGCACTGCAAATTGTGTTGACATTCTTTTAGCACAGGCCAAAATGTCATATTGTGATTTTGTTATGAAGAAAAATACAAATTACAAACTCTGAATTTGCAAATTGAAACTCATATTCTCTTTTGGCACTGCCCAAAATATTAGGGGTTTTGTAATGTATACATTTCACAAGTTTATGTTGAAAGATTGAATATATATTAAGTTTAGAATAAATGACTATAATAGAAGGCTCTCAAAGAAAAATGTCAGATTTTCCTTTTTGAAGGGGAAATAATGATTCACTAAGCCCACTGAAAACACTTATTCATGTTGAGTTAGTTAGATGAATGCATTAAATTGCATAATGACTCAAACTGAGGATATAATCTATCAACTACTTTAATGATAATTATATATAAATAAATATGAATTATACGATAGGGGTGGAATGAAATATCATTTTCCTTACCTGAATTTCAGAAATATAATGGGATTGAAATTCCTTGTCCAAGTGAGATATGAAGTTACTTGCTTTTCAACAATTTTAGTTCCGAATAAGTCAGCAAGTTTGTCACATTTCAGCCAGGTGTGATTTTCTTGCTTATGGAGGGACAAAACCCTTTTTCATTTTTATGTATTTAAGCCTCTATGTATTTGTAGTGTTATGATTTATATGTATGAATAGGCACTTAATGTCTCCGGAGAGCCAGAAGGGCATTAATTCAGTTTTAAGGGATATGAGTTAACTCCTCTCTGGTTCTCAGGGATCTTATATTTGATATATTGATGAAGGTGACTTTCACCAATATTCCCATAAGTGGACTAATCTAAACTTTTAGTTACATATTCTGTGGAAGGCCAGGAGCAGCTCTGATTTTGCTTTTATACTGTATCTGGAAAGTTAACTCAGATGGGTCTGAAGTGTAATATATTACTATAACTGAACTCAGTAAAGGTTTAAAGTTGTAGTCGTGGTTTAAACCATGGTTTAAAGTTATAGTAATGGTTTAAATTAATAGATTTGGTTTTAATTTATAATCATGGTTTATCCTTGGTTTAAAGCTACTATCATAGTGTAAACCTTGGTTTAATGTTATAGTCATGGTTTAAACCATAGTTTAAATGTTACAGTCATGGTTTAAACCTTGGTTTATTGTTATAGTCATGGTTTGAAGCATAGTTTAATGTCATAGTCATGGTTTAAAACTTTGTTTTAACTTAGTCATGTTTGAATCATGGCGTAAATCTAGTCATGTATGAACCATGGCCATGTGAATTCAAAAAGAATTTTTTCAACCATGGCTTAAGATTTATGATTCAAACCATGGTTTTAGGGACAGATTAAAGTTATTAATGAAATAAACAGCGGTTTAAAGTTAGTCCACTTTAGAGAATACTGGTTTTTGTTTCCAGAATGGATGGTGACTTTGTAAATTTGAAGATAATTTATGTAGAGAGAGAGAGATCAACAGCAGCTGTATCATTGTAAATATGGACTTCATTTATGAACTAGTGTGTAGTTTAGGTCATATCCGAACGGACTTGAGAAAGAAAATAGCCAATATAGACTTATTTATCTGTAAATGTATATAAATATATATATATGTATGTATACTTTATAAGTATAAATATCTTTAGTACCAGATATGATTCGCAGCACAAATATTTTGATGTGTTGTATGCAATATACTGATAGACCAATGTTATATATATGTTATCTATATTTATAAGAATTAGAGAAAAACAAGCTGTTGTAAGAACCAAGGGGGTTTGTGCATTATTGATTGCAATGACATCAAGAATTTTTGTAAATAAGATGAATTTATATATGAAAATAATTGAATTTTTGTGTGTACTCCGTGCTATATTGTATGACTGTGAAACTGAAGTAGGAAGTATTAGTAAATAACAACTATGAAAGGCAATGCACAGTATTGGTCCTTGTCGAGAACTGATGATTTTTTTTTTTTTGTAGAGCACCTAGTTGATCTTGAACTAAAATTGATAATTAGTTTTCTTCAAAAGCTCTAACAGGACAAACAGGTTCATCAGTCAAGAAAGAAATTTTTGTTTCCCCTTTAAATACAAAAGTCTCCTTTGGATACTCGCCATCAATTTTTTTCTTCAAAGTTTAGGTATACTTTATCAATAAAATATGCATAATTATGCTAATCAGCTGCAACATAAGATGTTTTAATATTGGTGATGGATAAATCCCTAGGAATCAACACTAAATGTATGGTTTTATGAAAGAGCAGGTATTCTAAAGTAAATGTTTTTGAGGCATTGGATTTTGCCCTTATTGGTGGAGACCTATCCAGAAAGTAAAATATGAACCCATTTTCTACTGGAACCGTGTGGCCCCTGTCCGGAACCTATGGGAATTAACCCTTTCAGGTCAGGAATTATTTAAGGGCTAAATTGATAACATTTTGTTCTTCAAATTGGCAACAATAACATTTTTCTTTTAGTTCTACATGGTTCAGATAAGCTGTAATGTGTTTGACAAAATATACATGGTTAGGAATTTTGTCGAAAAGTTGACAAAATTGCCAATTTTGATTTAAAAAATAATGATTTTGAACCTCTCATTGTGTTGCCAATTTACGGATTTTAAAGCTTATTCTTGTTTTTAAAATTCCTGACATCAAACACAATATGGTCATGCAATACAAATGGACATAGTGTGTAAAAAAAAATTTGCTCTTTCTATTCATGCATCTGGTATATTTTTTTAGAGCTCTGAATTAAAAGTTATTGAGCCAAACCACAAAATGTGGTCAATTGTCTCGAAAGGGTTACAGAATTCAGATGTCAATGAGTTAAGGAAATCTTGACCAACACTGTGCATTACCCTGAAGAATCTCAGAGGGGGGTATTTGCCACTAGACCTTTCCATTTTTGACATGAAATTTAAACCAATATCTATGCTGTAGATCATTTTTAGCAGAAACTATGATTCATTTGTGATATGCTTGTTATCAGCATGATATTACTGCAGGCCCGAACTTATATGAAAATGTCTTTTTTCTTTTGGTTGGTTTGTTTGTCCAAAATGTAATTGATATCATAAACCCCTCTGTGAAGACTTTCAGTTGCCATTCATGTGTAGTATGACATTTGTGGAGATGATTCAAAGTTGTATGTACTAGCAATTTCTCAGTCTTGATACTGTGGTCCCAAAATTAAAAAGAAAATGCGGGTTTAGTCTACAATTTCTGTCCCCAAAACACGTGCAGATTTTCAGTAACGAGTCCTGTAATTTTATATTGTTATTGGGATCAAAATTGTAAGTACTAACAATTCATGAATTTTTATGCTATGAACCCCACTTTCCAAAGAAAATGCTTGTTATTTTAAAGGCGTAAATATACTATGATCATAAACACCAATGTGCAGACTCTCAGTAACTAGTCATGTATTTTAGTTCTACTTTTTCAGGTCAAGTTTGTAAGTACTACCAAATCTTAGAACTATTTGTATATGTCAAAATCATTGGGCTGGTTTTTTAGTGAACAGTTCAGTATTTCTTAGTGCCATTGCATTTGAGGAACTCTTAGGGGTGCACATTGTAATTGGGTAGTAACCTAGCTAGCGCTAAGAGACGATTGACAACATAATATTTACAGCTTAAAGCACTGGTCACATTCGTCTGATAACAACGATAACGAGATTTTCAATTAAAGGTACGCCCTACTATAATGTTGCGTGTGAGTATATGCTCTTGTCCGTTACTGTAATATAAGTATTACCATAATTCATGAATATTCATTAAGACCAAATTAATATCTTTTTTTTTTTAAATAAAACAATTCTTTTTTGTGGTTGAATGAAAATTTAAGAAGTTTAAAATATTTCCTAATTCATTTAAGCCAAGATAAGAAGATAAGACAATTTTTAATTGTCACTCAATTCAAAACAAATCAAGACTTGATATTTCAGGAAGATTGTCAACCAATTTTCTTTTAAAGATGATACGATCGAGTATATATAGAATTCGGAGCCCTTTCAATAGTTGTCAAATTAAAGCGTAAGTAATAGTGTTTGTTGGTGATGCAGAGCAGAATACACCCAACTTATTTCATTCCTTTTTTGATGACAATGTTCCTTGATTTCTAACAAGAACTTACCCCTAATTCAATCCCTGCAAGAATTGCAACAACTACATTATGGATTAAGAATGCCACACTGGTATGAATAATTACCTCAAATATTTTGATACTTTACGTCATGATTAAGTAAGCAGGGACATGAGGGAAAACTAGCTTATAAATTGTTCAAATTTACTTGTATCAGATATTCAAATTATATATGATGTAAGCACGATAATTCTGTTAAATATCCGCTGAAAGCAATTCAATTCAAATCAGTAACACGCTGTGCAGTAGGTTGGTGACTTGCTACACTGGATAATTGTGAAGTGTAACTGCAAATCGTTTTTTTTTAATTAAAATCTTTAGAAATGGTTTTAATGCAGTAAGGATAAGGTTTATCAGGAAATGGCAGAAAACATTCTTCTTTTTCCCACTATGCACCTTTGCAGCAACGTTATTTCATACATTCCATGGATGGTTCCTGTACTGCTAGGTGTTGAACAAAATAATAAATTTGACACATTTTATCGTTTGCTTAAAAACAATTGAAAGACATAATCGCAAAAACTTTCAAAAAATCAAATTAAGGCAATTTCAATAACATTGTCCATCACCTATTGAAATATGCGAACATTACAATGACATATTACGTAATCTGAACATGATTTCTAACGGGATATACACTAGGATGTTGAAATTGCCCTTATTTCTCGAAAGTCTTTGCGATGTTGTTTAAAATGAAGTTTGGACGTTGTAAATTTGAAGGATGTAGAATTTACTTGGAGGAAGTTTTCGGTTCTTCGTTTCATTTATTAGTTTTTTACATTTCTCCAAATACTCTTTGAAATAATGGTTGAGTATCTTGTGAAAAGGCAGGTGAATGTACGATGGTTTTCTTGTGTTCTGAATTCATTACTGATATTCACCATGATTTTTTAATTTTTTTTTTTTTAATTTTCAAAATAGTTTTATAACCTACTCCAGATGAATTTTAGATCCTTCAATTTTACATCGTGCAAATTCCAGGTTGGAGTTCACAATCAAAAGTGTATAATTGTTTTTATTGCATTGTTTTGCACTCTTTCATTTTTGCATTCCATTTAATTTGTCAGTTTTATTGTTCATACCCAAACTTGGACTCTTTTATTGCATTTTATTGAAAAAATTGTGAAAACATTGAATATTGTACGAGTAAGAGACCTTATTCACATTTTTATTTTCCTGTGAGAATGTATTTGTTTTGTGTTGATGTTTAAAAATAAGATATAGTGAAACAGATGTTGATTTATTCTTTCCTTAACGAGAACGAATTCTTAGTTCGTCTAGAAAAAAAAAAGATAAATGTACATGAAAGAAGACAGAAAAGCGAAGAAATAATGAGATGAAATCAAATTCAAACACAGACACAAGACCTTTTGGGTTTCGAATGCTTTCTAACTAATCTAAAAGGGTTTAAGTTTCATAATAGGCACACACAGAGTTAAATTTTCAGTAGTATACATTAATGTAAGTGGTATTCCACACGTCGCCTGTTGGGAACCTGAAAAGCGTTAACTCCTGTGTATTAAGTTCATGTTAGGTGTTTAACATCTTTCTGGCTCTTAACAGACGATATTTGCTTGTTAAATGAATCAGTGGCATTTAATAATCACAGAGCTGGAATTGTATAAACATATTTTCCATTTATTTAACAAACTATTGCTCTCTATTTTTCCCTTATATTTTTTATACATGTGTATGCCAGTAAGGTTATTAATGCATATCGAAATCACTTGAAAGTGTCGATATTGTCCATATCGTTTTTTGCAACAGCCCATATAACTATTGATAATGCTAGTAAGTACTGTATCGGCTTTATACGCATTCCAAGGACCTGGTTAGAAAAGTACATGTAGAATTGAAATTATATGCCAGAATATTTATTTTTGTGTCATGTACGGATACAAGAAAACAAGTGGCAAGATCAATAAAATAGAGAGAGAAATGAACTTGAGATGGCTTCATTTGTAATTTTTATGGCAATGGTGTTGTGACTGGCGTATTGAGAGGACGAAAAGGAAACAAATAGAACAATATATGCTCCAAAGAACATTGGCTCCGGGTGAAAGTTGCCAAGGTGACACTTTAGTCTGGGAGCCTGTCCCGAAATAGTCACCCCATTTTACCCATAAGATTTGACCCCGTAAAGTTACAATGTACTTAGACCATCTAAGTCATTGACAAAAAGGTTGTCAGCCTGACCGTAGCTGCCGGGTTTAGCCCCCAGAGCCCCCAAAAGGGACCCCAAAGTCGGGTCGATTTCACCCCATCTCCCCCATGCACCAAACTTTGTCAGTAGGAAGTAGTATGACTGGACATTACAAAACACAAAAAACTGACAAAAATTTCCGTCGGGATGGGGTGTCAGACGGCCCCTAAAAATTGGGGTAAATTTTTCCCCTTGAAGCCCAGAGACCAAATTTTGTGAGAAAGAAGAGCCATGGATGTACATTCCAAAAATATAAAAACTTACAAAATTGTCCATCGGGAAGGGGGTGTCAGACCCCCTGAAATGAAAACCCCAAAGTGCCCTTTGACAACGCTTTGGCCCCCAAAATGTAAAGAAAAACCATTTTCTTTCCTTCTGACTATGATAATTCAAAAGCGTTTTATTCAATTCACTTTTAATTTTCATAACATTATTTTTAGTATAATAATCTTCTTGAGGTGCAATTTGGTGTTAATTGGTCTTTTGATTAATAAGTTATTGAATTGTGAAAAATGTATTGCTTTCTCAAAAATAGCCAAAATATATTTTCAGGATTATGTAAACATATCCATTGACCATCTGACAAGGCATAATGGAAGGAGCTTGCTTGGTATATGTGCAATTAACACATGAATAGTACATTTCAGCCTTCCAGTCACATACCACAGATACCTGAAAAGCTCTTCTATTATGCCTTGTCAAACAGGTGAAGATGGACATTGGGTGTGTTTACATAATCCTGACAATATTTGGGGGCTAGTTTTGAGAAAGCAATGACTTAGATGGTCTTAAGTAATTTGCGGGGTCAAATCTTATGGGTAAAATGGGTGACTATTTCGGGACAGGCTCCTGGCCTACTTGCTCCTCCTCCGACAAATACTCCGACGACAAGTGCTCCGATGACAATTACTCCAACGATAATTGCTCAAAGAACTATTGCTTCGGATGTGGCGACAAATGCTCTGGCGACAAAATTTAATGCTCCCCAAAAGGCAATTTCTCCGGCGACAGTTGCTCCGCTGAAAAATTATGTATGGTATAGAAAAAAAAAAATCCTAAAGAAATAGCTGCTGCATGTGAGGGAACGAAAAACAGTTTCTCTCTCTCCCTCTCCAGCATGCCTGTCTCTCTTCCCCTTCCCCCCCCCCCCTCTCTCTCTCTCTCTCTTTCCCCCTCTCACCTTTCTACCCACTCCCTTGTACAATCTCCCTCTTCTATACCCGTCTCTCTGCTTGTCTGTCTGACTGACTGACTAGCGAGGTTACCCCCCCCCCCCCATTCCATCAATAAAGCTTTTAATGAATCACACGACATGCACGAGGTCTGTTCTTTTTGCTTGTTGAATTATTTGTAATAGCAATCTAGCATAGACAGGAATTAAAAATAAAAAAAAACACGTACAAAGAAAAAAAAACTATCAAAGTTTGCAAAGCCTGAAAATGATTTTATGCCAAATGTGTGTCTTTAAGTTTTGTACAAGACCAATACATTTTCAATTTGAATATGACTAACAAGCATGACAAGTACTCTTCTTTAATTCATTCACAATTCCTTAAAACATCTGACAAGTAAAAGAATAAAAATGAAGAAAAACAAATCCTTTGAGGGCTAATTTACTCCAAAAAATATGTGACGAGCAAAAAAAAAGCATCATATTTTCCAGGTGATATTTTCCAGGTGACTTTTTTTCCAGGTGACTCTTTGGTCGAAAATTTGATAGGGGGCATATTTTGTGGTTGTGTACTTCCTGGGGGACGTTTCATCACGTGTCTTGTCGGTGATGTTTACCGACAAATTTGCTCTCAGCCAATCAGATGCAAGGATTTCAGTGGCTTATAACAGCTATTGCAACTTGTCATTGATGACAAGTTTTGTGAAACGGGCCTAATTGGTTTCGAAAGGAGTATGACGCAATGGAAAAGCGACCTCTTGTGAGCCGGGCTTTACTCTTTTAAGAGTGGATTTTACTTTCTGAGTGCGGATTTTAACTCCAACCAAAGTGATGCCTAATTATGACTCTTCAAAACAGTGGATTTTTCACTCCTGTCCATTTAAAACGTACACTTCAGCTTAAACCTATAGTTCAGGGGCGCATCAAGGCAAGACATAATTCATAAAAACGTGTTATAGTTTGCACTTGTAAGTTTGCGCTCAAGCCAATTAAGTCTATTAAAAAAAAAAAAAATCATAACCGAAATCTTACATCACGTACGTTCGCGACTCTATTTTCCTGCTTGGAACCATTTTGAATGTTGTTGTTTTATATCATCTGGTTCAATTATTGATGTTATGATTGATTATTTTTAATTTCTATTTTTTAAATTATTATTTTAATGGACTTGCTCTTACTAAATTCCATTCTAAAACTTTTGAGAAAGCAATATGACTCTTCAAAACGGTGGATTTTCATTCCGGATCATCTAAAACGTACACTTCAGATTAAACCTAGTTCAGGGGCGCATCAAGGCAAGAAATAATTCATAAAAACATGTTATAGTTTGTACTTGTAAGTTTGTTCACCGTCATCCTTGACACCCCCTCGGAAAAAAAAAACGAACAAAAGCAAAATACATTTTCATCCTTAGGCCTACACGTTAAAAAATATATACTTCCTCTTTTGTATCATGGAGATGACTTACATAACTTTATACTTTTTGTAAAGTGTCATCTGGTATAAAAAGGCCTACAAGTTTGTTTTGATTTAAGGGTTTGTTCAACATGCTTCTGCCATGTTTCCTTTTATCTTTGATGATAATCCTTATATATAAGTCAGGACTTTATCGAGTAAAGCATATAATCATCATAGAATCTCAACTTCTACCACTATTTCGGGGACTGCCGGTGATTTTGAATACAAGTACAGCACTTGTGCAATAAGTTGAGTGTTTTATATGAACAATAAGAAATATTGATGCAAATTTCACGTGTTAAATACCATTTTGGCAAAGAATTAGTCGAAAATCAACTTAAGGCAATTTCAATAACCATGTCCATTGCCTATTGAAATGAGCGAACATTACAATGACGTATTACGTAATCCGAACAGGGTATTGAAATTGCCCTAAAGTTGATTTTTCGAAATCCTTTGCTGTCGAGTTCTTTGCATCAAATTAGAATTGTACTGACTTGTTTGCAGTTAATTCATGGCTCTCGAATTTGATCGGCTCTGCAAAGATAAATGATTAAATATTGCTTCCAATTTGGCAGTTGTGACAAGCGCTTCGTTGGACTTGATGTATTTTTAGTGTTCTTATTTAGAGTGGGAATCTATATCCTACCAACCTTCAACCGAAAACACAGATGTCTGGATCATAACAATGATCTGTAAAAACAAGAATTTTCTTGAGGGCTATACATGTATATTGCAACGTACTGAAATGAGCACACCGCGTATCAAACTCTTACAAGTAAAAGACTTGCATAGTCAGGAGATGAATACAATAATATAAATTTCCGCTTTCAATAAAGTTATTTGCCAAAGCCATGAGAACGGCGAGGGCAAGTTAAGCAAATGGCCACAAAATTTGATTTTCTTGTCATTTCAGTCACCAAAAGTGTTTGAATAGTAAATAAATGTAGTACAGAAAAATTATCAAAATGAGCAACAAGAGTGATGCACTGCACTTCTGTAACTAAGCATGAAAATGCCAGAAGCAACATTTGATAACACTGGCAATTTATTTCATGTATTACAAGAGAAATTTCCCTCTTTTTTTTTTGTTGGTTTATTTCAGTACTAGCATTAACAAAATCGAGAATTTCAGTAAGATTTTATATCACCCTAGTGTTATTATTCTAACGATCAAACATTTTATACTGAATGTCGTTGACGCGACGAACTCCATGAATCTGGAGAGCGAAGGACTAACCAAGATGCACGAGCGATGGCTACGTTTTTAGGAGTTCTGTGGTTTGACGGCTATACCGCGATCTGTGCATTGGGAATGGGTATGCCTTCTACGTCTTAAGGAGTTCTGTGAGTACAACTCTCCATATCTTTTGTACGCAAAATTTCATATTTTCGCCATATCTCTCAAGGTGCAGCTTGTCTCCTTCTTAGCTCAAGATATATCATGGGAAAATGTATTTGACACAACATTATGTTCAGTTCACAAAAAGACAAGCAGCATTTTTAGAGATAATGGAGAAAATATGAAATTTTGTGTACAAAACATATGGATAGTTGTACTATTAAACCTGCCATTTTGAAGCAACATTGCCAATTTGAGGATCGCCATAGAAAGTAAAATTGAGACTTTTCAAACTTTCATAACTTTTTCATTCCGTAACCGATTCTGATGGAACTTTTTAAAAATTGCTTCTCTCTATCCTCTCTTTTCATTAAAATAGATATTTCCCCGACTTTTGGAGGGCTGGTGGAATTTAAAAAAACAACAACAACAAAACATAAAGCTGGCAACATAAATCAGCAGGAGAAAGTGAAAAGTTACTCGGCAAAACAAAACTATAAAGACAACAGAACAGAATTATCATAAAGCTGGCAACATATATCAACAGGAGTAAGTGAAATTGAAAAGATGTTACTCGCCAAAACCAAAACTATAAAGACAACAAAACAGAATTATCATAATGCTGGCAACATAAATCAACAGGAGTAAAAGAAATTGAAAAGATGTTACCCGGTAGGATTAAGTGAAATAACGTAAAAGGAACTCAATAGAAACAAAAGTAAGCAAAGTGTTACCGAGTAACATCTTTTCAATTTCTCTTACTCCTGTTGATTTATGTTGCCAGCTTTATGTTTTGTTGTTGTTTTTTTTAATTCCGCCAGCCCTCCAAAAGTCGGGGAAATATCTATTTTAATGAAAAGAGAGGATAGAGAGAAGCAATTTAAAAAAAAAGCTCCATCAAAATTGGTTATTGATGGAACTTTTTAAAAATTACTTCTCTCTATCCTCTCTTTTCATTAAAATTGATTTTCCCCAGGGTTTCATTCTCCTTTAAGAAATAAGATATCTATACTTTAATGCTTAGGATATATCGGTGAATATCGGTTACGAAATGAAAAAGTTATGAAATTTGAAAAGTCTCAGTTTTACCTTCTATGGCGATCCTCAAATTGGCAATGTTGCTTCAAAGTGACAGGTTTAGTAGTACAACTCTCCATATTCTAATTTGTACAAAAAATTTCATATTTTCTGCATTATCTCTAAAGATGCTGCTTGTCTTTTTGTGAACTCAACATATGTTGTGTCAAATACATTTTCCCATGACATATCTTGAGCTAAGAAGGAGAAGCTGCACCTTGAGAGATAATGGGGAAAATATGAAATTTTATGTACAAAACATAAATTATGGAGAGTTGTATTACTAAACCTGGCACTTTGAAGCAACATTGCCAATTTGAGGATCGCCATAGAAAGTAAATTGAAACTTTTTAAAACTTTCATAACTTTCTCATGTCTTAACCGATTTTGATGGAACTTTATTTAAATTGCTTCTCTCTATCCTCTTTTTTTTATTAAAATTGATTTTTCCTCAGAGTTTCATTCTCCTTTAAGGCCAGAACCAGCCATTACATGTATGTGTCCTATTGCACCAAGAAAACTTATCTGTGTATGAAATCCTCCCATCCAGAGAACAATATCTTTGATTTCACTGTCTGCAGACACACTCTCTTGGATTATCATTGCTTTCCACCATAATGGCTGATCAAATGTTAGAATAGGTGTGACTTTGGGATATATCGGTGAATATGTCGTAGCATTAAGTATCATCTATTTACTAGTTTAATGTTTCTGTGTGTAGATCTCATTTATGTCAATTCTAAATTGCGCTTTAGAAACACAACTCATTAACTTTCCGTAACATTTATATAACACCAGTCGCACTAACCCAAGAGATGATAAATAGATGTAATACAACTCGGGTAATAAGATGATTTGTGTGAAAGCAGGAAAATAAGAAAAACAGGATAGTGAAAGATTGAAAGAAATATATAGAAGAGAGATAAAAAAAGAGAGAAAAGGAATACAAATGGAAGAGCTTTTACATAAATCATTTCGATTTGCTAATGAGACAAATTCTGAGATGTGTTTTTGAAAGTGTCTCTGGGGTTGGCTGATTTGTTGTAGGTGGGGAGGTCTTTATTTGTGAAGACTTATAAAAATATCAAAGGAGAATGAAACCCTGGGAAAATATAACAATTATCTGGTGTAGCCAATATCAAACTGGGATTGTTTTAACACTTATCTGGTGAAGCCCAATATGGATACCGAGATGGTGTTGAATTATGGTTTGTGCAGTGTATGACTCAATAAGATCGCCGTAAGCAGTGGCTAGAATGAGTCCAGCTATTGAGGGTGACTGCACCGGGGGGGGGGGGGGGGGGGCATTGGCATCCAAGACAGTAATTGGGGGATCGCGGAAGGGTATCATGTCATTTTCTTTTCTCATTTCATCTTAATTCGATTTGGGGGATGGGGAACTTGCCCCGAGCCCCCCCCCCCCCGTAACTACGCCACTGGCCTATGGCTCTCAGTGTGTGGTATATTAAATTAATTTAATTTAATTTGATAAATGAAAAAATGAAAAAATGAAAAAAATTGAAAATTGAAAACTATAACGAGGATAAGAGACATTTTTTACATATTCAATTTATTCTGAATGCCGTTTTGTTACCTAACTGCTATGACTTTTGACATCAGCAGAATAATTGCTTTTCAATTGTTACTAATTACCTGCTTTATATATTAAAAATGAAATAAACCAATGAATAAATACATCAACAAAATTATGTAATATTGTTGCACGTAAGGTGATCATCAGTGTTAGTGGTTTGCCTTTCGCCTTCACCAAAGTAGTTATATTTGTAGAAAAAAGGGTATCCCTCATTTGTACATGTTATAATCCTGAGGTGGTATTCTTAGCACAATTTTGTCTCTAAAATTTTTCATTTTATATTGTTTTAAAAAAGGTATTCTGAGACCACCTTTTATCCCTCATTTTATTTTATATTTTATATCTGTCTCCTACCTCTCGTGTGACTGTTGTTCGCATAGGTTGTACGTTGATACGCGCAACTTTGAAGGGGAATTAACCTCAAAATATAAATGTGCTTATATTCAAAGATGTAATCTATTCCTTCTTGTTGTCCTACGCAGATATTAAAATGTACGAGATTGGTATAAATCAAGATTTTCTAAGCAAAATTTATCGTCTGCTAGCGATACCTGGGGCTGCCATTTTCTTGATGCGTACATAAAGATATTTTTAATCCGAAATGCAAAATTGTCTTTCTTCCTGATACAAAATCCCATTTGAGATTTGAAATATTTAACAGATATATACATATATTCTAAAAACGAAAATGTGTTTTATATTTCTTTGAAAATTACTATGCAATCACCTGCTTCGAGATAATGGACTTCAATACAGAATGCGCTTTGTATGAATTGTGTTCTGCTCTGTCAGGCAAGCCCAAGAATTCGATTTCTATTTAGCAAAACCAGAGAATTTAAAAAGAAATCTATAAATTTCAAATTTTAGAATATATGTATACACATTGGCGTAGACACGTCCTCATAAGTTGGGGGTATGATTTCCCTCAAGGGCCATATATATACATATATAGTGCAGGGTGAGGGTGGGTAAACACGTACATGGTTTTTCTCTTTACATGTCCAAGATAAAACTTTAGCATCATGCTTTGCAGTTTTGTAGTATGATTTGGATATTGAGCGAGCGAGCGAGCAAAAAATATTCAAAATTTGTGAGGTCGCAAACGGGGAAACACAATTCGGATGGGGCTTCATTTGAAAAATTTCAAAATGAAAATTTATTTAATAAGCTATACTTTTAATACGAGAGAGCGTAGCGAGCGAGCATTTGGGAATCATATCCGGACATCTACCCCCTGGACAACCAACCCCCGGGTAACCACCCCTAGGATAACCACCCTCTAAGACAACTACCCCCTAGGACAACTACCCCCTAGGGCAACCACCCCCTAGGAGGACTACCCCCCGGGACAATTACCCTCTAGGATGACTACCCCCCCCCCCCCGACTAACTACCCCCTAGGGCAACCACCCTCTAGAACAACTACCCCCGGACAACTACCCCCCAGACAACTACCCCCTAGGACAACCACCCCCTAGGACAACTACCCCCCGGACAACTACCCCCCAGACAACCACCAGCTTGGACAACCACCCTCTAGGACAACTACCCCCCGGACAACTACCCCCTGGACATCTACCCCCTAGGACAACCATCCCCTAGGACAACTACCCCCCCGGACAACCCAGACAACTACCCCTTTGGACAACCACCCTCTAGGAAAACTACCCCTCGGACAACTACCCCCTGGACAACTACCTCCTAGGACAACCACCCTCTAGGATAACTACCCCCCCCCCGGACAACTACCCCCCCCCCTGACAACTACCCCCTAGGGCAACCACCCTCTACGACAAGTACCCCCATACAACTACCCTCTAGGACAACCACCCTCTAGGACAACTACCCCCCCCCCCAACTACCCCCTAGGACAACCACCCTCTAGGACAAGTACCCCCATACAACTACCCTCTAGGACAACCACCCTCTAGGACAACTACCCCCCCCCGACAACTACCCCCTAGGACAACCACCCTCTAGGACAAGTACCCCCCCGGACAACTACCCCCTAGGGCAACCACCCTCTAGGACAACTAACTACTCCCCATACAACTACCCTCTAGGACAACCACCCTCTAGGACAACTACCCCCCCCCCCCGACAACTACCCTCTAGGACAACCACCCTCTAGGACAACTACCCCCTTGGACAACTACCCCCTGGACAACTACCCCCTAAGACAACCACCCTCTAGGACAACTACCCCCCGGACAACTACCCCAGACAACTATCCCCTAGGACAACCACCCTCTAGGACAAGTACCCTCAGACAACTACCCCCAGGACAACCACCCTCTAGGAAATGTACCCCAAATTGGGCTTAACATCACATTGAACAAGATTGTGCTCGTTCGCTACGCTTGCTCGCCAAAATAGAATTAATATGGCCTTTAGCAACAATAAAACCCAGATAATATACCAAATTTCATTAAAAAAGAAGTGTTTGTTTTCGCTCATGCTTGCTCGCTTAATTGTTCCTATTCCAACTTCCAACAATAAAACCTAGTTTATCACATTAAAAAAACAACAACAAAAACTAGTTTATGTATACTAACTATCATTTTTTTTTAAAACAACATTTTTTTTGGTTTTGTTTTGTTTTTGTTTGGAGGGGGGGGGGGGGGGGGGGTGCTCGCTCGCTACGCTCGCTGGCCGAAATGGAAGTACCACTAAAAGCACATTGAATACGACTGAATACTCGTACTCTTAATTGTAAAATATTGCCTTAGATTTCTTCAATGCATGAAGACAGGTATTCCCATGTGCAATATCAACTCTCCATTGGACGTTTTGCATGGTCAACAATTAAGGGGGGGGGGACGGGAAGGAAAACAAATATTCCAGCTGTTTGTCACCTCCCCCCCCCCCCCTCTCCCTCACGCACTCTACAATTATGCAACTCGTTACAAAGCTACCACCCAATCGAGTATTAATTGTGGTTTTAAAAAATAGTATGGGGTATACAATCATGTTCAGATGGATGAGAAAGCAACCTAGATCACAATGTTCGGAAATTTATGCCTTTTCACCATCAAGAAATTTTTGAATATTAACATATTGATTTTTGAAACATTTATTCCATCAAAAACGCTATCATAATCACGGAGAGAATAATCAGATCTTCACCCTTTTGAGACACTTAAGATTATCATGAAACAACACAATTTTGACACGCTCATTTCATTGGCATTTGGGGCAGGGGGCACTGTGCCCCCTATTTTTGGAAGAAAAAAAAATTGGGCAAAGTTCTGGCAAATTTCGGCAAAAATTTCAATAAATTTGGGCAAAATTCGACAAAATCCTGTATTAAAATACCTGACACTAAGTAAAACTTGGGAAAATTAATTGAAAAAGAAAGAAAATCATGTTTACACACAACATGATTTCCCGGAATTAATGCTTTTTTGTATGTTTCACTTTCTGTGTATTACTTCAGTAACTATTATTATTAAGAGGAATCAAAAGACATATTTGTTGGTATTGTAATAATCTTGGATAGCTCTAAAGCGCATACAGCAGTTTTAATTGATTATGCGCTATACAAGTGACAGTTATAATTATCATTTGGGGCCATAGATTCTGTCTGAATTTTTGTTATTTTAAGTTCGCCTTTTTAGTAGGAAACACGGAAAGATATTGGATTTATTATTCGTGAAAATACATAGGCCTTCTTATACTCACTCAAACCCTTGGTTGTAACCCCCAAATTTCCAGAAGATCTTACTGTGGGAGAGCAACCTTTTATACCCTTCCCAGTTGGTATTTAATATTGAATATATCATAGAAATTCTCAGAACGTTACCTTTGAAAAAGAAAAAAAAATGACAGAATTTTCCGCCAAAATTTGATGGAAAAATTCAACAGTACAATTCACCATCAAACGCCAAGTTTAAACACCCAACTTTTAAAACAAAAATGAAATACCAGGGGAAATCTCCCCCCTCCCCCCCCCCCCCCCCCCGTGCTCATGGGTATAGACACATTTAACTCACGTGGTGAGGTGAATTTTAACATTATAATGCATCAAAACCCTTCTATTTATAACCAGATTTCCAAAAAGTTCTTACCGTGGAAGGTAGATACCCCCTCCTCTGGATACTCATTATATCCTTACTGATTGTTGGTCACCCCCCCCCCCTCCACGTCCTCCCTTGGCTGAAACCAGTTTAAACGCCTTCAAGTACCTGAGAGTTGTAACTGTTTACGGGGGATAGTTGACCTATATGTCATGGGTGAGAGTATGTTGGTTGTTGTCCGATTAATAATTACCCTAAGTCGTTAATGTCCGGGGGTAGTTATTTGGGTGGTAGTTACCTTAGGTGGTATTTGTCAAGAAGATGTCCTAAAGAGTGGTTGCCCTAAGGGTTAGTTGTCTGAGGGTAGTTGTCCGGGGGGGGGGGTAGTTGTCCTAGAGGGTGGTTGTTCTAGGGGGTAGTTGTCTGGGGGTAGTTGTCCGGGGGTACTTGTCCTCGAGGGTGGTTGTCCTAGGGGGTAGTTGTCTGGGGTGGTTGTCCGGGGGGTAGTTGTCCCAGGGGGTGGTTGTCCTAGAGGGTGGTTGTCCTAGAGGGTAGTTGTCCGGGGGGTAGCTGTCCGGGGGGTAGTTGTCCGGGGGTAGTTGTCCTAGGGGGTAGTTGTCCTAGAGGGTGGTTATCCTAGGGGTGGTTATCCGGGGGTGGTTTTCCAGGGGTAGGTGTCCTAGAACCTTTGGGAATATTAGCTCTAAGTCACTTTGGACTAGGTGCACATGCTGTGGAAAAGGGACACGTGGTACTTATCATTGGGAAAAGGACACTTCAATTATTAGAAAAATAAATGAATGTGTATAAAAGGTAGAAAAGGTAGTTTATCAGAGGTGAAGAGGGGCACTAATCACACCTGAAAAGGGGCATTTATAAGAACGGGAAAATGTTCTTACATAAAGTAGAAAATTTAAATCAGTGTCTATATTATTACAAAGATAAAAAAAGACTTGTTGCATTAAAAGGAATAAAAGGGATTAAACGGGGAAAATGCTCTCGTTGAAATAGAAGCATTTATCAAAGGTAATGTGTTGGATGAGGTGTAATTATCAAAATGGGCACTTATAAGAATATGGGACTGGGACTTACTCGAAAGAAAAATGGGGGTACTCATCTGAAGTTAAAGGGAAATGTAGCGGCACTGTGCCCACATGCAACGCCCGGAGCGGTGCTTCTGACTGGGCCTACATGTTATGTTTGTCATTTCATAATTTTTCTATGTATAGTTGGGTGATGATGACACAGGTCATCCTCCTCGATAAATATTAGGGTGATGTATTCCCTCTTTCTCCACCACATTCGATTCCTGTGACTATATTTTCATTTCAATTTAGCAGAATTGCATTATAAAGGAAATTTATCGACTGAACCTCTAAATCCAGAATAATTACATGTACTTTTAATCTAAATAGTTTTTCTGCTTTATGGCTTCGAAAAAAAAAATCACTTCTAAATATATTTGGGGATGGTAACACATGCAGGCCACCCCCCCCCCCCCCCCACTTCATTAAAAAAAAAATTATACCTCCATATCCCTCCCAGATCAACACCCATGTTGTACCATGTTGTATAATTTGAAGTAGATGGTTTTCACTTTCTAGTGGTGTAAAAATAATTATATCGGGGAAAAATCAGAATCAACTACAGAATTGTAGATAAATATTAATAAATTCATATAAATCTACAATGTTGTAAATAATATTTATATTGAAATAAAGAATATATAAACTTGAATAATATTAATTAGATATAATATATCAGGTTATATTTATCTACAATAATAATATAGAAATGTATATTTTCCTCCATTTTTTTTTTGTGTGGGGTGAAACCTGGGGGGATGTATGTACACACCATCCCCCCCCCCACCCGAAAAGTTGGGGGATGCATACCCCCCCCCCCCATCCCCCCGCTATCTACGCCCCTGTGTATACACCTGTAATGTATTTCCCATCATATTTGGGGATTTTTTGTAATGAAGAGAAGCAATTAAGCTCTAGGATTGAAAATATCTTCCTGACCGGAACGGGTTTACAATGGTTTATGTACAACTCCTTATCATCAAGAAAATGGCAGCCCCCATGTAAAGTGTTAGCAGATGTTACCGTGTGCTACTCTTTTCTGATATTTTATTTCTAAAGTGATAGAGGCCAATGATTAAGAATATATTACACATTTGAACATAAGTATATTTATATTCTGGGCCCCGTTGCATAAAACTTACCATTAACGGTAACTTTGCCATTAGTGGTAACTCCCATGGAAACCTTGATTTTGATTGGCTGTTGAGTGATGTTACCATGGTAGTTATCATTAATAGCAGTTACCATTAATGGTAAGTTTTATGCAACGGGGCCCAGGTGTTAATTCTCCTTTAAACAATTTAAAGATAAAATAAAACTTGAAATAGGGTAAGGGCTATTTTATCTCTGGGACGCAAGCACTAGCGTAGCTGAGGGGGGGGGGGGGCAGGGGGCAGAGTGCCCCCCTGACAACTTTTACTCGATTTTTTTTTTGTTGAGAATTTTTGTTGTTGTTGTTTTGTTTTGTTTTTTGCTTGTCAGAGAATTATGGAGGACAACATGTGATAACCACCCCCACTACTGAGCGACTTTTTTGAGGGCTGGGGAAAGAAGTTGTCGGCAACTGAGCGAGTTCTGGAGGGCTGGCGAGAAGAAAAAAAAAGACAGGTCTCCCTTCAAGCAGAATTTTAGAATTGCTGAGCGACTTTTTTGAGGGCTGGCGAAAAAAAATTGTCGCCACCCTCCACACCCCCCCTCCCCCTCCACTGAGGGAGTTTTGGAAGGCTGGTGAGAAGAAAAAATACGGGTCCCCCTTCAAGCTGAATTTGCCCCCCTTTTAAAAAAATCCTAGCTACGCCACTGGACGCAAGGTAAGTGTGATATTTTAAAACAAAATTAGTATTGGTGCCATATAACAAAATAAACAAAAAATACTGAGTACTGACTATATTTCTCAAGCAACATTCTCATATGATTATCGAATTGTATTTCAAGACTTTTGCCAAACTACTGGGTGAGCATGATGAAAGTGAAATCTAACGAAACTTCTTATTGGTTATCGCATTATAAATGGGCGTGGCATAGATGAGATAAAATCTCGCTAAAATCTTTTTCTGAATACCGATTTAAAAACATTTTATGGATATTTTATCTCACTGAATTAAAATCTCAGCAAAATAACGTCTAGCGTTTAATCACGTAAATTCATCCTTTAAACTTCTAACAGCCGATACTGGTTTCTCGTTTTCATCAAGCGTCCACGTCAGGGTACTTTGTATAGTGATTGGTGGCGATAACAACAAAATCCGTGCGCATATTATTGAGCTGCGCTGAAACGCCTCTTCGGTTTGATTTCTTAAGCGGGTGTTTCCCCGCGTTCTATCGCTGATTCTTTATGCTGATTCGCTGATTCTTTATGCCCTGAAAAGGATGGTGAACTCAAACGGAGTAAGCCACATCATCAGTGGCGTTACAGCCTGTTGCATAAAACTCGAGGAGAATTGCGTCCGCTTATAAAGTTCTCTTTCTTTACTTAATCAGTCGCGACTGCTCCGACTTCTGCAAATCCAAGTTATTTCTTCTTCTTACAGCTTCGTGAAATTAAGACTCCTTTACGCATATCTTTCTTGATATTGCATTAGTATCTCGATGATTATATATCGAGTCTCTCTCATCATATTTCTTAGCTTTGGTGCATATGCATTGCTTACATAGCAGATCAGGCTTGATTAGTGGAGTATGAATAACAGAAAACTGAGTCTTTATCCGACGACGTAAGATTTTACTTCTTTCGATTATAATATTGGTTCAGATTTGCTTTTCCATTTGATACTGTTTCTTACAGAAGTCCTGTCAATTTGAGGAACAAGGTAGAACAAATAAATTTGAAAAGGTGATTCGTTCATTTTGAGAGAAAAAAAAATTAATACAATTTCGGATCTCAACATTCCTTTAATCTAAAGGAATCATATCAGCGATGGGACACGACAGTCTTACTTCAACCTTTGCCGAATTAGACTACGATGACGTATTTGACTTCGATGAGGACGAAATCTTCAAGTTAGTCTCTGTAATCATCTTATCTATCTTAGGAATCGTCGGCAATGTTATCATCATATTTGCCTACGCGAAGAAGAAGCGGCATACGAGCACCGATGTCCTAATCGTTGCCCAGGCCATCACCGATTTCATCGCCACCGCCCTGGCTCCGTCGCTCATCTTGAAAACTGCGTTCTCGTCGTTGGTCAACAACGGAGTCTGCGTCGTCAGCGAGATCGCCGAAAACGGAAGTGCGTTCACGTCCTTATTCATCATGACGGCGATCAGTGTTGACCGATACCTGGCAGTCTGCCGACCATTTCGACGACGATTGTCGAATCGACACGCTCTGATAATCTCGTTGGGTTGCGTTATCGCCTCGATCGCCGTCATGAGCCCGCGTGCAATTTTCATCCAATCGATTAACACCAACGTCAAACTTGAAGTCAACTGTGAAATCCATCATGGTCCTCATATGCGTTTGTTTGTAGCTACTCTGTTCCCGGTCACATTTGTCGGGGCTTTATTGGTGACGTCTGTACTCTACTCTAAGATCTACATATTTCTCCGGAAGCAAGTGAAAGTTCACGTGAATCTTGTGAACGCGAATACCGAAGCGGTTAGGAAAGAGGAAGGTGAAGGAATTCAACTGCATGGTAACGTTCGCACTACCGCCTCCGACGCAGATCAGGTAACGGCTTGTTCTTTTATGCCGGGCACATGCGATGGTGATTTACTGTGCGGCGCGGAGGCTAGCGCAAACCAACCGCATGTGGAACTTTCAACTCTGACAAAAGTGAAGATGGTTCCTTCTGGTCTCAAGCCTGAAGATGCAGTAGCCAACGTACATGCACATCACATACAGAATGACCTGACTGCGTGTGACCAGGTAACGGCTCCTGCAGCCGCTACCACAAGCACGGCTAGAACCGGAACCACAACCGCAGCGAACTCCGCATCTCACAGCAACTTCGCATCTTGTACCACCACTCCGAAAAGCAGACAAGATGACAGCAACGCTTACCAAGCGCTATCCCTCGAATCCAACGGCGTCAAAGCTAGCGCGTACCGGTCGAACAAGCCTGGTTGTAAATCACGTGCCTTTACCACTTCTAACACGGTCACGATCCAGAACCCGGTAAGAGAGGCGATTGCCACAGGTTCCATCATGCCGGCAACCGCTAGCGCCCGGAGACCGGAGCAAAGGAAAGAAAATGACATGGGCAGAACAACCACGAAAATCCTCCTCTTCATCACTTTCTTTTTCTATCTCACATGGATCCCGCAGATTTTCCTCACCTTATTTTTCCAGGATAATCTTGACCTCTTGACCTCTAACAGCCTAGCTTTGGTCGTAGGGTTCTTCGCCGTCCTCCGTAGCACAAATCACGTGGTGAATATATTCGTCTACTACTACGCCAATCAGCCCTTCAGAAAGGCTGTGAATAAAATGTTTAGTCAGCCTTGCAAAATGAAGGCTAAAGTATGGTAGTCTCGCTATATACAGAAGAGTTATGACAAGTATTATGTTGCACGGCAGAAGTAACAAGATTTCAAACTCTAACGCACTCTGGTATATTTGGGGGTAGTTTGGAATGGGGAGGACTGACTAAAAGGCTCTTACAATTTAGAGGGAAATCGTACCACACGACGTCAATTACAAAAATAACACTTCTCAAATAACTACACTTTGTATATAAGTTCAGTGTGATACAAATATAGTTAGGCCCGTTCGGATTTGTTTTCTCTCTAAATCTAGTACCAAAATGTAAATTTAAAAAAACAAACACTATGTTTTGAACTATTATAGGTTTTCCCTGCCATTTTTCAACATTTTGTCATCAGATTTCACATACGAGACATTCAAATTAACAAATTTTCCCATCGGTCAATAAACTGCTCGTTCATTTTTTGCACAAGTTTATGTCATTCAAATTCAGTCACATCGCCAAACCGACCGATTCTTGGCCACTTGTGGCAATGTAATTTTTTGGTCGGTCTGTTGTCGATCTGGCGTCGGTCTTGTTGGTGTGACTGTGGTATAGTCTATGGTATAGTCAACGAGCAAAACAAAAATGCGCATTGGTTGTGCGAACTCGTATATTTGTGTCACTGATTTCATAGTTGCAGTGATCGATTTCACATGTGATGTACTTTCAGGAGGTAACTTGCTCTGATTTGAATTTTCATTTTCGTTTTCACGCTTAGAGAAATCGATTTCCACAAAAAATAGAAGGTGCGTGTTGTTTTATTTACAGATAAATAAATATCAATAGGCCTAGAGATTTTTTAAGGGAGGAGATAAGGAAATGGGGATGGGATGGAATGAGTCCAAGCGTGAGTGTTTGAAAATTTAACAGGAAATCAGGGGTAGATCCGGGGGGGGGGCGAATCAGCCGCCCCCCCCCCCCTTTTGAAACCCAACTGGCATACCTTAAGCACACAATTAAAAAAAAAGCGTCCTTAATTGTGTACTTTTCCGGCTCTGCGCCCCCTCTTTTACAAAATCCTGGATCCGCCCCTGGGAATAATTGCTCCATACTTCCTAATAGAATATTTGATATAGACAACCACCCAAAGAAAAAAATGTCGGAGTGAGCCAGGATAAGGGCGTTTCCCTCTGAGCTATGACGTTTATCGGTAAGATCTTGCAATTTACTTGCCTGCAAAGGCTCCTTGCTTCATTTTTTTTTCTTGTTTCCATTTTTTCCATTTCTCTTTATTTTATCTCGCAAATTATTCATCAATGTCATGATGTTATATTAAACATCTTTGTTAATCATCAACGCATTCTTTTCATCGGGGGGGGGGGTGACAGTTTTTATATTGCAAGTAATGTCTGATGTTTTAGATCTACAAAAATATATGTTTCTTTTTAGAATCACATCATTATTTAGGGTTATAACAACAACAAAATCAAATAAATGAATTGAAATCAAGCAAATCCGATTTTTTTTTTTTAAATCTTGATTTTTTTTCCAACCCTGCTCAATGGCGTTACAAAGAGCCTCGAATACCGTTGTAAAGATGAACCTTTTTTCCACTGATCACACTTCATAATATAATCTACTGCTCTCTTGTTTTATCCCTTCTGATACTCGCCTGGGCCCTGAAATCGCACCAAATTCCTATGTGCAAATCATTGGTTACCAATTGTTACGGGTAGATATAACGGAATAGAACGGCAAAATAGAACATGCAATCTTTGTAATCTGTTTGAATGTCAGAGACTGGAAAAGGTGAGGCAAAAATATATCAAGCCACATTTTAGAATACGACCAAGTACACTTGAGATGAACCAGTTATTTAATTCAGGAAGTATGAAACAGTTAACAAATTTAGCAAAATTCACAATAGAAATATTAAAGCTCCACTAAGTGGCATTCTAAAATAGAGTAATGTAGAGCTTTGTATATACGGATCAAGTAAATACCTTTGTCATAATTAATGTTATTAACCCTTTCGAGACAATTGACCACATTTTGTGGTTTGGCTCAATAACTTTTGATTCAGAGCTTTAAAAAATATACCAGATACATGAGTAGAAAGAGCAAAAATTTCTGCACACACTATGTCCATTTTTGTTGCATGATCATATTGCGTTTGATGCCAGGAATTTTAAAAAGGAGAATAAGATTTAACATCCTTAAATTGGCAACACATTGAGAGGTTCAAAATCATGGTTTTTTATCGAAATTGGCAACTTTTCCAACTTTCGACAATTCTTTTAACCATGTATATTGTTTTCAAAGACATTACCACTTATTACAACCTTGTAGCACTAAAAGAAAAATATTATTGTTGCCAATTTGAAGAATGAAATGTGATCAATTTAGCCCTTAAATAATTCCTGTCCTGAAAGGGTTAATACGATAATGTTATTTTGTTATGTGTTATGTTGTTTATTATTCGATCCCTTTTGCTAATGCACTTTTTAAATAATACATTGTTATTTAGGCCTACACATTAATTTCGCTTAAATTGTTGCCTGAATCAGATAATAATCGAATGTAAATTATTGTAAATATTGTAAATATCTTTATTAATGAAAGTGTTGTACATAATTCTGATGATTTATTTGATTGTTTGATCTGATTTTCTTCTATACCCTTTCAAGGGTGACATGAGGGGGGAAAAGAAACATTGTCATTGTCATTGTCATTGTCATTGTCATTGTCACTGTCACTGACCAGTTTTATCTAATAAGCCAGTCCATAATTAGTTCATGGTACATGATATTATCATTATTTGAAAATCGGGGTGAAATTCACATCAGTCAGCTGATTACATTCATTTATTACGTGTGCACAGCTTTAGGACCCTTTCATTTTGTCGACCAAATTCGACGTGGGTATCGACATCGACTTGAAAATTAATGTTATTTATATTTCTCCGTCGTAATTTTCTCAGGGATTTAATCTAAGAGTATGAAGAACCAAGATATATAAAAGAAATTCGCATAAATCATTGAAAAGGTGACTTTTTAGCCGCTGGAAACAAAGTGCCCAGTTTTAAGTCCCATCAATACCTGTAAAAATGACCTTAATATATCTCCATGTGCAAATTGTAATAACGAACTGGCTTATTATTTGGGGTAACCTCGCTAGTCATAAGGACCGCTATTCATAAGGACCATCTATTCATAAGGACCGCTATCCATAACGCGTGACTAAATGAATAGCGGTTTTGTACGAATAGCGGTCCTTCTAAATAGCGAGCAAACCATAGACAAATTTCCGCGCTATTCATAAGGACATCCATTCATAAGGACATCCATTCATACGGACCACTATTCATAACTATTCATAAGGACCGCTATTCATAACGCGTGTTAAATGAATAGCGGGTTTTTATGAAAAGCGATCCTTATGAATAGCGAGCGGACCCGTATTATTTCTGTACAACCCTAGTTACTATGTCTTGTGAAGAATTACTTGTTACTACATGTACTACTGTTTATAATGCTTACGTAAAGTAATTTTGTTTGAAAATAGTGATACGAAATTGTGTCTATCTTGTCATATTCCTGCATGAAGAAAAAAAAATGTGTGGTAATAAATGAATCTTGAAACTTGATTATGCTTTTCTCCATCATGTTCAAAGTAAATTGTAGTAATTAAGTTAGATTGCAGTGTTGGGTATCTCGAGATCGATCTTGATCTCGAGACCAGTCTCGAGATCGGCATCAGTAACCTCGATCTTGATCTTGATCTCGGACATATCTGATCTTGATCTCAGATGTTCTAATCTCGATCTTGAGCTGCGGATCTTGATCTTGATCTGGATCTCGGACTGTCTGATCTTGATCTTGATCTTGATCTCGGACCCTCTGGTCTTGGACCCAACACTGTTAGATTGCCCCCATTTGCCCTTTTAAAATAGCCTCTCGATCCAATAAACACTGATAATTATAATCCCTCTCAACTTCAATCCAATTCTTGCTTTATTAAAAATTCATAAACGTGAGAAGTATATAGGTCGAATTTATTGCAACAGGGTACCCTTCATACGTTATAAACTCGTAATAAATATTAGTCATAAATGTCAATCTCGATGTTTCAATTTAGAGGCAACAAAGCACTCCTTATGTTATTAGTGAAATAAGATTTTTAATTGATTTTTTTCTATAGATAAAGCATGATAATAGACAAGAACAATGTTGCAAAAGTTAGAATTAAACTCTATCCCATAAAATTATTTCGTGACGTTACTGACGATTGTTTAATTAAGATGTGGAAGACAAATTTGAAAATATATAATGGCCGTATAGCTCATCTAATTATTAGATTATATATTTATAAAATAATTTTTGAAATATATTTTCGTTGCTGTGTGATTTCGAAACACATGATGAAAGTGAGTTTTAAAAAAAGGCCAATTCGTAATGATTACATGTTATAAAATGACCCCGAAAAGACCCAAATTTCTACACGCGCCCGCATTTTTTTTACGTGGACGCGCTACTTGTTTATGTAACTGGTGATCGTGGTGCATAAGCGCATAATGTCAGCGTATCAAGGTCAACTGTACTCGGTACAAATGACCTTTATCTGCACACGCGCAGTATTGTGATTACGAACTGGCTTATTGCCTGAAAATCAAAGAAAGGTGAAGGAAAGGGCGACCCCCTCCCCCCCCCCCCCCCAAAAAAAAAAAAAAAGGTGGGTAGATGATAAATAACGGGAAAAATGAATAATTTTATTTGGTTACAGATATAGAGTTAGATTTTTTTTGGTAAAAGTATTCTTTTATTCATTTTATTCATTTTTATATTCATAGATGGAGAATGGTATCGAGAAGACCCGACCCCCCCCCCCCGATGATGATGATGATTATGATAATGATGATGTTGATGATGAAAATGATGACGATGATAATGATGGTGATGGTAATGATGATGTTGTTGATTACTATGATAATGATGATTTTGGTGATGACGATGATGATTGTATTGATTGTAATGATGAGGATGATAGTAATGGTGATGAGATGATGATGATGGCAATGATGATGATGATGATAGGGGCACTTTGGTATAATTATTGGTGAAGGCTCTTGACTCTCATACGAGAGGTCCTGGATTCGATCCTCGCTCGGTGCTTACATCCATGGAAAAAGTGTTTTGCCTATACATCATTTTGTCCATCGCGACCTATAGGTCTAAATTGGTATCTGACTATGCAGGGGTAATTGCAGGCCACTCAGGAAGACCAGTACTGATATGGCTACTCTGGGTAAATATATATATATTGGGTAAAAAGACCCAATATATGATGATGGTGATGATGATGGTGATGATGATGGTGATGATGATTGTGTTGATTATGTTGTTGATTGATGACATGTAGATGATGGTGATGGTGCTGATGATGATCATGATGTTGTTGTTGTTGATTACGATGATGGTAATGGTTTTGATGATGATGATGATGACGATGATGGTGATGTTGATGATTATAATGGTGATGAGATGATTGATTGATTGACTGATTTTATTCGCCAAGCCTCCAACATACAACAATAAAAGGAATATCAGATCAAAATTAAGTAAGCTTATAATAATAATAATAACAGCTTTTTCTCTGCTTTTTCTTATATAGCGCCTTACCAGTTACAATGTAACCGACCAAAGCGCTTACAGCATTATTACCCCGGTCACTGGATTCAGTTGCGATTCTGCACATTACAGTGCATAATTATTCTCCATTCCTCTGCATGGGGAGCATTCCAGCCAGTCGCAACAACATATCATTTCAAAATGAACAAATCTTTGTTCATTTTCCTACTGAATTTCATCAAACTATTCGTTGATTTTTTTTGTTGAATTTGTATGTCTGCCATGGAACCGAATAGTTTTTGGCATATACACAAGCGCTTCAACCTCTTTCTCTTGCTCAGTACTCACTAAAATAACAATCAAAATCAACCAAGGAAGCACATATACACAATATATAATTTGAGTATAAATGTATTCTTTAATAAGAACAAATACAAATAAATATATGTACAGATCAAATCAATTGTGAGGATTAATCTTCATCTACATGTATAAAGACATCAAACTTGAGGATGAATTCATCTTCCCCATTCCTACTCGAAGATTAAATCATCTTCCCCATTCCAATTCGAAGATTAATTCATCTTCCCAACCTCTACTTGGAGATTAATTCATCTTCCCCATTCCTACTCGAAGATTATTTCATCTTCCCCACCTCTACTCGGAGATTAATTCATCTTCCCCATCTCAGATACTTGAAGATTAAATCATCTTCCCCACCTCTACATGGAGATTAATTCATCTTCCCCATTCCTTCTCGAAGATTAATTCATCTTCCCCACCTCTACTTGGAGATTAATTCATCTTCCCCACCTCTACTTGGAGTTGAATTCATCTTCCCCCTCCCTACTCGAAGATTATTTCATCTTCCCCATCTCTACTCGAAGATTAAATCATCTTTACCACCTCTACTTGAAGATTAATTAATCTTCCCCATTCCTACTTGAAGATTAATTAATCTTCCCCATTCCTACTTGAAGATTAATTCATCTTCCCCATTCCTACTTGAAGATTAATTAATCTTCCCCATTCCTACTTGAAGATTAATTCATCTTCCCCATTCCTACTTGAAGATTAATTCATCTTCCCCCTCCCTACTTGAAGATTAATTCATCTTCCCCATTCCTTCTCGAAGATTAATTCATCTTCTCCACCTCTACTTGGAGATTAATTCATCTTCCCCACCTGTACTTGAGGATGAATTCATCTTCCCCATCTCTACTTGAAGATTAAATCATCTTCCCGACCTCTACTTGGAGATTAATTCATCTTCCCCATTCCTACTCGAGGATTAATTCATCTTCCCCACCTCTACTTGGAGATTAATCCATCTTCCCCACCTCTACTTGGAGTTGAATTCATTCTCCCCCTTCCTACTCGAAGATTATTTCATCTTCCCCACCTCTACTTGGAGATTAATTCATCTTCCCCACCTCTACTTGGAGATTAATTCATCTTCCCCACCTGTACTTGAGGATGAATTCATCTTCCCCATTCCTACTCGAGGATTAATTCATCTTCCCCACCTCTACTTGGAGATGAATTCATCTTCCCCCTTCCCACTGAAAGATTATTTCATCTTCCCCACCTTTACTTAGAGATGAATTCATCTTCCCCATTCCTACTCGAAGATCATTTCATCTTCCCCTCCTCTACTTGGAGATTAATTCATCTTCCCCATTCCTACTCGAAGATTATTTCATCTTCCCCACCTCTACTTGGAGATTAATTCATCTTCCCCTTTCCCACTGAAAGATTATTTCATCTTCCCCACCTTTACTTAGAGATGAATTCATCTTCCCCATTCCTACTCGAAGATCATTTCATCTTCCCCTCCTCTACTTGGAGATTAATTCATCTTCCCCATTCCTACTTGGAGATTAATTCATCTTCCCCATTCCTACTCGAAGGTTAGTTCATCTTCCCCACCTCTACTTGGAGATTAATTCATCTTCCCCCTTCCCACTGAAAGATTATTTCATCTTCCCCACCTTTACTTAGAGATGAATTCATCTTCCCCATTCCTACTCGAAGATTATTTCATCTTCACCTCCTCTACTTGGAGATGAATTCATCTTCCCCATTCCTACTCGAAGATTAGTTCATCTTCCCCACCTCTACTTGAAGATTAATTCATCTTCGCGACCTCTACTCGAAGATTAAATCATCTTTACCACCTCTACTTGAAGATTAATTTATCTTCCCCATTCCTACTTGAAGATTAATTAATCTTCCCCATTCCTACTTGAAGATTAATTCATCTTCCCCATCCCTTCTGGAAGATTCTGTTTCCAAGCGCGCACATGCTAATCCAACCCACTATTTAATTTGTCTATGTTCCAACCACAATGACGTTGGCATCCTACCGGGTACCCATTTAACACCTGGGTGGAGAGGAGCAATGTAGATAAAATGCCTTGCTCAAGGACATAAGTGCCGTACCGGGGTTCGAACCCACGACCTTTGCATTCCCAGCCAAGTGATTAAACCACTCGTCTACGACACCTCTAAAGCTTGAACAGGATAACCCATGAAAGCTCGAGAGATTATTTCCAGTGGGGTCCCCAACATACAAAATTCATAAGTTAAAATTGTATTATTTACAGACTGAGAAGAAAAAAAAAATATTAAAGATAATAATAATGATAATAATAACAACATTAATAGTAATAATAATAAGAAGAAGAAGAAGAAGAAGAAGAAGAAGAAGAAGAAGAAGAAGAAGAAGAAGAAGAAGAAGAAGAAGAAGAAGAAGAAGAAGAAGAAGAAGAAGAAGAAGAAGAAGAAGAAGAAGAAGAAGAAGAAGAAGAAGAAGAAGAAGAAGAGGAGGAGGAGGAGGAGGAGGAGAAGGAGAAAAAAACACAACAAAGATTATGTTGAATCTCTAAAACGTAACAAAAACAAAAGTATATACAAAATTAGACAGTGTATGAACCTGGCAGAGACAATAAAAGTATCCTGTATTCAAGTTATTACAATCATATACCATGTCATTCGTCTCTCTTTTCTGACTCTCAAGTGATAGGTATTCCCTTAATTTCCTCTTAAAATGAGCTAGTTTTCTATTTCCTTTATATCATTAGGAAGGGAATTCCAATGTTTCATGGCAATGTAATAAAAACGAATTTACAGTACTACCTACTCTTTATCCCTTTTGCATAAAAAGTTGCGTTTAATCGCAACTCAAAAAATTAAACGCAACTTGATTTTCAGCCAATCAGGATCGCGTATTTGGGACTTGCGTTTAATTTTTTGAGTTGCAATTAAACGTAACTTTTTTATGCAAGAGGGCCCTGGTAAGTTAAAGCTGAATCTGCTATTTCTTGTCTTGTAATTATGTAAGTCAGTAACAAGATTGAAGTTGGATCGAATATAATGATTTTACCTAGTATGATATATTTTATGCACGTGATGCAATACGAGTTGTTTTGATCTTCGAGTTGACTTCAAGAAAAACCAACTTTTTAGAGTTCGTTGTTCTTGGACCAGGTCAGTTGATGAATCTCACCATTTTTGTTCTGTATAATTTTCAACTTATTTTGATCTAACTAGCTTATGCTACTATACCATGCAGGGTTAGCATAATCAAACAAACATTGAATAAGAGCAGAACAGAGTATACGTCTTGCTTTTAAATTCATACAACTTCGATATTTGTACAGAAATTTCAGACGAGAATTTGCTTTTTTTACAACTGATTCTACTAAAGAAGAAAATGAAATTGCGCTAGCCAACTCAATGCCTTAATACTTCACAGATTCTTTTCTCTGGATTACTTGATTATTGTGTGTCACTTTGAATTCATATGACATTTTAGAACTACTTTTAGAAGAAAACAAAATGCTTTCTGTTTTGCCCAAGTGTAAAGAAAGCTTATTATCAGTCATCAAATCTACACACGTAGACAGCTGTTCACTAAGCTTTTCCTCAAGAAATTTTGGATTAGGATTTGAATACAGTAGTACGCTGTCATCAGCGTACAATAATAGTTTACAGTCTTTTATACAAGTACACATATCATTGATATAACTTGTAAATAGAATTTGGCCTAAAATGAACACCGCATGTTATCGGCATTAGTTTGGAACGAATATCATTAATGGCCACTACTTGGTGCTTATCGATTAGGCAAGTAGGATCTGAACCATTCTAAACTTGCCTAATTGTTGAAACCCATTATTTGTAACCTTTTTTCAATAATACGCCATGATTAACTGTATCAAAAGCTTTTGCAGATCAAGGAGCACCATAACAAAGCGCCCTTGGGAAGTTTCTGGTGTCCTCAAATAATCAGTCAAATGATGGTTCAGTCGAATAGTCATGTCGAAAGCCAGATTGAAATTCAAAAATTATATCATTTTCTTTGAAGTCTTTTCAATTTGAACACAGACGGATTTTTCCAGAATTTTTGATGCTACGCTTAAAACACTATTAGGTCTATAATATATTGCTAACATCACTTATAATCTTTCTTTTTATAAAGTGTAGTCACTTTTGCTATTTTCATATCCTGTGCAAAAGTACTCGTCAAGATAGATATAATAGGTTCATTAAGTAACTTAAAGGCTTATATAAAACCTTCGCACAATCTTTCAGAAATTTAGCCGGAATCATGTCTAACGCAGTACTTTTTGATACATTTTATTTACGTATCTCCTTGAAAACAAATTATTGTTCACTGACTGGTAATGACTCGAAGCTGTTTTCAAGTACACCTTTTCTTTCGTAAAATTCACGAATACAATCATTGTCTGCGCTGAAAAGATTTTTGCAAGGAGGAAGTTTGTCTACCAATTTGGCGGCCACATTATTTTGTCAAATAAGAATTGAATTCATTAGCTTTGGCCATCTTATCATGACATAATTCCTCATCGATTGTAATGACATATTCTTGTTCTTTCTCTTCTTAATTTTTAATCCTAATCTTTTTAGATTCTGCCAAAGTCTTTTCGAATCTTGTTTATTTTCTTCTATCTTGTTTTGTAAGTATTCGAGTTTAGCCTTTTTCACCTCTCCTTGGACCATATTTCTTAATACCCTGTATCTTTAAGAGAGCGTCTCATCTTTTGCTCTTTTCCTCATTTTTACCCCACTATATTTCTCTCTTGAATTAGGGAAAGAATATCTTTAATCACCCAATTTTCTGATCTTTGTTTTATTCTCACCCGTTCTGTGGCGCTATCGTATTCAAAGTTGAAATAAAAACAAGTCATGTTGAAATATTGACCATGCCTCATTTACATCTGTACAGTCGGTTATTCCTGACCAGTCAACAGCAGACAGTTGAAGATTGAAAGTCTCTTCTGTACATTTTTTCATGGATCTAATAGTACTAGTCCTATGATGTCCTATTGCCAGTCTAATATTTTTCCGTGTAGAGAAAGTAAAAGTATGGTCGCTAATACCAAGATCAATGACACCACTTTGACTTATTTTACTTTCTTTGCTTCAAATAACATGATCCAGTAGAGAAGAACATGTATGTAACGCGCGTTGCGTCTTTAATGAGTTGACTAAACCCGTGAAGACTCAACAAGTCAATATATTTTTTAGCCCGTGGCGATTTGTAAAGAAGTCTCCCAAAGGAATAATTTCGTCTTCCTTCTTTAGTATATCAAAAGAATTGGACAATTTCTCGATAAACAAATTGTTTTACGGAGGTCTATACACAGAACGCCCACAACAATTGGTTTTGATCTTGGTATAAGCAAATTAATCCACAAGGATTCCGTTTCTCCTGTACATACAGCATCAATAATTATTATATAACATACACCACCTCCAGAGCCAGAGGGTCGATCACGGCGTATGATTTTACATCCGTCTATTTCAATTTCTTCATCATTTATGGAATTAACCATGTTTCAGTGAATGCAATAATAAACAGGCTTTTTCTTTTGAAAAGAATTCTAAGTTCCGATATCTTGTTCAGGATAGACCTCACATTATGATGTAAAAAATGAACGTTAAACTTTTCTTCAAATTCTTGATATAGAGAAGTGTTTTCATCTGTGAGGTTTGGCAGAATTAACTGACCTTTAAATAGTTTTCTTTTAGTCTATCCTCGATTTGGTTTTCTTTCTCTAGACAATCGTCCGTAAATAATGAATCACTAAAGATGGTAGACTACATGTTAAACAATTCCAGTTCTCATCAGGGCATTCATATAACTACAGTACTCTTATGAACTTATAGCTTGACAATCAGTGTGAAACCATCTTTTACAATTAGAACACAGAAGGCCGTATATTGATTATATTTGATATATATTATATTATACTTAATTCTGTCAGACTTTCACTTAATTCGTTACCCTTCTTACAAATTGAAGGTAGTTCTCCCAGTCTTTCACGGATGGTGACGGTGATGATGATGATGATAATGATAATGTTTATGATATTGTTGATTATGATGATGATAATGATTCTGGTGATAATGATGATGATGACGAGTTTGATGATGATGATGATCAGATGATGATGATGGTGATGATTATAATAGTGATGAGAAGAAGATGATGGTGGCTTTGATGATGCTAATGATAAAAATGATGACAATAGTGATGATGATTGGTTGATTTCGGAAAGAATACACCAATAGTAGACTATTGATCTACTATATAGTCTACTTTATAATATATACAGTATACTAGTAGACTATTGGTCCAAAGCTTGTAGACAAATTTCAATGGCAGATTTAGGGGCACAGTGGGCATATGCCTATAAGTTTACCGTCCAATTTCACAATGTCGGCGGGGTCCTCAGCGACAATGTTTGTTTTTCTTCCTCCCCCCCCCCCCCCCCCGGTTTATACTCTTTACAAATCTGGGCCCTGTTTCATAAAACTTGTTATGCCCCATTTCTATGAAAAATTCGCTCTCAGCCAATCAGATTCAAGGATTTCAGTAGCTTATAACAATTATTGTAACTTGTTACTGATAACAAGTTTTATGAAACGGGGCCTTGTTTTTATCACTGTGATTGATAGAGGGGTATCACGAGGTATCATCGAAAGTTACGACTTCTTATTTGGAGTTCTCATATTGAAAGGGACGTTTCGGCAGGTTGAATTACCATGAAAAAAAAAGAAGTTCGAAATGCTCGTGCATTTGCAGTTCAATCTCTGTATCATCGCTATATTGCCATCACGACCCCCTATTCTATTCAAGAAGAGTTACATCATCAATGATTCTACGAGAAAATATTATGAGAGTGCTGAAGACCAAAAAAATTAATGTCCCCATTACCATGTTGAGATATGAAGACCCAATAAAATAAATGTCCCCATTACCATGTTGAGATATCGAATAGATTGTTTGATTTGAAAGACTTTCTTTATTCATTGTTTTGTGATTGGTCATTATATACCAGGGGCCTGCTGCATAAAACTTTTAGTGAATCGTGACAACTCTCGATCGTGACATAAATCTCCGCATAAGCTATGTCATTATCATTTGTTTATGTCGCGATTCGGGGATTTATGTCATGAACCATGACATATATCATTATATAAAAGTTTTATGCAACAGGGCCCTGCAATCGTACTTCTTTCGGCCGATATGATCTTGCTTCATAAAAGTGGGAGACAGAAAAGGCGATATAGACCGAGTGAAAAGGGAGGGAAAGAGAGAGATAGAGAAAGAGCGAGACAGAGACAGACAGAGACAGACAGAGAGAGACAGACAGACAGAGAGAGAGAGGCAGACAGACAGACAGACAGACAGAGTGACTCTCGAGCATACGCGCAGTTTTGAATGGAATTGAATTGAAGGGGTTTCTTGTTAAAATTTCGTCGCGGCCAATGGCCGAATTGCGAAATCTTTTACAGAGTAAAAAACATTATTATATACAATTATGACAATCACAAAGTAGATGTACAAATAATCATAGACAAGCATAAAAATTATTATACTGTATGAGGAATATGTAGGAGTAGTAATGGGTTGTATGTTATACTCGTTGATAACATAAATATTTGACTTGAAAACCAATTAAATGATATTTCACAAGTTAAGTGGAAAAAATCAGTGTATATACACTAATAACTGGGTGTTTTGCCTAGAAAATTATACATGCATTGGGTTAGAAGGAAGTGATACAAAAAGCGATACAACTCCACAAAGTGTGGAAACAAAGGTATTCTATAATTTAGAATGGTTTCATACATTGTCAACGATATAAGTTGCTTAAATGAGAGTGAATCCAAAATAGAAAGGTAGATTTTAATAGCGTCGACGCCTTCAGGTTTTTAAAACAGTTTCCAGTATAAGATTAGAGCATAATGTAATAAATGGATTACCAGGTTGCCAGTTGATCTGGAAGTAGACTATTATGCAAAGCTTTTGTAATGCTCAGTGGATATCATTATCTGCGTTAATTGGTTCCTATTATTGTGCCAATGCGCACGTCATGCACGTATACGTGTGGCGCGCCTGCTATATTGTGCCGCAAATAAAAGGTTGAATAGGATAGCGAAAAGATGGGAAAACAACAATAATCATTAGAGACAGATAGACATACAGACAGAGAGGGAGAGAGGGAGATAGATAGATAGAAAGAGAGAGAGAGAGAGAGAGAGAGAGAGAGAGGAAAGGGAGGGCAGAGGGATGATCAATGTTATTATACAAAAGTCATAATTATCCATCACGTTTACGTCGCTCATGTGCACAGTGATATCGAGGCACACACGTAATCTTTTCTCCTGAGAGATTTTATTTTTTGTTTTCTAACCCTTTCGAGACAATTGACCACATTTTGTGGTTTGGCTCAATAACTTTTGATTCAGAGTCCTGAAAAATATACCAGATACATGAGTAGAAAGAGCAAAAATTTCTGCACACACTATGTCTATTTTTGTTACATGACCATATTGCGTTTGATCCCAGGAATTTTAAAAAGGAGAAGAAGCTTTAAAATCCTTAAATTGGCAACACATTGAGAGGTTCAAAATCATTGTTTAATATCGAAATTGGCAACTATTTCAACTTTTCGACAATTCTTTTAACCATGTATATTGTTTTCAAAGACATTACCCTTTATTACAATCTTGTAGCACTAAAAGAAAAATATTATTGTTGCCAATTTGAAGAACAAAATGTGATCAATTTAGCCCTGTAATAATTCCTGTCCTGAAAGGTGTACCTCTCAATCTTATACAGGTTTAATTGAATAATGAATAAATACAATCTGTGCTTTATCATGTTTAGCTACACAAGGCCACGCATGTGTCGCTTATAAATGATGAAAATGATTTTATAAATCGTATTTTACTCATTATGGAATTTTGAAAAGCCGACGGAGTTCAATAGGCTTTTTTCTCGCTCTCGATCACGGCTTTTTCAAGCGCTTGCATCATGTGCATTGGTTTTGTATACGGTCCTTTTATATTGATTTGGTAAACGTATATACATATGTAACTATTGGTGCGAGTTTGACTTGCAGTTTTTCATATGGGATTTATCATTTTATTTGTTTCATTGGTTTCTATATCATATTTTCAAACATACCTTTTAATGGCTCCATCAGGTCCATAGAATGCATAAAAATACTTGGTGAAATTGAGGTGAACAGATTGGGAACATGCAGCTATCTGTAAAAAATTGGTTTAGTTTCTAAACACTTTTCTGTGACAGATTTAAAACACTGCGACGCGGTTATTTATTGTACGGGTTTAAGAGCTAAGTTAAGAGCTAAAAACATGCTGTGCTTATTTCCATCACGCGTTAGGTGTGTATTAGATACATGTTTACCTTTTAAATGGTTCTAATATATAGGCTAAACTCCAAATGTTTACACCATAATCATTTGGCGTTTACACCATAATCACATACACTGTTTAAACATTAAACAGTGTTTTTTTCCATCTATAGTCTCATCTATGATGTGCCACTAACAAAACAAATTTTTGTTCACGCTTTGGCGAACACCGACTGTTTTTGTCCAGAGTGTGAAAAATGACTTGTGCTAAATTGAAAGAAGAGGGAAAATGAAACCAGCAGTCCGAATAAGTACTCCCATTCAAACAAATTGTCTTTGCCATAAATTTATGATGTAATGATAGTCAAGGAATTTTGTGGCAATTTTCTATCATAATTTGAATGATTTCATTGCTTTACGCAGGAGTGAGAATTGATAATGTGTAATTATTTCAGGTTCTTTTTAAGCACAGTATTCACAATACACAGACACATCAAAACCACATGCCAATCATTCATTCAAGAATTACCAAATTAATTAAACTTCAAATCATTCTTCCAATTAATCAATAAAAAATCAACCTTTCAACCGATTATTCAGTCAATCAACCCATCAATACATCAACCGATAGATCAGTTATTCAGTCAGTCAGTGATTCGGTCAATCAATCAATCAATTAATCAACTCATTAGTCAGTCAAAAAGTCAGTCAGTCAATCAATCAATCAATCATTAAGTCAGTCAGGTGTCAATAAAGCACTCAAACAATGGATCAGTGGGTCATTCAACCATTCAGTCACTCAGTCACCCAACCAACCAATCAAGCAATCAGTTAATCAACAATCAATCAATGATCGATTGATTAATCAATTAATGAATCAATTAATTAACCAATCAGTTGACGAATTAAAATAAAGAAAAGCATAGGCTTATAGCCACCAAAAGAGGGGTGGCCGATTTCCCCCTATGTGGATCCGTCACTGGTTACATAATGAATACACTGTGATTGATTGATTGATTGATAGACTGATTGAGAAATTAATGAATACGTACAGTAGATTGATTGGGTGATTTGATGAATCGAAAGATTGATTTACATGGTTAATTGAATGAATGATTGATTGATTGATTTTTTTCGGCTTTCTTGATTGAATGTCTGGTTTGGAAGTGTGTTTGTGAATAATTTGTTAAATTACAGTGTGATTGATTGATTGATTGATTGACTGATCGATTGATTGACTGCAGAGTTGCCCGACTGCCTGACTGGTTGACTGACTTATCGATGGTATGAGCAATCGATTGACTGAATAATGATCAAGCAATCAATTAACTGATTGATTGTTGATTAACTGATTACATTATACATTGATAGATTGACTGACTGACTGACTTACTGATCTATCGGTTGATGTACAATATTGATGGGTTGATCGTTGATTGATTGATTAATTAATTGATTTAATGATTGACAGATTAATTAATTGATTTAATGACTGACTGATTAATTAATTGATTGATTGAATGATCTGAAGATGTATTAATCGGGTACTTTTATTCTTGGCTGAATGATTGGCATGTGGATTTGATGTGTCTGTGAATTGTGAATACTGTGCTTAAAAGACCTTGAAGTAATTACACATTATTAATTCTCACCCATGCATAAAGCAATGAAATCATAAAATTATGATAGGAAAATGAAACAAAATTCCTAGACTATCATAACATAATCATAAATTTATTCAAAGACCAATTTTTAAATTATAGTATATACTTATTCAGACTGCTGATTTACATTTTCCCTCTTTCAATTTGGCGCAAGTCATTTTTCACACTCCGGACAAAAACGGTCAGTGCTCGCCCAAGCGTGAACAAAAATTTGTTTTGTTAGTGGCACCGTAAGAGGAGACTATATATTGGGCATCTATCGACGTGAAAAAAACTTCTGTATATTTTGAAAACTAATTGTGACAGATTTTTCAAAAGTGTAACTTTTTTTAATACGCACTGTATAGACGTATTAATTAATTATACGATATACAGAAATGTGCAGCAAAGTACACTTAAAGAGAAGCCTTTGAGTTTTGAGAAAGGCCCGGGTAAAATAATTTGTAAGCTGTATCATTCCTTTTATGTCAGTTTGGAAGAACATCGTAGTAGACATATCCCTGAAAAGGATTGCTCTTTAAATGCTCTCATATTCGAAATATGACGAGAAATAGTTGAAGTATTTTATTATATGAAATATCATGTAATTCAAAATTTTTGCTACAATAATGTAAAACATGGTTTGACTCCGGAACATGTAAAAAAATCATCATTTTTGTAACTTATTTTGATACAAGGGAGATTCTTTACTATCACATCCATAAAAATTGAAATATTTGAACTTTCATATAATAAAATACATAGAGAAAAGTGAGTGTGTGACATCATCGGTTCACTCATAATTATGCATACCGCCCATGTTATGCATATCACTGTTTCATGAAATAATGCAAAACTTCAAAATGCCGTAACTTTCTTATTATTTTTACATCCGATTTCAGTGAAATTTTCACTGTTATGCTTGTTTAATTTTACTCTGTTTATTCAAATCAACTTGATATTAGTGTGGACTTGGCCTTTAACTTCTCGTTGCTTTGTTCGCTATCATGTTTCATCAGCCTCTTGTTCAATATTACGCCCCCAATCTATTATATATAAAGTATATAAAAAAGCATTTACAAAGGTTCAACATTTGAATTAAATCTCAACTTCGGCTGCCTTGCTAAATTCCTTGACTAATCAATAAGGGGTTTTCGTTCATTTTTCGCCCAATTTGAGAATGGAGTGAATATAGAAAACCGTTTATTAATGTACAAAATTCAAATCTCTATCGCTCTGCATGTGGCAGTGGTGAATTTGGAAATTTCCTGGGTAAAATGCACAAGAAAAATTTCTTTTTTTTTGAGGGGCACTGTCGTGGCTGGACCATCCTACACCCCTGATCATGTTCAAGATTTCCGTTAAGTTGTGGTGATTAAACAGATCTAAAACAGAAAATATGCGGAGGGGGAAATGTCAGTAGAAGCTATAGTCAACCCCCCCCCCCCCCCAAAAAAAAGGAAGTTATTTCCCTCCAGTTATCGATACAACTCTAAAAATATTTGATGAAATTAAATTCAATCGAATAGCAAAGTATATAGGCAGAATTTTCTTACCCGCATTTCGTTTGGTTTGTTAGTCTATGTTGGTTATGTTTTCATAATGATTTTTTAGGGCTTTTATTGCAGTCAGTTCCAGGAAAAAAAAGTTGCACTTTGCGTTTCACGTATACTGAGTATACTCTATTCAACTCTTTTGTTCATGTACAGGCGCATAATATTTGTCATTCAAATGCATATAAAGTGCAGTGAATAATTCAGTTTCATGAATCTGGATGACAAATTAGCCGTCTTTACATAAACTAAAGATGAAAAGAATATACACACGTAAACCTTCCATTGCCTTATGAAACACAAGGTGCAACTTTTTTTTTTGTACCGACTGCGGTAAAAAAAAATCAAAAAAAAAAAATCATAATTTCATTATGAAAACATAATCAGTTGTTCACAAATTCTGCATACTTTGCTTTTTGAATGAACAGGTTTCATCAGGTATTTCTCGAATCATTTTGAAAAGTGTCAGGGGGAACTTACTTTCTTTGGTTGATTATATCTTAATAATCTGATATATAGCCAAAACACAAAGACCTGCTACTACGGGCATAAACATTTGAGGAAAGGGAATAAAGAGAGTTGATATATTCCATACATTACTTCAAAAATTATGTGTACTTTTCACCGACCTGATTCGCCGATCTATGGCGTATTCTTTTTTATTATTATTAATTTTTGTCCATATTTATTGAGCCTCTCTCAAACTAATTCTCACTAATATGTCTGTTTTCAGTCAAGTTATCAGGTTGAAAGGTTAGATTGCTTTTAAAGAAAAGTTAATATTCACATCAATCATTAAAATTTCGTGTCGAGGGTATGAAATAAACATTTTTTGACATTTTAAGCATGACTTTTATAGATATCTTGAAAATAATTATATTATATCATAAGAGTTGTTTAAGCTTTTATCATATACTTAAAGATATAAGTTGAGTTCAGGTGATGTACATTGTCAAAGAATCTTTCTCAAAGCAAAGCGAATAGGAAAGTTGATCATGCCTGCAGGAGAATAGGTAATTTGGTATCCTGTGAGGTTTCGGAACTACACAATAATAAAAAAATGACCCTTGAATATCACTGAAAAGTATGCACTGCACACAGAAATGGGACTGCACACACAATGTGGCATGAAATAAATCATGTTCGACCCGAACGCTTCAGCCATTTCTCGTCATATTTTTAATACGAGGGCAAATGAAGAGCAATCCTTTTCAGGGGACATTTCTACTATGATGTTTTCCCAAACTGACATGAAAAAAATGAGAAAGCTCATCAATTATTTTTCACCTTTTCCAGAACTCAACCTTCTCTTTAAATATCCATTAGATATACTATGATTGATGTTTTTGATTATTTTGCTGAAATTGCAGGTTTAATCCTTTTATGACAGTTTAAAGCAGATGATCGATGTATGTTTGCTTATATATATATATATATATATATATATATATATATATATATATATATATATATATATATATATAATATATATATATATATATATATATATATATATATACCGTCATCATCTGTACAAGCCCTCCAAAGGTGATCAAGTCGATATTTACATGTACATGTACATTCTTAATTAAAACCGTACAGGATAATATTCTTATGATAATCTGGATTTATACAGCTCTAAACTTAAAACTATCACGGTCATCAGATTCAACCTTACCTGCGCACAATGCATGCATCTTCTCCACTCCCTGGGGAGCATTCCAGCCAGGCGCCAAACCACAATGACTTTCGCATCCTAGCCTTTTTAAACCTGGGTGGAGAGGAGCAAAGTAGATAAAATGCATTGCTCAAGGACATAAATGCCGTGGTGGGGTTCGAATCAACGGCATTCGCATCTCCATTCAAGTGTTTAAACCACTCGCCTACGACACCACTTAGAGGGGGTAGGGGGTGGTAAGAAAATAGATATAAATTAGAATACAGCATTCGCTACTCCAGAAAGTGGTAAGATCAGAATTCGCGTAGTATAAAGTCATAGGCCCGTATTCTCGAAAGTGGCCTAAGTTAAGCCTGGCTTAACTTAGGCCACTGATTTATGGAAGGCCATTCGTCAACCCCTAAGTCCTGTATAAATGACTATATTTATGTAACAAAATAAAGAAACAATTTTTTTTTTTTGGGGGGGGGGCATGAAGTGAGCATCAGAAATCAATTCTATCACGTCAGTTTTTGCATTTGTTCTTAATCCCAGAGCTATTGTGATTTTGTAGGATTAAAAGAGGGTGACATTTGGCTCTCCATAATTCGGTGGCCTAAATTTACACACTTGGACGTTGGCTTAAGTTAGGCGTTTTTCGAGAATACGGACCATAATGTATATTGTAAAAATGAAACTTTTTTTTTTGTTGGTTTTAAGTACGTTACTATAGGGGGAAGAAGTGAAACAGCCCCCCCCCCCCTCCAGAATGGATTTATTTTCAGCATTTTGGACATCTTTACAACTTCATTATCTAAATGCTGACGGGGGGGGGGGGCACAATAAAGGGGAACATTTTAGTGTGTATTAATTTGTACGCAGGTTATGCCAGCCTTTGGTTTTACCGGGGGCATTGTGTCCCCATGCATGCCCCTCCCCCACATCCGCCAATGCGTGCATGCCAGCCAAATGTCACCCACTTTTAATCCTACAAAATCACCATATACCTCATCTATATAGTTCTGGAACTAAATGCACTGAATTAAAAACTCATGACATATTTGATTTCTGATGCTAATTTCATGCCAGGAAATAATTTTGTTTCTTTATTTTGTTACATAAAATAGTAATTTATATGGGACTTTAGGGTTGACAAAATAATGGCCTTCCATAAATCAGCGGCCTAAGTTAAGCCAGGCTTAACTTAATACAGGCCTGTAACATTGTATTTGCCTCCTCTTGTGTTATTGTGTTATCACTGCAGTGGCGGATCTACGGGGGGGGGGGGGGGTTTAGGGGGTTTAAACCCCCCCCCCCCTTTGGCTGCCAAGTAAACATTTATTTGGGCAAAAATAGAAAAAATAGAGCATGCAAGTATGCTTAAAATCGCAAGCTAGCAACCCTAAAAATGTAAAATCTCCCTACTGTGGGAGGGGGGATACCCCCCTCCCACACCCTCCCCCCTCGCTCCCTTCCAAGTAAACATTTATTTGGGCAAAAAAGAGAAAAAATAGAGCATGCAAGTATGCTTAAAATCGCAAGCTAGCAACCCTAAAAATGTAAAATCTCCCTACTGTGGGAGGGGGGATACCCCCCTCCCACACCCTCCCCCCTCGCTCCCTTCCAAGTAAACATTTATTTGGGCAAAAAAGAGAAAAAATAGAGCATGCAAGTATGCTTAAAATCGCAAGCTAGCAACCCTAAAAATGAAAAATCTCCCTACTGTGGGAGGGGGATACCCCCCTCCCACACCCTCCCCCCTCGCTCGCTTCGCTCGCTTCCAAGTAAACATTTATTTGGGTAAAAAAGAGAAAAAATAGAGCATGCAAGTATGCTTAAAATCGCAAGCTAGCAACCCTAAAAATGTAAAATCTCCCTACTGTGGGAGGGGGGATACCCCCCTCCCACACCCTCCCCCTTCGCTCCCTTCCAAGTAAACATTTATTTGGGCAAAAAAGAGAAAAAATAGAGCATGCAAGTATGCTTAAAATCGCAAGCTAGCAACCCTAAAAATGAAAAATCTCCCTACTGTGGGAGGGGGGATACCCCCCTCCCACACCCCCCCCCCCCTCGCTCGCTGACATACAAAATTGTGGATTTCAATTCAGTTAATTGATTTGATTTGATTTGATTTGTGTATAAGCTATATTATGCGACCACTGCATTGATTATGCGTCCACTGCATTGATTATGCGTGCGTCGGTGATGGATATCGGAACATCCACGATCAATTAATTTGTGACTTCATTATTAAGTTCGTCGTCGTTCTGTTCGGTGCGTCATTTGTGTATGATAATGAATACTGATCCTGTGTTCTGCACACTTCGTGCAGGATGTATCGTTGTATACATTTTTTAATGCAAATACTACATTTTTCTTATTGATAAAGAATATGTGCAGCGTTTAATAACCATTTGGTAAGTCTTTACTTTCTTCTCTGGGGTGTGGCTGTTATTTTGGTAGCTATTAACATTGTTAAGATATCGCACAAAAAAAGGTCTTCACTGTTGTGGAGAACAAAATTTTCGCCACCAATAAGCCTGATGTTCTGTAGATCTGTTTATAATTATATTCAATTATTTTTCAAATGTTATTGACGCTTCTCGGCCTTTTGGCTAAGATCGTGTGTGTAGTAGGCCTATATATCTATTATTTTCAGGTTAACGCATAACATTCACCGAGTCGCTCGCTCGCAGACAGCTTTGACTTCATTCAGTACCATTTTGTTAATGATATTTTGATCAAAAATGAAATGAAATACTAGTAAGCTAAATTGAAATTATACTTTGCAAATTATGAAAAAGATGGATGGATAAAAGGAATATCCGACGTCCTACCCCTGAAGCCAATGTCCAGATACGTCACCGTCCCCCCCCCCCCCCCCCCCCCTGCAGGAAAAATAAACTTCAGCTATAAAAGCCACCGCACACCTTACGATCGGTCTGCGATTCCATTTCTGAAGAAAATGTAATATCATTTGAGGGTCTGAATAGTCATACAGAACGTAAAATCGATAATACGGCTTTTGCCGAGTTTTCTAGTCGGTGGAATGGCCAAATCGGCTCCGAGTCGTAGTGACGTCACGAAAATCGTACGACTGCCTACGATTTGAAACTAATTTTGCCCTTATTATTCCCTGTAGAAAGCTGACAGCTCACTAAAACCCTATGTTTAGTATTCATATTACTTTTCAGAACTTGAATAGGGTAGATTTCATTTGTTAAAATTCCAATATTTAATGCCATAGCGATTTATTTCACAAATCGGATCGCAGACCGATCGAAAGGTGTGCGGTGGCCTTAAGACATTCATGAAATGATTCTGACGTTAAAAAGTTTGCGCTTGAAACAGGCAATGTATGTTGTAGATTGTCATATAAACGGTATGATCAATTGCTAATTTTTTTTCATAGATTTTTTTTTTCTGTAATATATGGTAAAATTACTTTTTTTCTCTCTCTCTCGTGACTGGTTCATGAAATGTCTCTGACGACAAGTGTATCAGTATATCAACCTTCTGTCTATGCCATTTTACCCAATTTATCCATGTTACCCAATTTATACAAAAGTCATACTTCATAATCGGTACATTACTGAATTGTAATAAAGATTGAAATCGCAGTATAAATGTACATTTTAATGAATTTATTATAAACCGTAAACAAACATTTCATTCTTTATATTATAGATAGTGCAATAGTCTTTTACTCCATCGAACCTATTCCAGTTTTAAAGAATTTTCAATTATCTATTTTCTTATAACAATTTAGAGAATTAATTCTCCGTGTCCGGATAATTACCCCCTGGGAAATCACCCGCGGAAAACCACCCGCCAAGGACAATTACCCCCAGAATATTACCCCCGGAAAATTACCCCCCCCCCCCCGAGGACAATTACCCCCTGGGTAGTTCCCCTTACCCCCGGGAAATTGCAACCCAAGGACACCCCCCACCCGAGGAAATTACCCCCATGGTAATTAGCTCCTGGAAAATTACCCACCAAAAGACAACACCCCGAGGAAAATAACCCCACGGGATAATTACTCCCCCCCCCCCCCCCTACGGCCAGGACAACCACCACCCCCCCCCCCCCCCCCTGACAATTACCCCTTTCCCGGATAACTGCCCCCCGGAAAATTACCCCTTTAGGACAATATACCCCCCCCCCCACAGCTACCCCTTTAAATTACTTCCCCTTAAGGACAATTACTCCAAAGACAACCACCCCGAGAAAAATTACCCCTCCCCCCCCCCCCCCAACCTTAATTCACACTCAAAGCTCTCGTAGCCATCTGCCACGTCTTTTTGTTTCACGCCGAACCATCGTTGTGAAGTTTGACTTCATGCCATATGTATTAAATTAAATTTCATTACAAGACATGCGAGAAGACGAATGTTTCAAAAAAATGGCGTACCGTTGGTCGAATGACCGTTGGTCTATTCCATGATCTATTTCATGATCCATTTCATGTTGAATTAAGATATTATGTTTTCTAATTCAGTATTATTTCATTGCGCAACAGAAAACATAATACCTTAATTCAACATGAAGTGGATCTTGTTGTATTAAGATATTATAATTTCTGGTTCGGTATTATTTCGCAATGAAATTTGCTTCAAGACTTATTAGTATGTACGGTGCTTAAAAATAAAGTAAATAATCTGCTTTCTGCTAGATTAATCTCATTTCATTTTGTAACTCGATCTAGAGTAGGATTTTCAACTGGCGTGCAGGAAGATGATTTTAGTTAAATGAAACATTATTTTCCAAAAACGTTGATTATGTATTTAAAAAAAAAAAAAAAAAAATCAAAAACGGTTAGACTTCTTGAGGAAATAACATTCTAAAGATAATCAAGTGTCTTTCTTCCGGGGGATGGGGGGTAGTTGCCGGGGGAGGGGGTAATTGTTCTCGAGTGTAGTTTTCCGGGAGGTGGGGGTAATTTTTTCCAGGGGGTAACTGTTCTTTGGGGTAGTTGTATTATTTATTCATCATGTATGTTATATTGTAACCATCGCAGTTCAGTGTTGGGACTGCGTGAATACAATTCTTCAATCAAACCTTTAGTAGAATTGGAAATGAAGTAAAACAGGCCTTTGTATAAACTGGAGAAACAGAAAGAAAAAAATATTGAATATACCATACGTGAATATCTAGGAAATCGCTTAACAGAGATTTAATAGAATAACCTTTCGTGAACAGTGTTAGTCTATTGTTTGAAAAAGGCCAACGCTCGCTCAAACATTTTGTATAATTGTACAGATATTAAAGATGCATGAATGTTATTTTTCGCTTTTGATTATTAAATAGCTATTTGATAAGGCTACTGCTGATTTATAGTGCAGCCTGGGCAACGATAATAACAATACGATTGGGAGATTTTTTTTCTTCTTATTGCTGAGACCCGAGGAGAAGATTAAACTTCAGAAAGCAGGTGTTCTCCGTGCAGATCAAAGATAAAAGAAATTGTATTGTACCTTGGACGTAAAAATATATTATTCAGATGTAGACACGGACCTGGGAGCCAAGGGTACCACATTGGCCCTCTGCAGGAGTAAAAATGTGACACTCCCCCTTCCTCCTTTTCTTCTTCCTTCTTCCCTCTTCCTCTTCCTCCTCCTCCTCCTCCTCCTCCTTCTTCTTCTTCTTCTCCTTCTTCTCCTCCTCCTTCCCCTTCTCCTTCTTCCTCTTCCTCCTTCTCTTTCTTCTCCTCCTCCTCCTCCTCCTTCTTCTTCTTCTTCTTCTTCTTCTTCTTCTTCTTCTTCTTCTTCTTCTTCTTCTTCTTCTTCTTCTTCTTCTTCTTCTTCTTCTTCTTCTTCTTCTTCTTCTTCTTCTTCTTCTTCTTCTTCTTCTTCTTCTTCTTCTTCTTCTTCTTCTTCTTCTTCTTCTTCTTCTTCTTCTTCTTCTTCTTCTTCTTCATGTTCTTCTTCTTTGTCGTGTCTGTAAATTGATCTGAAATCCATTTGGGAGGGGAGATCTCTTTTTATTTGCCCTTGGCGGGGCATAATTTTCTACCCTTATCACCCCAATAAAAAGAAAAGGAATCGCTCCCAGGGTCCTAGGGTGTACAGCACCTCCCCACATAATTTTCAAACTACCAATATTTAGATTACAGTCACCCTATATTTGAGCAGAGGGGTGGATCTTTATAATGTTCATAATGATGAGTTGATGACAAATTAAATTTAAAGGCTATGAATGGGTACATACAATGCCTTTAAATTTAATTTGTCATCAACTCATCATTATGAACATTATAAAGATCCACCCCTCTGCTCAAATATAGGGTGACTGTAATGTTCATAATGATGAGTTGATGACAAATTAAATTTAAAGGCTGTGAATGGGTACATACAATGCACTTACAAAGTATGTCACAATAATGGGATTTACAAAAAAAAAATGGAAAGTTGCTATTTGGGAAAGATATATCAGCCCCCCCCCCCCCATCCCGATTTGCATTCAAAACTGAAGGAATTATTCATTGTACAACAATTTGATATTTCTACCTGAATGGCATTCTCTTATTCACTTTTATTTTATACAGTGAACATGTGATCAAAATTGGCTGTACAGAAATTGGAATGAAAAAAATATGTTCCACATTAGTTAGCAATGACACACTGTAGTTTTCATTATTGGAATAAAACATACACTGTCAACAAAATGTTAATCTACCTCTTTCGTTCAGCTAGAAATGATTAATAACCTGTTTAATAGAGATGGATATACATGCATGGCTAATAAATGGGTTTTCAATCTACTGAAAATGGAATTCTGTGATATGACAGGAGTAAATCTCTGCATACCTATCCCAAATTTTAAATCATAATTAAAGTACTATTATATATATATATATATATATATATATCTATATATATCTATATATATATTGCCACACCAGACAAATGTGAAATCTCATGCTTAGAAAAATGGAAAATCACCACCAATCAGATTATGCTGCCAAATCCTCGAGAAAATGTTTTAATTTTCAAACTAAAAAATGAAAAATGAAAAAAAAAAAGAAAAAAAAAAGAAGCTACAATCAACATGTTTCAGTCACTCAACTCAACAGATTTGATCAGTGACTTATATTTTTGTATGAAACTGGTTTGATATTTTCGAGCCCAAAATTAGACTGCCAAATTATTTCCAACACGTACAAGTACCTCAAAGAAGTGAGTACAGGCTACACCCTATACAAACACGTCAATATTTCAATGCAACTTCTACTTTCTTTTTTTTTGTACTCACTGGAAGTCTGATTTGTGCCTGCATAAATATCACAGAAAATCTAGTTGCTTGTAAGCTTCAGGCTTTTATTTCTAGTGCAGCTGCTTACAAAGTCAAACAGAATTACACATATTTGCAAAAGGGTAAAGCCAAATAATTTATATTTATTCCATACACAAAGGCCTATTACAACATGTTTTCACTGCTTTATCTCAGACACCGGTGTGAGAAAACACTTTCTTCTTTAGAAAAAAAAAAAAAAAAACCCTGGAAAATTATGATTTCTTTCTGTAAAAAAAAACAAAACACACAAACAGGTTGTAGCTTGCAAAGGAAATCAAAGACTTGCTGACTGTTAAATTCATTCCTTTAAAAAATTCATCATATTAAGGATAGTATTTAATAATACTATTGGATATCTACATGTATTCAGTGCTCATATCCACAACGCAATTTGCTCCAGCCGCTCCAATATAACCTAGGCTCTAGATAGGCTACCGTTATCGGCGCTCACGGCATTCAAGGAAATCCTTCCCTCGAGAAACCCAGGGAGGTGGAGGGTGGCACATGTAGATCAATGTCTCGCCGAAGGATAACAGTGCCGCATAGGGTTGCGAACCCACGACCTTCTCATCCCCAGTCAAGTATCCAAACCACTCGACTACGACACCTCTGCATTGAAATCACTTTTATACATAAAACAGTGGGCTTTACCTTTAAGGTTTGTATCCAATGCAAGTTACTATCATCGTGAAAACTGCAACCAGATCTTCTTAAAAGCTAGAATATATCTTGATTAGCACATGGAAAGGAATAAGCCAGTCGTTATTAGTACATGGTATAAATGACACTGAAATGACCCCAATTTGTAATCGCACGCACGCGCATTTATTTTAGTGGATGCGCTACTTTTTTAACAAGAAAAATCATACTGACGTGGAGAGTACAAAATGACATGTTAATTGTACTCAGTACAAATGACCTTTATCTGCACGTGCGCAGATTGTAATTACGAACTGGCCTATTATAATTGAATGAAATATGCTCTTATTTTGCACCTTGACTTACATGTAACCCTTTATAACCCTTGCTCGTAAAAGCAATTTACGTTTTTCAAAAATAATTCTGAATCACAACCTTTCATTCGAGGCAATGCTGATGCCCTCTTGTCTTTTTGAATGAGGCGTAAACTCCAATACTCCACATATTCTATACAGCTTAGTCCTTTCAAATGTATCCTTATTTTGATTTACAGCTTCCTGGATGTGTAGCTGACTGGCCATAGCTAGGTGACCGGTATATCCTATCACAGCTCCACATCTTTGCAAAATAAGTGGAATACTTTCTACATCAATAGTCAATAGTAGCTGGACATCATTAATCACTTGGCTATGATCAACCAGATAAAACTTGGGTCCATTTAAAATGGGCTGTTCTGCCTTTAAACTTCATTCTCACAGCTTCACGCAGGTGATAAGGCTCCAGTCGGGAGTACATCCCTCACGCACTGTCACAGAGCTCCAACCATAGTCCTCAATAACTGAACTGAGTCCTCTTGAAATGTGCCGTGCTGCCCTCATTTGACATTCTTCTTACAGCTTCCTTTATATATTTGAGCTGTAGAGGGGGTATGACCCACAACTGCTCCATACTGTCCTAAGCTTATGTGTAAAACACATGTAGCTCGGTATATAGACATCAACTAAACAAAGCTCGAGTCCTCTTGAAATGCGCGGTGCCGCCCTCGCTTGACATTCTCCTTACAGCTTCCCGTATATGTTTGGGCTGTAGAGGGGGTACATCACCCCACTGCTCCATCACATCCAATGCATGCTCCACAATCTCTCCAACGTATACCTTAGCTATACCTGACATTGCAATAACAACGTTCTGTGATACCGAGCTTCCGGTAATTGATTGCATGAACCGTTTGATGGCAGCTTTCGGGAACGAAGATCTCCGGAACATTTCATAACGATTAAGCTGTTCTTCTGAGAAGGCCGAGACAAGAATCCTAAAAGAAGCAAAGACAGGATAGATGAAAAGGTAAAAGAAAACGATGAAACTTCATTCATATTCTTTACAGCAATGAGTGCGATTAATATTTCATGTTCAATTTCATAACAAAACGTTGTGCAAAATGATTTGCAAAATAATGTGCCGACTTTTCCATACAACAGAATATAGACATGCAATGCCAGGGTGTTATATCTTTCATTCAGTTTAAAGGGCAATCCAACCTTGATAATAAGATGATTCGTGTGAAAGCAGAAAAATAAGAATAACAGGATGTGAAAGTGTGAAAGAAATCGCACAAGGACTAAGAAAGTTATGGATGTTTGAAAAATGAGATCAGTACATCTATGCGAATCTCAAATTGACACTTTGGTGAGTCGATCATGACATAGTGGCGGTCAACTCTCCCGTTTGTCATGCACTAAAATATCATTAATTTGCAGTTTTACCCTAAGCGCCATTTCCTTCGGGAAAGTACTCAAATATAGTGTAGATAGCATATTGTTACAGGTAATCACAAAAGAAAAAGATCCTACTTAGACATTTTAGTCATTTTGTATGTTGGAGCAAATGGGGGAGTTGTCCTCCACTACAATGTACATCACAGTGACATTACCGATTCGGCAAATTTGAAATTCCCAGAAGTACAGTGATTACAACTTTCCAAAATTCATAACTTTCTTACTGATTGCCTGATTTCGTTCAAACTTTCACCACTCTGCTTCTCTGAATTTTTCTCCTCTTTCAGAACAACTTGCTATTAAGGTTGGATTTCCCTAAAGAAAATACATGGAGGTTAGCAACTTGGCCCCGTAAATCCTTGAAAGAGTTCTGGTAAGAAAAAATAGAATGCATATGACCTGCTGGTTTAACAACACATGCTCCAGCATCAACATCCTTGTGGTTAATACAATACACTAAGCAAATTCTTGACTCAACCCTGGACCAATCACTAACCCTAACCCTTTCAGTAAAGCCCACCACACACTATACGATCGACTGCGATCCGATTTTGGAAATAAATCGCAGCAGCATTAAATATGGGCATTTTAACAGATAAAATCTACCTGATTCAGGTTGTGAATAACAATATGGATATAAAACATAGGATTTTGGTGCGTTGTCAACCTTCTACCTGAAATAAAGGCCAGATCAGTTTTTATCATTGACAATGGTAGTACTGCTCTGACTTCATTAGATTCGGAGCCGCTTTGGCCTTTCCTCTGATGAGAAGGCTTGCAATTGGCAGTAATTTTGATTTTATTATCTATATGACTATTCAGACCCTTAATCAAAAATACTTGATGTGTTTAAATATTTATACCAAATGCTATTACATTTTCTTCCGAAATCGGATTGCAGACCGATCAGATAGTGTGTGGTGGGCTTAACCCTAAACCAAACTTCAAACCCAATTACAACCCTAATTCCAATTCTATATCTTTGACACAATAAAGCCCGCAAAAATAGTAGCATATGCCGGAGGCTAGGGGCACAAAATTACTGTGAGGAATTCATAACTGGCAAGGGAAAGAAATTAAGAAAACTTAGCTTTTCCATTCAAAACCAAGCAGGTGATGACTTACTGCATCTTTTGTCTCTCCTCTGCATCGAGTCTGGCTTTCTTCCGGTAAGCCTCCCTGGCCGGATCGACTGGAGCTGAAGGTGCCTCCTGCAAAGGTTCCTTGGAGCCTCCTGGAGCATCTCTGTCTGTGTCTCCAGCTCCTCCACCCAAGCTGCCCGATTCTCCCATGCTGGTTTCTGCTTTAGGATTCAAAGGTTGACAGTGATGGAATAATGGAAGAGAGTCAAATCTGTGGTGATGGCAAGGCATTAATCTAAATTTGCCACTCCCCACCCAGGTAAAATAAATGGGTACCAGTGGGAATTCATTCCTTAAAGCTTTAGCGCCTTCATTAGGGCAGCTAGGCTGAGCCTGGGTAATAATTTGAAGCTCTTTGAAGTGCATAGAGACATTGATTAATATGTGATATGCCCTATACAAGAACTGAGTATTATTTTGATTATCATTATTGAGTGACCACATCCTGAGAAAGAGGCTATCTCTCCAATAAAGGCCCCTGGAGTGGCCACTTTTTCTCTTTTCCTTAGTTGGCCTTTATAGACAGGTCTGATTGTACATGGCACTTGCCAACATGTGAACAAGTCCATGGGTGATACTGCTTATCTGAGTGTATATTTTACCTAACTGATGCCTGAGGAAGCAAAAGTACTGTTAAAGATAAAGTTGAGTTCTGTTCATGCGATTACAACTTGAACGAAACTGTCTCAGAGCAATTGGGAAATGCTGATCATGTCTACATAAGCGTTTGTGTATACTTTGAGGTTTTGGAATCATCAAAATGATAAGAAATCAACCCAATCTCGCTGAAAAGTGTATGCACTGTACAGAGAAATGGGTATATGGGACTACACACACATTTGGCAAGAATGTTCGGCCTGAACACTTCAGCTTTTTCTCGTCATATTTCAAATACGAGGGCATTTGAAGAGCAATCCTTTTCAGGGGACATTTCTACAATGTTCTTCCCAACTGACATAAAAGCAATGAGAAAACTCACAGATCATTTTTCATCTTTTCCAGAACTCAACCTTTATTTTAAAGGGGACAAATCACGAAAGAATATCACTTGTATATCTTTAGAAGACTTTAAAAAAATCTCAAAAATTCAAGCACTACTGCCTAAAGGTTTTGGCACTTTGGTTCAGGAAAAGGAAGGTGTCTAAAACCTGATCAGGAGCTTCCAAGGTTATTTTTTTCCAGTTCCGTATCCACTGCAAAAATTTGGAGAGGCCATTAGGAGACTACAGGGAAGCCATCAGGAAGCCATCGTGAAAAAAGCGAACATCGGTCAAGAGGGAAGCGGGAGCGTCCCTAAACACTTAAGAAGCGTTAACGGTTAGGGAAACTGGACATACTAGTGTCAAAAAGTTTAGGCAGTAGTGCAGGAGACATTTGAAGGATTACTATGAGAGATATGACCACATCATGTACCACTTACCAGCGCTACTTCCTCCACCCTCTAAACCCTCATCCCGTTGCTGTGACAACCCTGCATCCTCTAAGCCACCATGGAGTCGTGGCCTGCTGATGGAGTCCTCCAGGCTACCCCCTATTCCGCTGAAGAGGGGTAGTTGTACGCCCCCTGACTCATCATGTTCCTCTTCTCTTTCCTCTTTCACTCCTCCTCTTTCTGGTGTTTCTTCTTCTTTCTCCTTTTCATCCTCGCCTTCTTCCTTTGCACTTTCATCATCCAATGTTTCCTGAAGTAGGATAGTAGGTTACAAATAATCATGATAAAATTTCTGTGAAAGGAACTGTATTTTGAGAGAAACGAGCTAAAAGACAAAAAAATGTTAACTATGCATTAAATGTAAGGACCAGATAAAAGTGAATAAAGCTACAAATAGCTTGCTGAAATTTACAAAAATACCAACAGACATAACTCACAAATGGGACAAACAGATTTTCTAAGTGGGCCTTCCAGTGAGAGAAAATGTCTAATTGGCTGCAAATCATACGGCTACCAGACCATTAACTAGACACTCCCCAGTTTGAAGGTGATTCAGCATTTTCTCCAACTGGAAAGCCTACAACAGGCTGCAAGTTTGGTTTTACTAATCGCATGGAGATTTCACGTTTCAATTTCTATGCTACTGCAATTTCCTAAAAAAAAAATCAGACTGCGGTCCGATCGCAGTGTTGGTGGAGGTTTAAGTTTACATTATTCACCTGTTCTTCCTGAGTCTTTGGTGTAGAAGGACTGGTAGTGTTCTCCTGGGAGACCACACCTGGTGAGAGACTGCTGGTAGGAGAGAAGGGAGAGAGGTCATCCTCGTCATCCTCCCTCTTGGGGCGCTTCATTGGTGGCTCATCATCTTCTTTGTCTTGCTCTCCTGCAAAGTGGTAGGTGGAGAGGGGGAGGACATACATGTAAGGGTCATTAGTAATTTTAGCACAGCTAGTCTTGTTGAGAGAGTTACATCATTGGAAATCACTCCTGATTGGTCAGTTATTTCATGGAGTCTCTGTGACTCTGTACCTATACATTAGCTATATAGTAAATAATAAATGTGTTTTATCCTAATTATTATTTAACTAGATTGTTTTAAATCTATTGTTTACTAGTATACAATTTTCAGTTTAATGTATCCAAGTAAGTAAAATGCATCCAAATAAGTATAATGTACATGAAAAATAAAATATATTTAAATTATGTATTAATGGAGTATAGAAGTTATAGAAGTTGAAAATGTCCAGAATGAAATATTCTACTCAAAGGACATTTCTTCACCATTGGTGGTATACACTGTATGACTTTGATTTTGGTAATGAATAAATGACTCAACACTAATTTCTCTTTCAACAAAATTAAAGGTCTTGTTAATTAATAAATAAGCACACTTGTAATAGAGCAACTTCTTAAGATTTTACACTTTTTTTTCTTTTTTTTTCCTTTCTTGATCTCTCTTTTTGACATTTCCCATATTGCCCTTATCTCTCATCCATTTCTCTCATCTCTAAGTTGTTTATTACCCATTTGAAGTGCCATACTTTTTTGAAATTATTTCAAAAATTATTTGAACCCTGCTTTATTCAGCACCTTTCTTTGTAAATTTTGCTCTTTGAATCATGTTCTTGCATCCTTCAGTTAAAATATTAAACTTTGTGTTTATTAGTCTTCAGACCATTTTCACAAGGAGATAGTGATATCAAATAAATGTAAATTTGAGAACCAACTAACCTATGCCTTTGGAGTCTTCAAGACCTGGAGATCTTGCAGTAACTCTGTCATCGTCATCATCTGAGGAAGAGAGGTCACTGGACGAGAGGTAGAGGTCATCTAGATGTTCCATCTTGACCGGTTGGGCTGGAGGCTTCATCTCTTCTTCTTCATCTTCTCTCCACTCATACTCGTCATCTTTGCTGGCCATCTCGATCCACTACAATCTGGAATAGCGACAAAATATTATAGACTACACTACTATATTACAGTCAGTCACTCTCTCTGTGCTGCAAAGAGAGTTGAAATAATCTGTCATTATCAGCAGCAGCAGAGCTCCCTGGAATTCACTGTAAGGGGGTTTGGAAAGACTTCCTTTTGTAACCACCTATCCCTAACCCTAACCTTATGCAGGGGGGGGGGGGGGTGGCTCCCTAGTCAAGTTAGACTTAATGACCCAGTTAGTTTAATGTTAGATATAGAACTAGATTCTAGATCTAGATCTAACGCAATTCCCATTTTGACAACTGTTCTGTCTGGCCTGGTGTGGAGCTAACATTTGTCATTAGTAAGTATGGCATGATTTTCGTCCTTGGAGGTGAAATGAAGACACCAAGACAAGTGGCAAAAAATTGATTTGCAGAAACGAAGGACTGCCACTGCTTGTCAGGCTGTGCGGAGTAAATGAGTGGTTTCCTAATTTATATCTACTTCATCCATTTTGCAGCCCTAAATTTTGAAGTTGTGTGAGTATGCAATAAATTACAAAAGAATTATAATCTGAAAACTGGTGGCTTTTGTGAGCATGTGAAAGGGATTATAATTTGCTCTTTTGAGCAATGAATGAGCGCGCGGACATGCATGTGCACCATTGTTTTTTCAATGTTGAAATGACATGGCTGCCGTTTCTTATGAACTTGGCATTGTTCTTGCTCTAAATTTGATGTGATTTTTTGCAAACTTACCCTTTAGAATATCAGGAATGATATACAGTTATGCTTTAGAGGAATGCTAAAGAAATTTTTGTTCATTTTCAGGTCAAAATCTTAGGTGCCCAGACATAGGGTTCCCCATCATAAGAACAATTTGGTAACAGTTAACACTTTATTTTTTTCTCACCGTTACCGTTATATTATAACCGTGTTCATTGGATAAGTGCCGTTACCAGTAGGTCTACATGTATCTCCAGGCACTCACACTTATGCGAGGTTAATATATGTAACGTTAGACTCTACTTGCGTTGATTTGAATGATTTCTAAATGCCAATGGCTCTCTCTGCGACAAAGAAGGCAAGATGTTCATTTCTAACAATTAGCATGATTAGGAGTTACACTAACTTACTTACAGAACTTGTCAAGTAACTGTCGTAAGCACACCACGTAACTATAGTGGTCATATTGACCACTACGCGGGACGAATGCAAAAATACTAGTCATTTTCTATCGCATGTACTTAAGGTATGGGGGGAAAAGTAAGATAAATGTTTAAAATACTTCCTTTCAAATTCAGCGCTTTAAAATCTCTTTCCTACCTTAAATGGCCGTTAGGAAGAACTTCTGATATTTCCAGCAATATCCAAAGTCAAAATCATGTCCAAAACCTAAGAAATCCCCGCCAATTTTTTTCGCGATCGCATGTTGTTTTCCAGCTTCCGATGTTTTTAGACTAAATCGGCCAATGAAATTTTTTCCACAACGAAACTCGGTATCGCGTGCACATCGATCTCTACGATCGCACACACGGAAAATCGGGACTTACGTGTGCGCGATAGGAACTGAACTTTTAACGACCGAATTTTGTAGCGCGAGATGTCAGCGCTCGCGGCGATCAGGAAATGTACACCGTGACTTGCGATACCCCGTTTCGCCAGAAGTGACAGTAAATTACGAATTTCATTTTTGAAATGATCTTTTCCAACATCGGTGAGTTGAATTTATTGAATTTCATGTATATGTTGGTGTCGTTTTTTGTAAATTAAATGCCGATTATGAGTGAATGTTGGTAACTTTTGTACAGTGGTGTTTTGAAAGTGTTGAGGTGGATGACTGCCTAGAGTCTACACACGAAGTATAGTAAAGTCGCTATGAGTGGTCGTAAGGAAGTCTGCAAAAAAGGGATGAAGTTATCTCCATATATTATTTATAACCTCACATAAGTGTGAGTGGGATATATGGGATGAAGTAGCTTTGAATTAGGAAACCACTCATTTACGCATCACAAAAAATTCCAACAATTACATTGCTGATCAATTGCATTGCCATTGCCTTTGGCATTGGCTTTGCCACCTGCATGCAGAATAGATCTACACTTGACTACAGAAAGGAGTCTCACTTCACTTTATTACAGTCCCACACCTTTCAATTCATGTCTACATTTCCGTAGCGCATACACTTTTGTCGTTTTGGCCGGCATGACATGATGTATTTACATCTAAAACACAAGGATCTAAAGTAATGAAATGAATGATTAAAATATATTGCTTTCGATTTATTAAGATAAACGTTCTGTTTTCCAAATTTACCTAAATATCCAGACAAAACAGCAAGAAAAATCAAAGTCTCACAACTTCTCAGCTACGATTTTTTTTTTAGACCGCAATTAATGCGATCGGTATTTGACCAACCTGAAGTGAGCGCACAGCCCCAGCGCACAGTGAGATATCGCGATCACCAAATATCCCCTTTTCGGCCCAATGTAAACACGCCAGTGTCAGGCCTGTGTGCGAGTGCGTGGCGGAGCCGCTGAAAAGATTGGTAGTCTAGTTTTCGCAGACCCTAATTTCAGAAAAAATTTCTACCTAGACCCCTTTATCCCTTTCTGTGCGTCAATGTGCACCCCTAATTCGATGATATATCTATCAAAGAGCATTTCTGTGAAATTTAAAGAGATTTAAAGAAAATCTGAGCTAGCGGGGCCACTTAGAGCGCCCCCTTGTCGAATAATTTGGAAATTCCGCCTTATCAAAAGTGTCAAATCGGTGAATATTTTTGCCAGTTTGGGGGCTCCATAGACCCCTTTATCTCTTTCTGTGCATCAATGTGCACCCCCATTTCGATGAGATATCTATCAAAGAGCATTTCTGTGAAATTTAAAGAGATTTAAAGAAAATCTGAGCTAGCGGGGCCACTTAGAGCGCCCCCCTTGTCGAATAATTTGGAAATTCAATAGAATAAAAAACATCAATTTGGTGAATATTTTTACCAGTTTGGGGGCTCCATAGACCCCTTTATCCCTTTCTGTGCATCAATGTGCACCCCTAATTCGATGAGATATCTATCAAAGAGCATTTCTGTGAAATTTAAAGAGATTTAAAGAAAATCTGAGCTAGCGGGGCCACTTAGAGCGCCCCCTTGTCGAATAATTTGGAAATTCAATAGAATAAAAAACATCAATTTGGTGAATATTTTTACCAGTTTGGGGGCTCCATAGACCCCTTTCTCTCTTTCTGTGCATCAATGTGCACCCCCATTTCGATGAGATATTTATCAAAGAGCATTTCTGTGAAATTTAAAGAGATTTAAAGAAAATCTGAGCTAGCGGGGCCACTTAGAGCGCCCCCTTGTCGAATAATTTGGAAATTCCGCCTTAACAAAAGTGTCAAATCGGTGAATATTTTTGCCAGTTTGGGGGCTCCATAGACCCCTTTATCCCTTTCTGTGCATCAATGTGCACCCCTAATTCGATGAGATATCTATCAAAGAGCATTTCTGTGAAATTTAAAGAGATTTAAAGAAAATCTGAGCTAGCGGGGCTACTTAGAGCGCCCCCTTGTCGAATAATTTGGAAATTCAATAGAATAAAAAACATCAATTTGGTGAATATTTTTTCCAGTTTGGGGGCTCCATAGACCCCTTTATCCCTTTCTGTGCATCAATGTGCACCCCTAATTCGATGAGATATCTATCAAAGAGCATTTCTGTGAAATTTAAAGAGATTTAAAGAAAATCTGAGCTAGCGGGGCCACTTAGAGCGCCCCCTTGTCGAATAGTTTGGAAATTCCGCCTTAACAAAAGTGTCAAATCGGTGAATATTTTTGCCAATTTGGGGGCTCCATAGACCCCTTTATCCCTTTCTGTGCATCAATGTGCACCCCTAATTCGATGAGATATCTATCAAAGAGCATTTCTGTGAAATTTAAAGAGATTTAAAGAAAATCTGAGCTAGCGGGGCCACTTAGAGCCCCCCCCCCCCCTTGTCGAATAATTTGGAAATTCAATAGAATAAAAAACATCAATTTGGTGAATATTTTTCCCAGTTTGGGGGCTCCATAGACCCCTTTATCTCTTTTTGTGCATCAATGTGCACCCCCATTTCGATGAGATATCTATCAAAGAGCATTTCTGTGAAATTTAAAGAGATTTAAAGAAAATCTGAGCTAGCGGGGCCACTTAGAGCGCCCCCATGTCGATTAATTTGGAAATTGCGCCTTAACAAAAGTGTCTGATCGGTGAATATTTTTGCCAGTTTGGGGGCTCCATAGACCCCCTTATCCCTATCAAAGAGCATTTCTGTGAAATTCAAAGAGATTTAAAGAAAATCTGAGCTAGCGGGGCCACTTAGAGAGCCCCCTTGGAAATTCCGCCTTAACAAAAGTGTCAAATCGGTGAATATTTTTGCCAGTTTGGGGCTCCATAGACCCCTTTATCCCTTTCTGTGCATCAATGTGCACCCCTAATTCGATGAGATATCTATCAAAGAGCATTTCTGTGAAATTTAAAGAGATTTAAATAAAATCTGAGCTAGCGGGGCCAGTTAGAGCGCCCCCTTGTCGAATAATTTGAAAATTCAATGGAATAAAAAACATCAATTTGGTGAATATTTTTACCAGTTTGGAGGCTCCATAGACCCCTTTATCTCTTTTTGTGCACCAATGTGCACCCCCATTTTGAGGAGATATCTATCAAAGAGCATTTCTGTGAAATTTAAAGAGATTTAAAGAAAATCTGAGCTAGCGGGGCCACTTAGAGCGCCCCCTTGTCGAATAGTTTGGAAATTCCGCCTTAACAAAAGTGTCAAATCGGTGAATATTTTTGCCAGTTTGGGGGCTCCATAGACCCCTTTATCCCTTTCTGTGCATCAATGTGCACCCCTAATTCGATGAGATATCTATCAAAGAGCATTTCTGTGAAATTTAAAGAGATTTAAAGAAAATCTGAGCTAGCGGGGCCACTTAGAGCGCCCCCTTGTCGAATAATTTGGAAATTCAATAGAATAAAAAACATCAATTTGGTGAATATTTTTCCCAGTTTGGGGGCTCCATAGACCCCTTTATCTCTTTCTGTGCATCAATGTGCACTCCCATTTCGATGAGATATCTATCAAAGATCATTTCTGTGAAATTCAAAGAGATTTAAAGAAAATCTGAGCTAGCGGGGCCACTTAGAGAGCCCCCTTGTCGAATAATTTGGAAATTCCGCCTTAACAAAAGTGTCAAATCGGTGAATATTTTTGCCAGTTTGGGGGCTCCATAGACCCCTTTATCTCTTTTTGTGCATCAATGTGCACCCCCATTTCGATGAGATATCTATCAAAGAGCATTTCTGTGAAATTTAAAGAGATTTAAAGAAAATCTGAGCTAGCGGGGCCACTTAGAGAGCCCCCTTGTCGAATAATTTGGAAATTCCGCCTTAACAAAAGTGTCAAATCGGTGAATATTTTTGCCAATTTGGGGGCTCCATAGACCCCTTTATCCCTTTCTGTGCATCAATGTGCACCCCTAATTCGATGAGATATTTATCAAAGAGCATTTCTGTGAAATTTAAAGAGATTTAAAGAAAATCTGAGCTAGCGGGGCCACTTAGAGCGCCCCCTTGTCGAATAATTTGGAAATTCAATAGAATAAAAAACATCAATTTGGTGAATATTTTTACCAGTTTGGGGGCTCCATAGACCCCTTTATCCCTTTCTGTGCATCAATGTGCACCCCTAATTCGATGAGATATCTATCAAAGAGCATTTCTGTGAAATTTCAAGAGATTTAAAGAAAATCTGAGCTAGCGGGGCCACTTAGAGAGCCCCCTTGTCGAATAGTTTGGAAATTCCGCCTTAAGAAAAGTGTCAAATCGGTGAATATTTTTGCCAGTTTGGGGGCTCCATAGACCCCTTTATCTCTTTCTGTGCATCAATGTGCACCCCCATTTCGATGAGATATCTATCAAAGAGCATTTCTGTGAAATTTAAAGAGATTTAAAGAAAATCTGAGCTAGCGGGGCCACTTAGAGCGCCCCCTTGTCGAATAGTTTGGAAATTCCGCCTTAACAAAAGTGTCAAATCGGTGAATATTTTTGCCAGTTTCGGGGCTCCATAGACCCCTTTATCCCTTTCTGTGCATCAATGTGCACCCCTAATTCGATGAGATATCTATCAAAGAGCATTTCTGTGAAATTTAAAGAGATTTAAATAAAATCTGAGCTACCGGGGCCAGTTAGAGCGCCCCCTTGTCGAATAATTTGAAAATTCAATGGAATAAAAAACATCAATTTGGTGAATATTTTTACCAGTTTGGGGGCTCCATAGACCCCTTTATCTCTTTCTGTGCATCAATGTGCACCCCCATTTTGATGAGATATCTATCAAAGAGCATTTCTGTGAAATTTAAAGAGATTTAAAGAAAATCTGAGCTAGCGGGGCCACTTAGAGCGCCCCCTTGTCGAATAGTTTGGAAATTCCGCCTTAACAAAAGTGTCAAATCGGTGAATATTTTTGCCAGTTTGGGGGCTCCATAGACCCCTTTATCCCTTTCTGTGCATCAATGTGCACCCCTAATTCGATGAGATATCTATCAAAGAGCATTTCTGTGAAATTTCAAGAGATTTAAAGAAAATCTGAGCTAGCGGGGCCACTTAGAGCGCCCCCTTGTCGAATAATTTGGAAATTCAATAGAATAAAAAACATCAATTTGGTGAATATTTTTACCAGTTTGGGGGCTCCATAGACCCCTTTATCTCTTTCTGTGCATCAATGTGCACCCCCATTTCGATGAGATATCTATCAAAGAGCATTTCTGTGAAATTTAAAGAGATTTAAAGAAAGTCTGAGCTAGCGGGGCCACTTAGAGCGCCCCCTTGTCGAATAGTTTGGAAATTCCGCCTTAACAAAAGTGTCAAATCGGTGAATATTTTTGCCAGTTTGGGGGCTCCATAGACCCCTTTATCCCTTTCTGTGCATCAATATGCACCCCTAATTCGATGAGATATCTATCAAAGAGCATTTCTGTGAAATTTAAAGAGATTTAAAGAAAATCTGAGCTAGCGGGGCCACTTAGAGCGCCCCCTTGTCGAATAATTTAGAAATTCAATAGAATAAAAAACATCAATTTGGTGAATATTTTTACCAGTTTGGGGGCTCCATAGACCCCTTTATCCCTTTCTGTGCATCAATATGCACCCCTAATTCGATGAGATATCTATCAAAGAGCATTTCTGTGAAATTTAAAGAGATTTAAAGAAAATCTGAGCTAGCGGGGCCACTTAGAGCGCCCCCTTGTCGAATAGTTTGGAAATTCCGCCTTAACAAAAGTGTCAAATCGGTGAATATTTTTGCCAGATTGGGGGCTCCATAGACCCCTTTATCTCTTTCTGTGCATCAATGTGCACCCCCATTTCGATGAGATATCTATCAAAGAGCATTTCTGTGAAATTTCAAGAGATTTAAAGAAAATCTGAGCTAGCGGGGCCACTTAGAGCGCCCCCTTGTCGAATAATTTGGAAATTCCGCCTTAAGAAAAGTGTCAAATCGGTGAATATTTTTGCCAGTTTGGGGGCTCCATAGACCCCTTTATCCCTTTCTGTGCATCAATGTGCACCCCTAATTCGATGAGATATCTATCAAAGAGCATTTCTGTGAAATTTAAAGAGATTTAAAGAAAATCTGAGCTAGCGGGGCCACTTAGAGCGCCCCCTCGTCGAATAATTTGGAAATTCAATAGAATAAAAAACATCAATTTGGTGAATATTTTTACCAGTTTGGGGGCTCCATAGACCCCTTTATCCCTTTCTGTGCATCAATGTGCATCCCTAATTCGATGAGATATCTATCAAAGAGCATTTCTGTGAAATTTAAAGAGATTTAAAGAAAATCTGAGCTAGCGGGGCCACTTAGAGCGCCCCCTTGTCGAATAATTTGGAAATTCAATAGAATAAAAAACATTAATTTGGTGAATATTTTACCAGTTTGGGGGCTCCATAGACCCCTTTATCCCTTTCTGTGCATCAATGTGCACCCCTAATTCGATGAGATATCTATCAAAGAGCATTTCTGTGAAATTTGAAGAGATTTAAAGAAAATCTGAGCTAGCGGGGCCACTTAGAGCGCCCCCTTGTCGAATAGTTTGGAAATTCCGCCTTAACAAAAGTGTCAAATCGGTGAATATTTTTGCCAGTTTGGGGGCTCCATAGACCCCTTTATCTCTTTCTGTTCATCAATGTGCACCCCCATTTCGATGAGATATCTATCAAAGAGCATTTCTGTGAAATTTCAAGAGATTTAAAGAAAATCTGAGCTAGCGGGGCCACTTAGAGCGCCCCCTTGTCGATTAATTTGGAAATTCCGCCTTAACAAAAGTGTCAATCGGTGAATATTTTTGCCAGTTTGGGGGCTCCATAGACCCCTTTATCTCTTTCTGTGCATCAATGTGCACCCCCATTTCGATGAGATATCTATCAAAGAGCATTTCTGTGAAATTTAAAGAGATTTAAAGAAAATTTGAGCTAGCGGGGCCACTTAGAGCGCCCCCTTGTCGAATAATTTGGAAATTCCGCCTTAACAAAAGTGTCAAATCGGTGAATATTTTTGCCAGTTTGGGGCTCCATAGACCCCTTTATCCCTTTCTGTGCATCAATGTGCACCCCTAATTCGATGAGATATCTATCAAAGAGCATTTCTGTGAAATTTAAAGAGATTTAAAGAAAATCTGAGCTAGCGGGGCTACTTAGAGCGCCCCCTTGTCGAATAATTTGGAAATTCAATAGAATAAAAAACATCAATTTGGTGAATATTTTTTCCAGTTTGGGGGCTCCATAGACCCCTTTATCCCTTTCTGTGCATCAATGTGCACCCCTAATTCGATGAGATATCTATCAAAGAGCATTTCTGTGAAATTTAAAGAGATTTAAAGAAAATCTGAGCTAGCGGGGCCACTTAGAGCGCCCCTTGTCGAATAGTTTGGAAATTCCGCCTTAACAAAAGTGTCAAATCGGTGAATATTTTTGCCAATTTGGGGGCTCCATAGACCCCTTTATCCCTTTCTGTGCATCAATGTGCACCCCTAATTCGATGAGATATCTATCAAAGAGCATTTCTGTGAAATTTAAAGAGATTTAAAGAAAATCTGAGCTAGCGGGGCCACTTAGAGCGCCCCCTTGTCGAATAATTTGGAAATTCAATAGAATAAAAAACATCAATTTGGTGAATATTTTTACCAGTTTCGGGGCTCCATAGACCCCTTTATCTCTTTCTGTGCATCAATGTGCACCCCCATTTCGATGAGATATCTATCAAAGAGCATTTCTGTGAAATTTAAAGAGATTTAAAGAAAATCTGAGCTAGCGGGGCCACTTAGAGCGCCCCCTTGTCGATTAATTTGGAAATTCCGCCTTAACAAAAGTGTCTGATCGGTGAATATTTTTGCCAGTTTGGGGGCTCCATAGACCCCCTTATCCCTATCAAAGAGCATTTCTGTGAAATTCAAAGAGATTTAAAGAAAATCTGAGCTAGCGGGGCCACTTAGAGAGCCCCCCTTGGAAATTCCGCCTTAACAAAAGTGTCAAATCGGTGAATATTTTTGCCAGTTTGGGGGCTCCATAGACCCCTTTATCCCTTTCTGTGCATCAATGTGCACCCCTAATTCGATGAGATATCTATCAAAGAGCATTTCTGTGAAATTTAAAGAGATTTAAATAAAATCTGAGCTAGCGGGGCCACTTAGAGCGCCCCCTTGTCGAATAATTTGGAAATTCAATGGAATAAAAAACATCAATTTGGTGAATATTTTTACCAGTTTGGAGGCTCCATAGACCCCTTTATCTCTTTTTGTGCACCAATGTGCACCCCCATTTCGAGGAGATATCTATCAAAGAGCATTTCTGTGAAATTTAAAGAGATTTAAAGAAAATCTGAGCTAGCGGGGCCACTTAGAGCGCCCCCTTGTCGAATAGTTTGGAAATTCCGCCTTAACAAAAGTGTCAAATCGGTGAATATTTTTGCCAGTTTGGGGGCTCCATAGACCCCTTTATCCCTTTCTGTGCATCAATGTGCACCCCTAATTCGATGAGATATCTATCAAAGAGCATTTCTGTGAAATTTAAAGAGATTTAAAGAAAATCTGAGCTAGCGGGGCCACTTAGAGCGCCCCCTTGTCGAATAATTTGGAAATTCAATAGAATAAAAAACATCAATTTGGTGAATATTTTTCCCAGTTTGGGGGCTCCATAGACCCCTTTATCTCTTTCTGTGCATCAATGTGCACCCCCATTTCGATGAGATATCTATCAAAGAGCATTTCTGTGAAATTTAAAGAGATTTAAAGAAAATCTGAGCTAGCGGGGCCACTTAGAGCGCCCCCTTCTCGAATAATTTGGAAATTCCGCCTTAACAAAAGTGTCAAATCGGTGAATATTTTTGCCAGTTTGGGGGCTCCATAGACCCCTTTATCTCTTTCTGTGCATCAATGTGCACCCCCATTTCGATGAGATATCTATCAAAGAGCATTTCTGTGAAATTTAAAGAGATTTAAAGAAAATCTGAGCTAGCGGGGCCACTTAGAGCGCCCCCTTGTCGAATAATTTGGAAATTCAATAGAATAAAAAACATTAATTTGGTGAATATTTTTACCAGTTTGGGGGCTCCATAGACCCCTTTATCCCTTTCTGTGCATCAATGTGCACCCCTAATTCGATGAGATATCTATCAAAGAGCATTTCTGTGAAATTTCAAGAGATTTAAAGAAAATCTGAGCTAGCGGGGCCACTTAGAGCGCCCCCTTGTCGAATAGTTTGGAAATTCCGCCTTAACAAAAGTGTCAAATCGGTGAATATTTTTGCCAGTTTGGGGGCTCCATAGACCCCTTTATCTCTTTCTGTGCATCAATGTGCACCCCTATTTCGATGAGATATCTATCAAAGAGCATTTCTGTGAAATTTCAAGAGATTTAAAGAAAATCTGAGCTAGCGGGGCCACTTAGAGCGCCCCCTTGTCGATTAATTTGGAAATTCCGCCTTAACAAAAGTGTCTGATCGGTGAATATTTTTGCCAGTTTGGGGGCTCCATAGACCCCTTTATCCCTTTCTGTGCATCAATGTGCACCCCCATTTCGATGAGATATCTATCAAAGAGCATTTCTGTGAAATTTAAAGAGATTTAAAGAAAATCTGAGCTAGCGGGGCCACTTAGAGCGCCCCCTTGTCGAATAATTTGGAAATTCCGCCTTAACAAAAGTGTCAAATCGGTGAATATTTTTGCCAGTTTGGGGGCTCCATAGACCCCTTTATCCCTTTCTGTGCATCAATGTGCACCCCTAATTCGATGAGATATCTATCAAAGAGCATTTCTGTGAAATTTAAAGAGATTTAAAGAAAATCTGAGCTAGCGGGGCCACTTAGAGCGCCCCCTTGTCGAATAATTTGGAAATTCAATAGAATAAAAAACATCAATTTGGTGAATATTTTTTCCAGTTTGGGGGCTCCATAGACCCCTTTATCCCTTTCTGTGCATCAATGTGCACCCCTAATTCGATGAGATATCTATCAAAGAGCATTTCTGTGAAATTTAAAGAGATTTAAAGAAAATCTGAGCTAGCGGGGCCACTTAGAGCGCCCCCTTGTCGAATAATTTGGAAATTCCGCCTTAACAAAAGTGTCAAATCGGTGAATATTTTTGCCAATTTGGGGGCTCCATAGACCCCTTTATCCCTTTCTGTGCATCAATGTGCACCCCTAATTCGATGAGATATCTATCAAAGAGCATTTCTGTGAAATTTAAAGAGATTTAAAGAAAATCTGAGCTAGCGGGGCCACTTAGAGCGCCCCCCTTGTCGAATAATTTGGAAATTCAATAGAATAAAAAACATCAATTTGGTGAATATTTTTACCAGTTTGGGGGCTCCATAGACCCCTTTATCTCTTTCTGTGCATCAATGTGCACCCCCATTTCGATGAGATATCTATCAAAGAGCATTTCTGTGAAATTTAAAGAGATTTAAAGAAAATCTGAGCTAGCGGGGCCACTTAGAGCGCCCCCTTGTCGAATAATTTGGAAATTCCGCCTTAACAAAAGTGTCTGATCGGTGAATATTTTTGCCAGTTTGGGGGCTCCATAGACCCCTTATCCCTATCAAAGAGCATTTCTGTGAAATTCAAAGAGATTTAAAGAAAATCTGAGCTAGCGGGGCCACTTAGAGCGCCCCCTTGGAAATTCCGCCTTAACAAAAGTGTCAAATCGGTGAATATTTTTGCCAGTTTGGGGGCTCCATAGACCCCTTTATCCCTTTCTGTGCATCAATGTGCACCCCTAATTCGATGAGATATCTATCAAAGAGCATTTCTGTGAAATTTAAAGAGATTTAAAGAAAATCTGAGCTAGCGGGGCCACTTAGAGCGCCCCCTTGTCGAATAATTTGGAAATTCAATAGAATAAAAAACATCAATTTGGTGAATATTTTTACCAGTTTGGGGGCTCCATAGACCCCTTTATCTCTTTTTGTGCATCAATGTGCACCCCCATTTTGATGAGATATCTATCAAAGAGCATTTCTGTGAAATTTAAAGAGATTTAAAGAAAATCTGAGCTAGCGGGGCCACTTAGAGCGCCCCCTTGTCGAATAATTTGGAAATTCCGCCTTAACAAAAGTGTCAAATCGGTGAATATTTTTGCCAGTTTGGGGCTCCATAGACCCCTTTATCCCTTTCTGTGCATCAATGTGCACCCCTAATTCGATGAGATATCTATCAAAGAGCATTTCTGTGAAATTTAAAGAGATTTAAAGAAAATCTGAGCTAGCGGGGCCACTTAGAGCGCCCCCTTGTCGAATAATTTGGAAATTCAATAGAATAAAAAACATCAATTTGGTGAATATTTTTCCCAGTTTGGGGGCTCCATAGACCCCTTTATCTCTTTCTGTGCATCAATGTGCACCCCCATTTCGATGAGATATCTATCAAAGAGCATTTCTGTGAAATTTAAAGAGATTTAAAGAAAATCTGAGCTAGCGGGGCCACTTAGAGAGCCCCCTTGTCGAATAATTTGGAAATTCCGCCTTAACAAAAGTGTCAAATCGGTGAATATTTTTGCCAGTTTGGGGGCTCCATAGACCCCTTTATCTCTTTCTGTGCATCAATGTGCACCCCCATTTCGATGAGATATCTATCAAAGAGCATTTCTGTGAAATTTAAAGAGATTTAAAGAAAATCTGAGCTAGCGGGGCCACTTAGAGCGCCCCCTTGTCGAATAATTTGGAAATTCAATAGAATAAAAAACATCAATTTGGTGAATATTTTTACCAGTTTGGGGGCTCCATAGACCCCTTTATCCCTTTCTGTGCATCAATGTGCACCCCTAATTCGATGAGATATCTATCAAAGAGCATTTCTGTGAAATTTAAAGAGATTTAAAGAAAATCTGAGCTAGCGGGGCCACTTAGAGCGCCCCCTTGTCGAATAATTTGGAAATTCCGCCTTAACAAAAGTGTCAAATCGGTGAATATTTTTGCCAGTTTGGGGGCTCCATAGACCCCTTTATCCCTTTCTGTGCATCAATGTGCACCCCTAATTCGATGAGATATCTATCAAAGAGCATTTCTGTGAAATTTAAAGAGATTTAAAGAAAATCTGAGCTAGCGGGGCCACTTAGAGCGCCCCCTTGTCGAATAATTTGAAAATTCAATAGAATAAAAAACATCAATTTGGTGAATATTTTTACCAGTTTGGGGGCTCCATAGACCCCTTTATCTCTTTCTGTGCATCAATGTGCACCCCCATTTCGATGAGATATCTATCAAAGAGCATTTCTGTGAAATTTAAAGAGATTTAAAGAAAATCTGAGCTAGCGGGGCCACTTAGAGCGCCCCTTGTCGAATAATTTGGAAATTCCGCCTTAACAAAAGTGTCAAATCGGTGAATATTTTTGCCAGTTTGGGGGCTCCATAGACCCCTTTATCCCTTTCTGTGCATCAATGTGCACCCCTAATTCGATGAGATATCTATCAAAGAGCATTTCTGTGAAATTTAAAGAGATTTAAAGAAAATCTGAGCTAGCGGGGCCACTTAGAGCGCCCCCTTGTCGAATAATTTGGAAATTCAATAGAATAAAAAACATCAATTTGGTGAATATTTTTACCAGTTTGGGGGCTCCATAGACCCCTTTATCTCTTTTTGTGCATCAATGTGCACCCCCATTTCGATGAGATATCTATCAAAGAGCATTTCTGTGAAATTTAAAGAGATTTAAAGAAAATCTGAGCTAGCGGGGCCACTTAGAGCGCCCCCTTGTCGAATAGTTTGGAAATTCCGCCTTAACAAAAGTGTCAAATCGGTGAATATTTTTGCCAGTTTGGGGGCTCCATAGACCCCTTTATCCCTTTCTGTGCATCAATGTGCACCCCTAATTCGATGAGATATCTATCAAAGAGCATTTCTGTGAAATTTAAAGAGATTTAAAGAAAATCTGAGCTAGCGGGGCCACTTAGAGCGCCCCCTTGTCGAATAATTTGGAAATTCAATAGAATAAAAAACATCAATTTGGTGAATATTTTTCCCAGTTTGGGGGCTCCATAGACCCCTTTATCTCTTTCTGTGCATCAATGTGCACCCCCATTTCGATGAGATATCTATCAAAGAGCATTTCTGTGAAATTTAAAGAGATTTAAAGAAAATCTGAGCTAGCGGGGCCACTTAGAGAGCCCCCTTGTCGAATAATTTGGAAATTCCGCCTTAACAAAAGTGTCAAATCGGTGAATATTTTTGCCAGTTTGGGGCTCCATAGACCCCTTTATCTCTTTCTGTGCATCAATGTGCACCCCCATTTCGATGAGATATCTATCAAAGAGCATTTCTGTGAAATTTAAAGAGATTTAAAGAAAATCTGAGCTAGCGGGGCCACTTAGAGCGCCCCTTGTCGAATAATTTGGAAATTCAATAGAATAAAAACATCAATTTGGTGAATATTTTTACCAGTTTGGGGGCTCCATAGACCCCTTTATCCCTTTCTGTGCATCAATGTGCACCCCTAATTCGATGAGATATCTATCAAAGAGCATTTCTGTGAAATTTAAAGAGATTTAAAGAAAATCTGAGCTAGCGGGGCCACTTAGAGCGCCCCCTTGTCGAATAATTTGGAAATTCCGCCTTAACAAAAGTGTCAAATCGGTGAATATTTTTGCCAGTTTGGGGGCTCCATAGACCCCTTTATCCCTTTCTGTGCATCAATGTGCACCCCTAATTCGATGAGATATCTATCAAAGAGCATTTCTGTGAAATTTAAAGAGATTTAAAGAAAATCTGAGCTAGCGGGGCCACTTAGAGCGCCCCCTTGTCGAATAATTTGGAAATTCAATAGAATAAAAAACATCAATTTGGTGAATATTTTTACCAGTTTGGGGGCTCCATAGACCCCTTTATCTCTTTCTGTGCATCAATGTGCACCCCCATTTCGATGAGATATCTATCAAAGAGCATTTCTGTGAAATTTAAAGAGATTTAAAGAAAATCTGAGCTAGCGGGGCCACTTAGAGCGCCCCCTTGTCGAATAATTTGGAAATTCCGCCTTAACAAAAGTGTCAATCGGTGAATATTTTTGCCAGTTTGGGGGCTCCATAGACCCCTTTATCCCTTTCTGTGCATCAATGTGCACCCCTAATTCGATGAGATATCTATCAAAGAGCATTTCTGTGAAATTTAAAGAGATTTAAAGAAAATCTGAGCTAGCGGGGCCACTTAGAGCGCCCCCTTGTCGAATAATTTGGAAATTCAATAGAATAAAAAACATCAATTTGGTGAATATTTTTGCCAGTTTGGGGGCTCCATAGACCCCTTTATCTCTTTCTGTGCATCAATGTGCACCCCCATTTCGATGAGATATCTATCAAAGAGCATTTCTGTGAAATTTAAAGAGATTTAAAGAAAATCTGAGCTAGCGGGGCCACTTAGAGCGCCCCCTTGTCGAATAATTTGGAAATTCCGCCTTATCAAAAGTGTCAAATCGGTGAATATTTTTGCCAGTTTGGGGGCTCCATAGACCCCTTTATCCTTTTCTGTGCATCAATGTGCACCCCCATTTCGATGAGATATCTATCAAAGAGCATTTCTGTGAAATTTAAAGAGATTTAAAGAAAATCTGAGCTAGCGGGGCCACTTAGAGCGCCCCCTTGTCGAATAATTTGGAAATTCCGCCTTATCAAAAGTGTCAAATCGGTGAATATTTTTGCCAGTTTGGGGGCTCCATAGACCCCTTTATCCTTTCTGTGCATCAATGTGCACCCCCATTTCGATGAGATATCTATCAAAGAGCATTTCTGTGAAATTTAAAGAGATTTAAAGAAAATCTGAGCTAGCGGGGCCACTTAGAGCGCCCCCTTGTCGAATAATTTGGAAATTCCGCCTTATCAAAAGTGTCAAATCGGTGAATATTTTTGCCAGTTTGGGGGCTCCATAGACCCCTTTATCTCTTTCTGTGCATCAATGTGCACCCCCATTTCGATGAGATATCTATCAAAGAGCATTTCTGTGAAATTTAAAGAGATTTAAAGAAAATCTGAGCTAGCGGGGCCACTTAGAGCGCCCCCTTGTCGAATAATTTGGAAATTCCGCCTTATCAAAAGTGTCAAATCGGTGAATATTTTTGCCAGTTTGGGGGCTCCATAGACCCCTTTATCCCTTTCTGTGCATCAATGTGCACCCCCATTTCGATGAGATATCTATCAAAGAGCATTTCTGTGAAATTTAAAGAGATTTAAAGAAAATCTGAGCTAGCGGGGCCACTTAGAGCGCCCCCTCGTCGAATAATTTGGAAATTCAATAGAATAAAAAACATCAATTTGGTGAATATTTTTGCCAGTTTGGGGCTCCATAGACCCCTTTATCCCTTTCTGTGCATCAATGTGCACCCCCATTTCGATGAGATATCTATCAAAGAGCATTTCTGTGAAATTTAAAGAGATTTAAAGAAAATCTGAGCTAGCGGGGCCACTTAGAGCGCCCCCTTGTCGAATAATTTGGAAATTCCGCTTTAACAAAAGTGTCAAATCGGTGAATATTTTACCGCTTTGGGGGCTCCATAGACCCCTAATGTGATATTGTGTCCTGAGCATCACTCTCATTTCAGTCCGTATCATCATTTCCTGTTTATCCCACACTCTGTCTTGTTTGTTTTACAATTTCAAACACTAATCTCCTTGCCTGTTCCTATGTCACTAATCCCTGCTCCAACAACATGTACTAATCCATTCCAGCTGTATATTATGTAACTACCCTGTGGAGACTGTTTTATATGAATAAAATGACTTGCAGTTTGACTTTGTCCTTTGTCTTCGAGTAGCAACAGAACACAAAAGTGCACCCCTAATTCGATGAGATATTTATTAAAGATCATTTGTGTGAAATTAAAAGAGGTTTAAAGAAAATCTGAGCTAGCGGGGCCACTTCGAGCGCCCCCCTTGTCGAATAATTTGTAAATTCCGGCTTAACAAAAGTGTCTTTTATGTTCTCATTCTGTATTCTGTCTTGCTTACAAAGAACAACTCCTGACTGCCTTGATGTAGTATCAAACTGCAAGTGAAGTATTATTCATCTAACAACTCACGTACATACAAAGTGTGTCCACAGGGTAGTTACATAATATACAGCTGGAATGGATTAGTAGGTATTGTTGGTGGAGCAGGGATTAGTGAGATAGGGAACAGGAAAGGAGATTAGGGCAGGAAATTGAAAACAAACAAGACGGAGTGTGGGAATGGAATGAGATGAAATTATCGGAACACAATATCGTCAAATCGGCTAATGTTTTTATGAGTTTGGGGGCTCCATATACCCCTTCATCCCTTTCTGTGCATCAATGTGCACCCCTAATTCGATGTGATATCTATCAAAGTTCATTTCTGTGAAATTAAAAGAGATTTAAAGAAAATAACCGAATTGATATTTTTGATTCTATTGAATTTCCAAATTATTCGACGAGGGGGCGCTCTAAGTGGCCCCGCTAGCTCAGATTTTCTTTAAATCTCTTTAAATTTCACAGAAATGCTCTTTGATAGATATCTCATCGAAATAGGGGTGCACATTGATGCACAGAAAGGGATAAAGGGGTCTATGGAGCCCCCAAACTGTAAAAATATTCACCGATTTGACACTTTTGTTAAGCGGAATTTCCAAATTTCGACAAGGGGGCGCTCTAAGTGGCCCCGCTAGCTCAGATTTTCTTTAAATCTCTTTAAATTTCACAGAAATGCTCTTTGATAGATATCTCATCGAATTAGGGGTGCACATTGATGCACAGAAAGGATAAAGGGTCTATGGAGCCCCCAAACTGTAAAAATATTCACCGATTTGATGTTTTTTAAGCCGGAATTTCCAAATTATTCGACAAGGGGGCGCTCTAAGTGGCCCCGCTAGCTCAGATTTTCTTTAAATCTCTTTAAATTTCACAGAAATGCTCTTTGATAGATATCTCATCGAAATGGGGGTGCACATTGATGCACAGAAAGGGATAAAGGGGTCTATGGAGCCCCCAAACTGGGAAAAATATTCACCGATTTGACACTTTTGTTAAGGCGGAATTTCCAAATTATTCGACAAGGGGGCGCTCTAAGTGGCCCCGCTAGCTCAGATTTTCTTTAAATCTCTTTAAATTTCACAGAAATGCTCTTTGATAGATATCTCATCGATTGGGGGTGCACATTGATGCACAGAAAGGGATAAAGGGGTCTATGGAGCCCCCAAACTGGCAAAAATATTCACCGATTTGACACTTTTGTTAAGGCGGAATTTCCAAATTATTCGACAAGGGGGCGCTCTAAGTGGCCCCGCTAGCTCAGATTTTCTTTAAATCTCTTTAAATTTCACAGAAATGCTCTTTGATAGATATCTCATCGAAATGGGGGTGCACATTGATGCACAGAAAGGGATAAAGGGGTCTATGGAGCCCCCAAACTGGTAAAAATATTCACCAAATTGATGTTTTTTATTCTATTGAATTTCCAAATTATTCGACAAGGGGGCGCTCTAAGTGGCCCCGCTAGCTCAGATTTTCTTTAAATCTCTTGAAATTTCACAGAAATGCTCTTTGATAGATATCTCATCGAAATGGGGGTGCACATTGATGCACAGAAAGGGATAAAGGGGTCTATGGAGCCCCCAAACTGGCAAAAATATTCACCAAATTGATGTTTTTTATTCTATTGAATTTCCAAATTATTCGACAAGGGGGCGCTCTAAGTGGCCCCGCTAGCTCAGATTTTCTTTAAATCTCTTTAAATTTCACAGAAATGCTCTTTGATAGATATCTCATCGAAATAGGGGTGCACATTGATGCACAGAAAGGGATAAAGGGGTCTATGGAGCCCCCAAACTGGCAAAATATTCACCGATCATGACACTTTTGTTAGGCGAATTTCCAAATTATTCGACAAGGGGGCGCTCTAAGTGGCCCCGCTAGCTCAGATTTTCTTTAAATCTCTTTAAATTTCACAGAAATGCTCTTTGATAGATATCTCATCGAAATGGGGGTGCACATTGATGCACAGAAAGGGATAAAGGGGTCTATGGAGCCCCCAAACTGGCAAAAATATTCACCGATTTGACACTTTTGTTAAGGCGGAATTTCCAAATTATTCGACAAGGGGGCGCTCTAAGTGGCCCCGCTAGCTCAGATTTTCTTTAAATCTCTTTAAATTTCACAGAAATGCTCTTTGATAGATATCTCATCGAAATGGGGTGCACATTGATGCACAGAAAGATAAAGGGGTCTATGGAGCCCCCAAACTGGTAAAAATATTCACCAAATTGATGTTTTTTATTCTATTGAATTTCCAAATTATTCGACAAGGGGGCGCTCTAAGTGGCCCCGCTAGCTCAGATTTTCTTTAAATCTCTTTAAATTTCACAGAAATGCTCTTTGATAGATATCTCATCGAAATGGGGGTGCACATTGATGCACAGAAAGGGATAAAGGGGTCTATGGAGCCCCCAAACTGGCAAAAATATTCACCGATTTGACACTTTTGTTAAGGCGGAATTTCCAAATTATTCGACAAGGGGGCGCTCTAAGTGGCCCCGCTAGCTCAGATTTTCTTTAAATCTCTTTAAATTTCACAGAAATGCTCTTTGATAGATATCTCATCATCAAAATGGGTGTGCACATTGATGCACAGAAAGGATAAAGGGGTCTATGGAGCCCCCAAACTGGTAAAAATATTCACCAAATTGATGTTTTTTATTCTATTGAATTTCCAAATTATTCGACAAGGGGGCGCTCTAAGTGGCCCCGCTAGCTCAGATTTTCTTTAAATCTCTTTAAATTTCACAGAAATGCTCTTTGATAGATATCTCATCGAAATGGGTGCACATTGATGCACAGAAAGGGATAAAGGGGTCTATGGAGCCCCCAAACTGGCAAAAATATTCACCGATTTGACACTTTTGTTAAGGCGAAATTTCCAAATTATTCGACAAGGGGGCGCTCTAAGTGGCCCCGCTAGCTCAGATTTTCTTTAAATCTCTTGAAATTTCACAGAAATGCTCTTTGATAGATATCTCATCGAATTAGGGGTGCACATTGATGCACAGAAAGGGATAAAGGGGTCTATGGAGCCCCCAAACTGGTAAAAATATTCACCAAATTGATGTTTTTTATTCTATTGAATTTCCAAATTATTCGACAAGGGGGCGCTCTAAGTGGCCCCGCTAGCTCAGATTTTCTTTAAATCTCTTTAAATTTCACAGAAATGCTCTTTGATAGATATCTCATCGAAATGGGGGTGCACATTGATGCACAGAAAAGGATAAAGGGGTCTATGGAGCCCCCAACTGGTAAAAATATTCACCAAATTGATGTTTTTTATTCTATTGAATTTCCAAATTATTCGACAAGGGGGCGCTCTAAGTGGCCCCGCTAGCTCAGATTTTCTTTAAATCTCTTTAAATTTCACAGAAATGCTCTTTGATAGATATCTCATCGAAATGGGGTGCACATTGATGCACAGAAAGGGATAAAGGGGTCTATGGAGCCCCCAAACTGGCAAAAATATTCACCGATTTGACACTTTTGTTAAGGCGGAATTTCCAAATTATTCGACAAGGGGGCGCTCTAAGTGGCCCCGCTAGCTCAGATTTTCTTTAAATCTCTTTAAATTTCACAGAAATGCTCTTTGATAGATATCTCATCGAAATGGGGGTGCACATTGATGCACAGAAAAGGATAAAGGGGTCTATGGAGCCCCCAAACTGGCAAAAATATTCACCGATTTGACACTTTTGATAAGGCGGAATTTCCAAATTATTCGACAAGGGGGCGCTCTAAGTGGCCCCGCTAGCTCAGATTTTTTTAAATCTCTTTAAATTTCACAGAAATGCTCTTTGATAGATATCTCATCGAAATGGGGGTGCACATTGATGCACAGAAAGAGATAAAGGGGTCTATGGAGCCCCCAAACTGGCAAAAATATTCACCGATTTGACACTTTTGATTAAGGCGGAATTTCCAAATTATTCGACAAGGGGGCGCTCTAAGTGGCCCCGCTAGCTCAGATTTTCTTTAAATCTCTTTAAATTTCACAGAAATGCTCTTTGATAGATATCTCATCGAAATGGGGGTGCACATTGATGCACAGAAAAGAGATAAAGGGGTCTATGGAGCCCCCAAACTGGTAAAAATATTCACCAAATTGATGTTTTTTATTCTATTGAATTTCCAAATTATTCGACAAGGGGGCGCTCTAAGTGGCCCCGCTAGCTCAGATTTTCTTTAAATCTCTTTAAATTTCACAGAAATGCTCTTTGATAGATATCTCATCGAAATGGGGGTGCACATTGATGCACAGAAAGAGATAAAGGGGTCTATGGAGCCCCCAAACTGGCAAAAATATTCACCGATTTGACACTTTTGATAAGGCGGAATTTCCAAATTATTCGACAAGGGGCGCTCTAAGTGGCCCCGCTAGCTCAGATTTTCTTTAAATCTCTTGAAATTTCACAGAAATGCTCTTTGATAGATATCTCATCGAAATGGGGGTGCACATTGATGCACAGAAAGAGATAAAGGGGTCTATGGAGCCCCCAAACTGGCAAAAATATTCACCGATTTGACACTTTTGATAAGGCGGAATTTCCAAATTATTCGACAAGGGGGCGCTCTAAGTGGCCCCGCTAGCTCAGATTTTCTTTAAATCTCTTTAAATTTCACAGAAATGCTCTTTGATAGATATCTCATCGAAATGGGGGTGCACATTGATGCACAGAAAGAAGGATAAAGGGGTCTATGGAGCCCCCAAACTGGCAAAAATATTCACCGATTTGACACTTTTGATAAGGCGGAATTTCCAAATTATTCGACAAGGGGGCGCTCTAAGTGGCCCCGCTAGCTCAGATTTTCTTTAAATCTCTTTAAATTTCACAGAAATGCTCTTTGATAGATATCTCATCGAAATGGGGTGCACATTGATGCACAGAAAAGGATAAAGGGGTCTATGGAGCCCCCAAACTGGTAAAAATATTCACCGAATTGATGTTTTTTATTCTATTGAATTTCCAAATTATTCGACAAGGGGGCGCTCTAAGTGGCCCCGCTAGCTCAGATTTTCTTTAAATCTCTTTAAATTTCACAGAAATGCTCTTTGATAGATATCTCATCGAAATAGGGGTGCACATTGATGCACAGAAAGGATAAAGGGGTCTATGGAGCCCCCAAACTGGCAAAAATATTCACCGATTTGACACTTTTGATAAGGCGGAATTTCCAAATTATTCGACAAGGGGGCGCTCTAAGTGGCCCCGCTAGCTCAGATTTTCTTTAAATCTCTTGAAATTTCACAGAAATGCTCTTTGATAGATATCTCATCGAAATGGGGGTGCACATTGATGCACAGAAAAGGATAAAGGGGTCTATGGAGCCCCCAAACTGGCAAAAATATTCACCGATTTGACACTTTTGTTAAGGCGGAATTTCCAAATTATTCGACAAGGGGGCGCTCTAAGTGGCCCCGCTAGCTCAGATTTTCTTTAAATCTCTTTAAATTTCACAGAAATGCTCTTTGATAGATATCTCATCGAAATAGGGGTGCACATTGATGCACAGAAAGAGATAAAGGGGTCTATGGAGCCCCCAAACTGGCAAAAATATTCACCGATTGACACTTTTTTATAATATGGAATTTCCAAATTATTCGACAAGGGGGCGCTCTAAGTGGCCCCGCTAGCTCAGATTTTCTTTAAATCTCTTTAAATTTCACAGAAATGCTCTTTGATAGATATCTCATCGAAATGGGGGTGCACATTGATGCACAGAAAGAGATAAAGGGGTCTATGGAGCCCCCAAACTGGCAAAAATATTCACCGATTTGACACTTTTGTTAAGGCGGAATTTCCAAATTATTCGACAAGGGGGCGCTCTAAGTGGCCCCGCTAGCTCAGATTTTCTTTAAATCTCTTTAAATTTCACAGAAATGCTCTTTGATAGATATCTCATCGAAATGGGGGTGCACATTGATGCACAGAAAGGGATAAAGGGGTCTATGGAGCCCCCAAACTGGCAAAAATATTCACCGATTTGACTTTTGTTAAGCGGAATTTCCAAATTATTCGACAAGGGGGCGCTCTAAGTGGCCCCGCTAGCTCAGATTTTCTTTAAATCTCTTTAAATTTCACAGAAATGCTCTTTGATAGATATCTCATCGAAATGGGGTGCACATTGATGCACAGAAAGGGATAAAGGGGTCTATGGAGCCCCCAAACTGGCAAAAATATTCACCGATTTGACACTTTTGATAAGGCGGAATTTCCAAATTATTCGACAAGGGGGCGCTCTAAGTGGCCCCGCTAGCTCAGATTTTCTTTAAATCTCTTTAAATTTCACAGAAATGCTCTTTGATAGATATCTCATCGAAATGGGGGTGCACATTGATGCACAGAAAAGGATAAAGGGGTCTATGGAGCCCCCAAACTGGCAAAAATATTCACCGATTTGACACTTTTGATAAGGCGGAATTTCCAAATTATTCGACAAGGGGGCGCTCTAAGTGGCCCCGCTAGCTCAGATTTTCTTTAAATCTCTTTAAATTTCACAGAAATGCTCTTTGATAGATATCTCATCGAAATGGGGGTGCACATTGATGCACAGAAAAGGATAAAGGGGTCTATGGAGCCCCCAAACTGGCAAAAATATTCACCGATTTGACACTTTTGATAAGGCGAATTTCCAAATTATTCGACAAGGGGGCGCTCTAAGTGGCCCCGCTAGCTCAGATTTTCTTTAAATCTCTTGAAATTTCACAGAAATGCTCTTTGATAGATATCTCATCGAAATGGGGGTGCACATTGATGCACAGAAAAGGATAAAGGGGTCTATGGAGCCCCCAAACTGGCAAAAATATTCACCGATTTGATGTTTTTTATTCTATTGAATTTCCAAATTATTCGACAAGGGGGCGCTCTAAGTGGCCCCGCTAGCTCAGATTTTCTTTAAATCTCTTTAAATTTCACAGAAATGCTCTTTGATAGATATCTCATCGAAATGGGGGTGCACATTGATGCACAGAAAGAGATAAAGGGGTCTATGGAGCCCCCAAACTGGCAAAAATATTCACCGATTTGACACTTTTGATAAGGCGGAATTTCCAAATTATTCGACAAGGGGGCGCTCTAAGTGGCCCCGCTAGCTCAGATTTTCTTTAAATCTCTTGAAATTTCACAGAAATGCTCTTTGATAGATATCTCATCGAAATGGGGGTGCACATTGATGCACAGAAAGGATAAAGGGGTCTATGGAGCCCCAAACTGGCAAAAATATTCACCGATTTGACACTTTTGATAAGGCGGAATTTCCAAATTATTCGACAAGGGGGCGCTCTAAGTGGCCCCGCTAGCTCAGATTTTCTTTAAATCTCTTTAAATTTCACAGAAATGCTCTTTGATAGATATCTCATCGAAATGGGGGTGCACATTGATGCACAGAAAAGGATAAAGGGGTCTATGGAGCCCCCAAACTGGCAAAAATATTCACCAATTGACACTTTTGATAAGGCGGAATTTCCAAATTATTCGACAAGGGGGCGCTCTAAGTGGCCCCGCTAGCTCAGATTTTCTTTAAATCTCTTTAAATTTCACAGAAATGCTCTTTGATAGATATCTCATCGAAATGGGGTGCACATTGATGCACAGAAAGAGATAAAGGGTCTATGGAGCCCCCAAACTGGCAAAAATATTCACCGATTTGACACTTTTGTTAAGGCGGAATTTCCAAATTATTCGACAAGGGGGCGCTCTAAGTGGCCCCGCTAGCTCAGATTTTCTTTAAATCTCTTTAAATTTCACAGAAATGCTCTTTGATAGATATCTCATCGAAATGGGGGTGCACATTGATGCACAGAAAGGGATAAAGGGGTCTATGGAGCCCCCAAACTGGCAAAAATATTCACCGATTTGACACTTTTGTTAAGGCGAATTTCCAAATTATTCGACAGGGGGCGCTCTAAGTGGCCCCGCTAGCTCAGATTTTCTTTAAATCTCTTGAAATTTCACAGAAATGCTCTTTGATAGATATCTCATCGAAATGGGGGTGCACATTGATGCACAGAAAGAGATAAAGGGGTCTATGGAGCCCCCAAACTGGCAAAAATATTCACCGATTTGACACTTTTGATAAGGCGGAATTTCCAAATTATTCGACAAGGGGGCGCTCTAAGTGGCCCCGCTAGCTCAGATTTTCTTTAAATCTCTTTAAATTTCACAGAAATGCTCTTTGATAGATATCTCATCGAAATGGGGGTGCACATTGATGCACAGAAAGGATAAAGGGGTCTATGGAGCCCCCAAACTGGCAAAAATATTCACCAATTTGACACTTTTGATAAGGCGGAATTTCCAAATTATTCGACAAGGGGGCGCTCTAAGTGGCCCCGCTAGCTCAGATTTTCTTTAAATCTCTTTAAATTTCACAGAAATGCTCTTTGATAGATATCTCATCGAAATGGGGGTGCACATTGATGCACAGAAAGGATAAAGGGGTCTATGGAGCCCCCAAACTGGTAAAAATATTCACCAATTTGACACTTTTATAAGGCGGAATTTCCAAATTATTCGACAAGGGGGCGCTCTAAGTGGCCCCGCTAGCTCAGATTTTCTTTAAATCTCTTTAAATTTCACAGAAATGCTCTTTGATAGATATCTCATCGAAATAGGGGTGCACATTGATGCACAGAAAAGGATAAAGGGGTCTATGGAGCCCCCAAACTGGCAAAAATATTCACCGATTTGACACTTTTGATAAGGCGGAATTTCCAAATTATTCGACAAGGGGGCGCTCTAAGTGGCCCCGCTAGCTCAGATTTTCTTTAAATCTCTTTAAATTTCACAGAAATGCTCTTTGATAGATATCTCATCGAAATGGGGTGCACATTGATGCACAGAAAGAGATAAAGGGGTCTATGGAGCCCCCAAACTGGCAAAAATATTCACCAAATTGATGTTTTTTATTCTATTGAATTTCCAAATTATTCGACAAGGGGGCGCTCTAAGTGGCCCCGCTAGCTCAGATTTTCTTTAAATCTCTTTAAATTTCACAGAAATGCTCTTTGATAGATATCTCATCGAAATGGGGGTGCACATTGATGCACAGAAAGGGATAAAGGGGTCTATGGAGCCCCCAAACTGGCAAAAATATTCACCGAATTGACACTTTTGTTAAGGCGGAATTTCCAAATTATTCGACAAGGGGGCGCTCTAAGTGGCCCCGCTAGCTCAGATTTTCTTTAAATCTCTTTAAATTTCACAGAAATGCTCTTTGATAGATATCTCATCGAAATGGGGGTGCACATTGATGCACAGAAAGAGATAAAGGGGTCTATGGAGCCCCCAAACTGGCAAAAATATTCACCGATTTGACACTTTTTGATAAGGCGGAATTTCCAAATTATTCGACAAGGGGCGCTCTAAGTGGCCCCGCTAGCTCAGATTTTCTTTAAATCTCTTTAAATTTCACAGAAATGCTCTTTGATAGATATCTCATCGAAATGGGGGTGCACATTGATGCACAGAAAAGGATAAAGGGGTCTATGGAGCCCCCAAACTGGCAAAAATATTCACCAAATTGATGTTTTTTATTCTATTGAATTTCCAAATTATTCGACAAGGGGGCGCTCTAAGTGGCCCCGCTAGCTCAGATTTTCTTTAAATCTCTTTAAATTTCACAGAAATGCTCTTTGATAGATATCTCATCGAAATGGGGGTGCACATTGATGCACAGAAAGGGATAAAGGGGTCTATGGAGCCCCCAAACTGGCAAAAATATTCACCGATTTGACACTTTTTTAAGGCGGAATTTCCAAATTATTCGACAGGGGGCGCTCTAAGTGGCCCCGCTAGCTCAGATTTTCTTTAAATCTCTTTAAATTTCACAGAAATGCTCTTTGATAGATATCTCATCGAAATGGGGTGCACATTGATGCACAGAAAAGAGATAAAGGGGTCTATGGAGCCCCCAAACTGGCAAAAATATTCACCGAATTGACACTTTTGTTAAGGCGGAATTTCCAAATTATTCGACAAGGGGGCGCTCTAAGTGGCCCCGCTAGCTCAGATTTTCTTTAAATCTCTTTAAATTTCACAGAAATGCTCTTTGATAGATATCTCATCGAAATGGGGGTGCACATTGATGCACAGAAAGAGATAAAGGGGTCTATGGAGCCCCCAAACTGGCAAAAATATTCACCAAATTGATGTTTTTTATTCTATTGAATTTCCAAATTATTCGACAAGGGGGCGCTCTAAGTGGCCCCGCTAGCTCAGATTTTCTTTAAATCTCTTTAAATTTCACAGAAATGCTCTTTGATAGATATCTCATCGAAATGGGGTGCACATTGATGCACAGAAAGGGATAAAGGGGTCTATGGAGCCCCCAAACTGGCAAAAATATTCACCGATTTGACACTTTTGTTAAGGCGGAATTTCCAAATTATTCGACAAGGGGGCGCTCTAAGTGGCCCCGCTAGCTCAGATTTTCTTTAAATCTCTTTAAATTTCACAGAAATGCTCTTTGATAGATATCTCATCGAAATGGGGTGCACATTGATGCACAGAAAGAGATAAAGGGGTCTATGGAGCCCCCAAACTGGCAAAAATATTCACCGATTTGACACTTTTGATAAGGCGGAATTTCCAAATTATTCGACAAGGGGGCGCTCTAAGTGGCCCCGCTAGCTCAGATTTTCTTTAAATCTCTTTAAATTTCACAGAAATGCTCTTTGATAGATATCTCATCGAAATGGGGGTGCACATTGATGCACAGAAAGAGATAAAGGGGTCTATGGAGCCCCCAAACTGGCAAAAATATTCACCAAATTGATGTTTTTTATTCTATTGAATTTCCAAATTATTCGACAAGGGGGCGCTCTAAGTGGCCCCGCTAGCTCAGATTTTCTTTAAATCTCTTTAAATTTCACAGAAATGCTCTTTGATAGATATCTCATCGAAATGGGGGTGCACATTGATGCACAGAAAGGGATAAAGGGGTCTATGGAGCCCCCAAACTGGCAAAAATATTCACCGATTTGACACTTTTGTTAAGGCGGAATTTCCAAATTATTCGACAAGGGGGCGCTCTAAGTGGCCCCGCTAGCTCAGATTTTCTTTAAATCTCTTTAAATTTCACAGAAATGCTCTTTGATAGATATCTCATCGAAATGGGGGTGCACATTGATGCACAGAAAGAGATAAAGGGGTCTATGGAGCCCCCAAACTGGCAAAAATATTCACCAAATTGATGTTTTTTATTCTATTGAATTTCCAAATTATTCGACAAGGGGGCGCTCTAAGTGGCCCCGCTAGCTCAGATTTTCTTTAAATCTCTTTAAATTTCACAGAAATGCTCTTTGATAGATATCTCATCGAAATAGGGGTGCACATTGATGCACAGAAAGAGATAAAGGGGTCTATGGAGCCCCAAACTGGCAAAAATATTCACCGATTTGACACTTTTGATAAGGCGGAATTTCCAAATTATTCGACAAGGGGGCGCTCTAAGTGGCCCCGCTAGCTCAGATTTTCTTTAAATCTCTTTAAATTTCACAGAAATGCTCTTTGATAGATATCTCATCGAAATGGGGGTGCACATTGATGCACAGAAAGGGATAAAGGGGTCTATGGAGCCCCCAAACTGGCAAAAATATTCACCGATTTGACACTTTTGATAAGGCGGAATTTCCAAATTATTCGACAAGGGGGCGCTCTAAGTGGCCCCGCTAGCTCAGATTTTCTTTAAATCTCTTTAAATTTCACAGAAATGCTCTTTGATAGATATCTCATCGAAATGGGGGTGCACATTGATGCACAGAAAAGGATAAAGGGGTCTATGGAGCCCCCAAACTGGCAAAAATATTCACCGATTTGACACTTTTGATAAGGCGGAATTTCCAAATTATTCGACAAGGGGGCGCTCTAAGTGGCCCCGCTAGCTCAGATTTTCTTTAAATCTCTTTAAATTTCACAGAAATGCTCTTTGATAGATATCTCATCGAAATGGGGGTGCACATTGATGCACAGAAAGAGATAAAGGGGTCTATGGAGCCCCCAAACTGGCAAAAATATTCACCGATTTGACACTTTTGATAAGGCGGAATTTCCAAATTATTCGACAAGGGGGCGCTCTAAGTGGCCCCGCTAGCTCAGATTTTCTTTAAATCTCTTTAAATTTCACAGAAATGCTCTTTGATAGATATCTCATCGAAATGGGGGTGCACATTGATGCACAGAAAGGGATAAAGGGGTCTATGGAGCCCCCAAACTGGCAAAAATATTCACCAATTTGACACTTTTGTTAAGGCGGAATTTCCAAATTATTCGACAAGGGGGCGCTCTAAGTGGCCCCGCTAGCTCAGATTTTCTTTAAATCTCTTTAAATTTCACAGAAATGCTCTTTGATAGATATCTCATCGAAATGGGGGTGCACATTGATGCACAGAAAGAGATAAAGGGGTCTATGGAGCCCCCAAACTGGCAAAAATATTCACCGATTTGACACTTTTGATAAGGCGGAATTTCCAAATTATTCGACAAGGGGGCGCTCTAAGTGGCCCCGCTAGCTCAGATTTTCTTTAAATCTCTTTAAATTTCACAGAAATGCTCTTTGATAGATATCTCATCGAAATGGGGGTGCACATTGATGCACAGAAAGAGATAAAGGGGTCTATGGAGCCCCCAAACTGGCAAAAATATTCACCAAATTGATGTTTTTTATTCTATTGAATTTCCAAATTATTCGACAAGGGGGCGCTCTAAGTGGCCCCGCTAGCTCAGATTTTCTTTAAATCTCTTTGAAATTTCACAGAAATGCTCTTTGATAGATATCTCATCGAAATGGGGGTGCACATTGATGCACAGAAAGGGATAAAGGGGTCTATGGAGCCCCCAAACTGGCAAAAATATTCACCGATTTGACACTTTTGTTAAGGCGAATTTCCAAATTATTCGACAAGGGGGCGCTCTAAGTGGCCCCGCTAGCTCAGATTTTCTTTAAATCTCTTTAAATTTCACAGAAATGCTCTTTGATAGATATCTCATCGAAATGGGGGTGCACATTGATGCACAGAAAGAGATAAAGGGGTCTATGGAGCCCCCAAACTGGCAAAAATATTCACCGATTTGACACTTTTGATAAGGCGGAATTTCCAAATTATTCGACAAGGGGGCGCTCTAAGTGGCCCCGCTAGCTCAGATTTTCTTTAAATCTCTTTAAATTTCACAGAAATGCTCTTTGATAGATATCTCATCGAAATGGGGGTGCACATTGATGCACAGAAAGAGATAAAGGGGTCTATGGAGCCCCCAAACTGGCAAAAATATTCACCAAATTGATGTTTTTTATTCTATTGAATTTCCAAATTATTCGACAAGGGGGCGCTCTAAGTGGCCCCGCTAGCTCAGATTTTCTTTAAATCTCTTTAAATTTCACAGAAATGCTCTTTGATAGATATCTCATCGAAATAGGGGTGCACATTGATGCACAGAAAGGGATAAAGGGGTCTATGGAGCCCCCAAACTGGCAAAAATATTCACCGATTGACACTTTTGATAAGGCGGAATTTCCAAATTATTCGACAAGGGGGCGCTCTAAGTGGCCCCGCTAGCTCAGATTTTCTTTAAATCTCTTGAAATTTCACAGAAATGCTCTTTGATAGATATCTCATCGAAATGGGGGTGCACATTGATGCACAGAAAGAGATAAAGGGTCTATGGAGCCCCCAAACTGGCAAAAATATTCACCGATTTGACACTTTTGATAAGGCGGAATTTCCAAATTATTCGACAAGGGGGCGCTCTAAGTGGCCCCGCTAGCTCAGATTTTCTTTAAATCTCTTTAAATTTCACAGAAATGCTCTTTGATAGATATCTCATCGAAATGGGGGTGCACATTGATGCACAGAAAGATAAAGGGGTCTATGGAGCCCCCAAACTGGCAAAAATATTCACCAAATTGATGTTTTTTATTCTATTGAATTTCCAAATTATTCGACAAGGGGGCGCTCTAAGTGGCCCCGCTAGCTCAGATTTTCTTTAAATCTCTTTAAATTTCACAGAAATGCTCTTTGATAGATATCTCATCGAAATGGGGTGCACATTGATGCACAGAAAGAGATAAAGGGGTCTATGGAGCCCCCAAACTGGCAAAAATATTCACCGATTTGACACTTTTGATAAGGCGGAATTTCCAAATTATTCGACAAGGGGGCGCTCTAAGTGGCCCCGCTAGCTCAGATTTTCTTTAAATCTCTTTAAATTTCACAGAAATGCTCTTTGATAGATATCTCATCGAAATGGGGGTGCACATTGATGCACAGAAAGAGATAAAGGGGTCTATGGAGCCCCCAAACTGGCAAAAATATTCACCGAATTGATGTTTTTATAATACGGAATTTCCAAATTATTCGACAAGGGGGCGCTCTAAGTGGCCCCGCTAGCTCAGATTTTCTTTAAATCTCTTTAAATTTCACAGAAATGCTCTTTGATAGATATCTCATCGAAATGGGGGTGCACATTGATGCACAGAAAGAGATAAAGGGGTCTATGGAGCCCCCAAACTGGCAAAAATATTCACCGATTTGACACTTTTGATAAGGCGGAATTTCCAAATTATTCGACAAGGGGGCGCTCTAAGTGGCCCCGCTAGCTCAGATTTTCTTTAAATCTCTTTAAATTTCACAGAAATGCTCTTTGATAGATATCTCATCGAAATGGGGGTGCACATTGATGCACAGAAAGAGATAAAGGGGTCTATGGAGCCCCCAAACTGGCAAAAATATTCACCAAATTGATGTTTTTTATTCTATTGAATTTCCAAATTATTCGACAAGGGGGCGCTCTAAGTGGCCCCGCTAGCTCAGATTTTCTTTAAATCTCTTTAAATTTCACAGAAATGCTCTTTGATAGATATCTCATCGAAATGGGGGTGCACATTGATGCACAGAAAAGATAAAGGGGTCTATGGAGCCCCCAAACTGGCAAAAATATTCACCGATTTGACACTTTTGATAAGGCGGAATTTCCAAATTATTCGACAAGGGGGCGCTCTAAGTGGCCCCGCTAGCTCAGATTTTCTTTAAATCTCTTTAAATTTCACAGAAATGCTCTTTGATAGATATCTCATCGAAATGGGGTGCACATTGATGCACAGAAAGAGATAAAGGGGTCTATGGAGCCCCCAAACTGGCAAAAATATTCACCGATTTGACACTTTTTGTTAAGGCGGAATTTCCAAATTATTCGACAAGGGGGCGCTCTAAGTGGCCCCGCTAGCTCAGATTTTCTTTAAATCTCTTTAAATTTCACAGAAATGCTCTTTGATAGATATCTCATCGAAATGGGGTGCACATTGATGCACAGAAAGAGATAAAGGGGTCTATGGAGCCCCCAAACTGGCAAAAATATTCACCGATTTGACACTTTTGATAAGGCGGAATTTCCAAATTATTCGACAAGGGGGCGCTCTAAGTGGCCCCGCTAGCTCAGATTTTCTTTAAATCTCTTTAAATTTCACAGAAATGCTCTTTGATAGATATCTCATCGAAATGGGGGTGCACATTGATGCACAGAAAGAGATAAAGGGGTCTATGGAGCCCCCAAACTGGCAAAAATATTCACCAAATTGATGTTTTTTATTCTATTGAATTTCCAAATTATTCGACAAGGGGGCGCTCTAAGTGGCCCCGCTAGCTCAGATTTTCTTTAAATCTCTTTAAATTTCACAGAAATGCTCTTTGATAGATATCTCATCGAAATGGGGGTGCACATTGATGCACAGAAAGAGATAAAGGGGTCTATGGAGCCCCCAAACTGGCAAAAATATTCACCGATTTGACACTTTTGATAAGGCGGAATTTCCAAATTATTCGACAAGGGGGCGCTCTAAGTGGCCCCGCTAGCTCAGATTTTCTTTAAATCTCTTTAAATTTCACAGAAATGCTCTTTGATAGATATCTCATCGAAATGGGGGTGCACATTGATGCACAGAAAGAGATAAAGGGGTCTATGGAGCCCCCAAACTGGCAAAAATATTCACAAATTTGACACTTTTGATAAGGCGGAATTTCCAAATTATTCGACAAGGGGGCGCTCTAAGTGGCCCCGCTAGCTCAGATTTTCTTTAAATCTCTTTAAATTTCACAGAAATGCTCTTTGATAGATATCTCATCGAAATGGGGTGCACATTGATGCACAGAAAGAGATAAAGGGGTCTATGGAGCCCCCAAACTGGCAAAAATATTCACCGATTTGACACTTTTGATAAGGCGGAATTTCCAAATTATTCGACAAGGGGGCGCTCTAAGTGGCCCCGCTAGCTCAGATTTTCTTTAAATCTCTTTAAATTTCACAGAAATGCTCTTTGATAGATATCTCATCGAAATGGGGGTGCACATTGATGCACAGAAAGAGATAAAGGGGTCTATGGAGCCCCCAAACTGGCAAAAATATTCACCAAATTGATGTTTTTTTATTCTATTGAATTTCCAAATTATTCGACGAGGGGGCGCTCTAAGTGGCCCCGCTAGCTCAGATTTTCTTTAAATCTCTTTAAATTTCACAGAAATGCTCTTTGATAGATATCTCATCGAAATGGGGGTGCACATTGATGCACAGAAAAGATAAAGGGGTCTATGGAGCCCCCAAACTGGCAAAAATATTCACCGATTTGACACTTTTGTTAAGGCGGAATTTCCAAATTATTCGACAAGGGGGCGCTCTAAGTGGCCCCGCTAGCTCAGATTTTCTTTAAATCTCTTGAAATTTCACAGAAATGCTCTTTGATAGATATCTCATCGAAATGGGGGTGCACATTGATGCACAGAAAGAGATAAAGGGGTCTATGGAGCCCCCAAACTGGCAAAAATATTCACCGATTTGACACTTTTGATAAGGCGGAATTTCCAAATTATTCGACAAGGGGGCGCTCTAAGTGGCCCCGCTAGCTCAGATTTTCTTTAAATCTCTTTAAATTTCACAGAAATGCTCTTTGATAGATATCTCATCGAAATGGGGGTGCACATTGATGCACAGAAAGAGATAAAGGGGTCTATGGAGCCCCCAAACTGGCAAAAATATTCACCAAATTGATGTTTTTTATTCTATTGAATTTCCAAATTATTCGACGAGGGGGCGCTCTAAGTGGCCCCGCTAGCTCAGATTTTCTTTAAATCTCTTTAAATTTCACAGAAATGCTCTTTGATAGATATCTCATCGAAATGGGGGTGCACATTGATGCACAGAAAGAGATAAAGGGTCTATGGAGCCCCCAAACTGGCAAAAATATTCACCGATTTGACACTTTTGATAAGGCGGAATTTCCAAATTATTCGACAAGGGGGCGCTCTAAGTGGCCCCGCTAGCTCAGATTTTCTTTAAATCTCTTTAAATTTCACAGAAATGCTCTTTGATAGATATCTCATCGAAATGGGGGTGCACATTGATGCACAGAAAGAGATAAAGGGGTCTATGGAGCCCCCAAACTGGCAAAAATATTCACCGAATTGACACTTTTGATAAGGCGGAATTTCCAAATTATTCGACAAGGGGGCGCTCTAAGTGGCCCCGCTAGCTCAGATTTTCTTTAAATCTCTTTAAATTTCACAGAAATGCTCTTTGATAGATATCTCATCGAAATGGGGTGCACATTGATGCACAGAAAGAGATAAAGGGGTCTATGGAGCCCCCAAACTGGCAAAAATATTCACCGAATTTGACACTTTTATAAGGCGGAATTTCCAAATTATTCGACAAGGGGGCGCTCTAAGTGGCCCCGCTAGCTCAGATTTTCTTTAAATCTCTTTAAATTTCACAGAAATGCTCTTTGATAGATATCTCATCGAAATGGGGGTGCACATTGATGCACAGAAAGAGATAAAGGGGTCTATGGAGCCCCCAAACTGGCAAAAATATTCACCGATTTGACACTTTTGATAAGGCGGAATTTCCAAATTATTCGACAAGGGGGCGCTCTAAGTGGCCCCGCTAGCTCAGATTTTCTTTAAATCTCTTTAAATTTCACAGAAATGCTCTTTGATAGATATCTCATCGAAATGGGGGTGCACATTGATGCACAGAAAGAGATAAAGGGGTCTATGGAGCCCCCAAACTGGCAAAAATATTCACCAAATTGATGTTTTTTATTCTATTGAATTTCCAAATTATTCGACAAGGGGGCGCTCTAAGTGGCCCCGCTAGCTCAGATTTTCTTTAAATCTCTTTAAATTTCACAGAAATGCTCTTTGATAGATATCTCATCGAAATGGGGGTGCACATTGATGCACAGAAAAGGATAAAGGGGTCTATGGAGCCCCCAAACTGGCAAAAATATTCACCGATTTGACACTTTTGATAAGGCGGAATTTCCAAATTATTCGACAAGGGGGCGCTCTAAGTGGCCCCGCTAGCTCAGATTTTCTTTAAATCTCTTTAAATTTCACAGAAATGCTCTTTGATAGATATCTCATCGAAATGGGGGTGCACATTGATGCACAGAAAGAGATAAAGGGGTCTATGGAGCCCCCAAACTGGCAAAAATATTCACCAAATTGATGTTTTTTATTCTATTGAATTTCCAAATTATTCGACGAGGGGGCGCTCTAAGTGGCCCCGCTAGCTCAGATTTTCTTTAAATCTCTTGAAATTTCACAGAAATGCTCTTTGATAGATATCTCATCGAAATGGGGGTGCACATTGATGCACAGAAAGAGATAAAGGGGTCTATGGAGCCCCCAAACTGGCAAAAATATTCACCGATTTGACACTTTTGATAAGGCGGAATTTCCAAATTATTCGACAAGGGGGCGCTCTAAGTGGCCCCGCTAGCTCAGATTTTCTTTAAATCTCTTTAAATTTCACAGAAATGCTCTTTGATAGATATCTCATCGAAATGGGGTGCACATTGATGCACAGAAAGAGATAAAGGGGTCTATGGAGCCCCCAAACTGGCAAAAATATTCACCAAATTGATGTTTTTTATTCTATTGAATTTCCAAATTATTCGACGAGGGGGCGCTCTAAGTGGCCCCGCTAGCTCAGATTTTCTTTAAATCTCTTTAAATTTCACAGAAATGCTCTTTGATAGATATCTCATCGAAATGGGGGTGCACATTGATGCACAGAAAGAGATAAAGGGGTCTATGGAGCCCCCAAACTGGCAAAAATATTCACCGATTTGACACTTTTGATAAGGCGGAATTTCCAAATTATTCGACAAGGGGGCGCTCTAAGTGGCCCCGCTAGCTCAGATTTTCTTTAAATCTCTTTAAATTTCACAGAAATGCTCTTTGATAGATATCTCATCGAAATGGGGGTGCACATTGATGCACAGAAAGAGATAAAGGGGTCTATGGAGCCCCCAAACTGGCAAAAATATTCACCAAATTTGACACTTTTGATAAGGCGGAATTTCCAAATTATTCGACAAGGGGGCGCTCTAAGTGGCCCCGCTAGCTCAGATTTTCTTTAAATCTCTTTAAATTTCACAGAAATGCTCTTTGATAGATATCTCATCGAAATGGGGGTGCACATTGATGCACAGAAAGGATAAAGGGGTCTATGGAGCCCCCAAACTGGCAAAAATATTCACCGATTTGACACTTTTGATAAGGCGGAATTTCCAAATTATTCGACAAGGGGGCGCTCTAAGTGGCCCCGCTAGCTCAGATTTTCTTTAAATCTCTTTAAATTTCACAGAAATGCTCTTTGATAGATATCTCATCGAAATGGGGGTGCACATTGATGCACAGAAAGAGATAAAGGGGTCTATGGAGCCCCCAAACTGGCAAAAATATTCACCAAATTGATGTTTTTTATTCTATTGAATTTCCAAATTATTCGACAGGGGGCGCTCTAAGTGGCCCCGCTAGCTCAGATTTTCTTTAAATCTCTTTAAATTTCACAGAAATGCTCTTTGATAGATATCTCATCGAAATAGGGGTGCACATTGATGCACAGAAAGAGATAAAGGGGTCTATGGAGCCCCCAAACTGGCAAAAATATTCACCGATTTGACACTTTTGATAAGGCGGAATTTCCAAATTATTCGACAAGGGGGCGCTCTAAGTGGCCCCGCTAGCTCAGATTTTCTTTAAATCTCTTTAAATTTCACAGAAATGCTCTTTGATAGATATCTCATCGAAATGGGGGTGCACATTGATGCACAGAAAGAGATAAAGGGGTCTATGGAGCCCCCAAACTGGCAAAAATATTCACCGATTTGACACTTTTGATAAGGCGGAATTTCCAAATTATTCGACAAGGGGGCGCTCTAAGTGGCCCCGCTAGCTCAGATTTTCTTTAAATCTCTTTAAATTTCACAGAAATGCTCTTTGATAGATATCTCATCGAAATGGGGGTGCACATTGATGCACAGAAAGAGATAAAGGGGTCTATGGAGCCCCCAAACTGGCAAAAATATTCACCAAATTGATGTTTTTTATTCTATTGAATTTCCAAATTATTCGACGAGGGGCGCTCTTAGTGGCCCCGCTAGCTCAGATTTTCTTTAAATCTCTTGAAATTTCACAGAAATGCTCTTTGATAGATATCTCATCGAAATGGGGGTGCACATTGATGCACAGAAAGAGATAAAGGGGTCTATGGAGCCCCCAAACTGGCAAAAATATTCACCGATTTGACACTTTTGATAAGGCGGAATTTCCAAATTATTCGACAAGGGGGCGCTCTAAGTGGCCCCGCTAGCTCAGATTTTCTTTAAATCTCTTTAAATTTCACAGAAATGCTCTTTGATAGATATCTCATCGAAATGGGGGTGCACATTGATGCACAGAAAGAGATAAAGGGGTCTATGGAGCCCCCAAACTGGCAAAAATATTCACCGATTTGACACTTTTGATAAGGCGGAATTTCCAAATTATTCGACAAGGGGGCGCTCTAAGTGGCCCCGCTAGCTCAGATTTTCTTTAAATCTCTTTAAATTTCACAGAAATGCTCTTTGATAGATATCTCATCGAAATGGGGGTGCACATTGATGCACAGAAAGAGATAAAGGGGTCTATGGAGCCCCCAAACTGGCAAAAATATTCACCGATTTGACACTTTTGATAAGGCGGAATTTCCAAATTATTCGACAAGGGGGCGCTCTAAGTGGCCCCGCTAGCTCAGATTTTCTTTAAATCTCTTTAAATTTCACAGAAATGCTCTTTGATAGATATCTCATCGAAATGAGGGTGCACATTGATGCACAGAAAGAGATAAAGGGGTCTATGGAGCCCCCAAACTGGTAAAAATATTCACCAAATTGATGTTTTTTATTCTATTGAATTTCCAAATTATTCGACAAGGGGGCGCTCTAAGTGGCCCCGCTAGCTCAGATTTTCTTTAAATCTCTTGAAATTTCACAGAAATGCTCTTTGATAGATATCTCATCGAAATGGGGTGCACATTGATGCACAAAAAGATAAAGGGGTCTATGGAGCCCCCAAACTGGCAAAAATATTCACCGATTTGACACTTTTGATAAGGCGGAATTTCCAAATTATTCGACAAGGGGCGCTCTAAGTGGCCCCGCTAGCTCAGATTTTCTTTAAATCTCTTTAAATTTCACAGAAATGCTCTTTGATAGATATCTCATCGAAATGGGGGTGCACATTGATGCACAGAAAGAGATAAAGGGGTCTATGGAGCCCCCAAACTGGCAAAAATATTCACCAAATTGATGTTTTTTATTCTATTGAATTTCCAAATTATTCGACGAGGGGGCGCTCTAAGTGGCCCCGCTAGCTCAGATTTTCTTTAAATCTCTTTAAATTTCACAGAAATGCTCTTTGATAGATATTTCATCGAAATAGGGGTGCACATTGATGCACAGAAAGAGATAAAGGGGTCAATGGAGCCCCCAAACTGGCAAAAATATTCACCGATTTGACACTTTTGATAAGGCGGAATTTCCAAATTATTCGACAAGGGGGCGCTCTAAGTGGCCCCGCTAGCTCAGATTTTCTTTAAATCTCTTTAAATTTCACATAAATGCTCTTTGATAGATATCTCATCGAAATGGGGGTGCACATTGATGCACAGAAAGAGATAAAGGGGTCTATGGAGCCCCCAAACTGGCAAAAATATTCACCGATTTGACACTTTTGATAAGGCGGAATTTCCAAATTATTCGACAAGGGGGCGCTCTAAGTGGCCCCGCTAGCTCAGATTTTCTTTAAATCTCTTTAAATTTCACAGAAATGCTCTTTGATAGATATCTCATCGAATTAGGGGTGCACATTGATGCACAGAAAGGGATAAAGGGGTCTATGGAGCCCCCAAACTGGTAAAAATATTCACCAAATTGATGTTTTTTATTCTATTGAATTTCCAAATTATTCGACAAGGGGGCGCTCTAAGTGGCCCCGCTAGCTCAGATTTTCTTTAAATCTCTTTAAATTTCACAGAAATGCTCTTTGATAGATATCTCATCGAAATGGGGTGCACATTGATGCACAGAAAGAGATAAAGGGGTCTATGGAGCCCCCAAACTGGCAAAAATATTCACCGATTTGACACTTTTGATAAGGCGGAATTTCCAAATTATTCGACAAGGGGGCGCTCTAAGTGGCCCCGCTAGCTCAGATTTTCTTTAAATCTCTTTAAATTTCACAGAAATGCTCTTTGATAGATATCTCATCGAAATGGGGGTGCACATTGATGCACAGAAAGAGATAAAGGGGTCTATGGAGCCCCCAAACTGGCAAAAATATTCACCAAATTGATGTTTTTTATTCTATTGAATTTCCAAATTATTCGACGAGGGGGCGCTCTAAGTGGCCCCGCTAGCTCAGATTTTCTTTAAATCTCTTTAAATTTCACAGAAATGCTCTTTGATAGATATCTCATCGAAATAGGGGTGCACATTGATGCACAGAAAGAGATAAAGGGGTCTATGGAGCCCCCAAACTGGCAAAAATATTCACCGATTTGACACTTTTGATAAGGCGGAATTTCCAAATTATTCGACAAGGGGGCGCTCTAAGTGGCCCCGCTAGCTCAGATTTTCTTTAAATCTCTTTAAATTTCACAGAAATGCTCTTTGATAGATATCTCATCGAAATGGGGGTGCACATTGATGCACAGAAAGAGATAAAGGGGTCTATGGAGCCCCCAAACTGGCAAAAATATTCACAGATTTGACACTTTTGATAAGGCGGAATTTCCAAATTATTCGAAAGGGGGCGCTCTAAGTGGCCCCGCTAGCTCAGATTTTCTTTAAATCTCTTTAAATTTCACAGAAATGCTCTTTGATAGATATCTCATCGAAATAGGGGTGCACATTGATGCACAGAAAGAGATAAAGGGGTCTATGGAGCCCCCAAACTGGCAAAAATATTCACCGATTTCACACTTTTGATAAGGCGGAATTTCTAAATTATTCGACAAGGGGGCGCTCTAAGTGGCCCCGCTAGCTCAGATTTTCTTTAAATCTCTTTAAATTTCACAGAAATGCTCTTTGATAGATATCTCATCGAAATGGGGTGCACATTGATGCACAGAAAGACATAAAGGGGTCTATGGAGCCCCCAAACTGGCAAAAATATTCACCAAATTGATGTTTTTTATTCTATTGAATTTCCAAATTATTCGACGAGGGGGCGCTCTTAGTGGCCCCGCTAGCTCAGATTTTCTTTAAATCTCTTTAAATTTCACATAAATGCTCTTTGATAGATATCTCATCGAAATGGGGGTGCACATTGATGCACAGAAAGAGATAAAGGGGTCTATGGAGCCCCCAAACTGGCAAAAATATTCACCGATTTGACACTTTTGATAAGGCGGAATTTCCAAATTATTCGAAAGGGGCGCTCTAAGTGGCCCCGCTAGCTCAGATTTTCTTTAAATCTCTTTAAATTTCACAGAAATGCTCTTTGATAGATATCTCATCGAAATAGGGGTGCACATTGATGCACAGAAAGGGATAAAGGGGTCTATGAAGCCCCCAAACTGGCAAAAATATTCACCGATTTGACACTTTTGATAAGGCGGAATTTCCAAATTATTCGACAAGGGGGCGCTCTAAGTGGCCCCGCTAGCTCAGATTTTCTTTAAATCTCTTTAAATTTCACAGAAATGCTCTTTGATAGATATCTCATCGAAATGGGGGTGCACATTGATGCACAGAAAGACATAAAGGGGTCTATGGAGCCCCCAAACTGGCAAAAATATTCACCAAATTGATGTTTTTTATTCTATTGAATTTCCAAATTATTCGACGAGGGGGCGCTCTTAGTGGCCCCGCTAGCTCAGATTTTCTTTAAATCTCTTGAAATTTCACAGAAATGCTCTTTGATAGATATCTCATCGAAATAGGGGTGCACATTGATGCACAGAAAGAGATAAAGGGGTCTATGGAGCCCCCAAACTGGCAAAAATATTCACCGATTTGACACTTTTGATAAGGCGGAATTTCCAAATTATTCGACAAGGGGGCGCTCTAAGTGGCCCCGCTAGCTCAGATTTTCTTTAAATCTCTTTAAATTTCACAGAAATGCTCTTTGATAGATATCTCATCGAAATGGGGGTGCACATTGATGCACAGAAAGAGATAAAGGGGTCTATGGAGCCCCCAAACTGGCAAAAATATTCACCAAATTGATGTTTTTTATTCTATTGAATTTCCAAATTATTCGACGAGGGGCGCTCTTAGTGGCCCCGCTAGCTCAGATTTTCTTTAAATCTCTTTAAATTTCACAGAAATGCTCTTTGATAGATATCTCATCGAAATGGGGGTGCACATTGATGCACAGAAAGAGATAAAGGGGTCTATGGAGCCCCCAATCTGGCAAAAATATTCACCGATTTGACACTTTTGATAAGACGGAATTTCCAAATTATTCGACAAGGGGGCGCTCTAAGTGGCCCCGCTAGCTCAGATTTTCTTTAAATCTCTTTAAATTTCACAGAAATGCTCTTTGATAGATATCTCATCGAAATGGGGGTGCACATTGATGCACAGAAAGAGATAAAGGGGTCTATGGAGCCCCCAAACTGGCAAAAATATTCACCGATTTGACACTTTTGATAAGGCGGAATTTCCAAATTATTCGACAAGGGGGCGCTCTAAGTGGCCCCGCTAACTCAGATTTTCTTTAAATCTCTTTAAATTTCACAGAAATGCTCTTTGATAGATATCTCATCGAAATGGGGGTGCACATTGATGCACAGAAAGAGATAAAGGGGTCTATGGAGCCCCCAAACTGGCAAAAATATTCACCAAATTGATGTTTTTTATTCTATTGAATTTCCAAATTATTCGACAAGGGGGCGCTCTAAGTGGCCCCGCTAGCTCAGATTTTCTTTAAATCTCTTTAAATTTCACAGAAATGCTCTTTGATAGATATCTCATCGAAATGGGGGTGCACATTGATGCACAGAAAGAGATAAAGGGGTCTATGGAGCCCCCAAACTGGCAAAAATATTCACCGATTTGACACTTTTGATAAGGCGGAATTTCCAAATTATTCGACAAGGGGGCGCTCTAAGTGGCCCCGCTAGCTCAGATTTTCTTTAAATCTCTTTAAATTTCACAGAAATGCTCTTTGATAAATATCTCATCGAAATGGGGGTGCACATTGATGCACAGAAAGAGATAAAGGGGTCTATGGAGCCCCCAAACTGGAAAAAATATTCACCAAATTGATGTTTTTTATTCTATTGAATTTCCAAATTATTCGACAAGGGGGCGCTCTAAGTGGCCCCGCTAGCTCAGATTTTCTTTAAATCTCTTTAAATTTCACAGAAATGATCTTTGATAGATATCTCATCGAATTAAGGGTGCACATTGATGCACAGAAAGGGATAAAGGGGTCTATGGAGCCCCCAAACTGGTAAAAATATTCACCAAATTGATGTTTTTTATTCTATTGAATTTCCAAATTATTCGACAGGGGGCGCTCTAAGTGGCCCCGCTAGCTCAGATTTTCTTTAAATCTCTTTAAATTTCACAGAAATGCTCTTTGATAGATATCTCATCGAAATGGGGGTGCACATTGATGCACAGAAAGAGATAAAGGGGTCTATGGAGCCCCCAAACTGGCAAAAATATTCACCGATTTGACACTTTTGATAAGGCGGAATTTCCAAATTATTCGACAAGGGGGCGCTCTAAGTGGCCCCGCTAGCTCAGATTTTCTTTAAATCTCTTTAAATTTCACAGAAATGCTCTTTGATAGATATATCATCGAATTAGGGGTGCACATTGACGCACAGAAAGGGATAAAGGGGTCTAGGTTTCCCCATTAAACGGTAGAAATTTTTTCTGAAATTAGGGTCTGCGAAAACTAGACTACCAATCTTTTCATCGCTCCGCCACGCACTCGCACACAGGCCTGACACTGGCGTGTTTTACATTGGCCGAAAAGGGGATATTTGGTGATCGCGATATCTCACTGTGCGCTGGGGCTGTGCGCTCACTTCAGGTTGGTGATATTTGCTAGGCTGTCAATCGCAATCGGATCCCCCTCTTCCCCGCCCCCCCCCCCCCCCCGTTTTTGACCAAAAATGAGCAATACACATCCAAATTGTTTCTTATAGCAGTTGAAAGTAATTGAATAACCACAAAGGTTAGACATATATGGTGGTTGATCCAGTGTCCGAACACTTTTCAGAAAATCAACGATAGCAAATAAAATATCAAACGAATATCTGTCAAATATCTTACATAATGAATGCTCAAAGTCCTACAGAAAAAGAAGTTGGTGGAATTTCAAAAAGACAACTTAGATTTAATACGATATTCTCTTCCGAGTGAACCCCTTCCCAACGACGCGGCGTTTTGGTCCCTTGAAAAAGGTACTGTATTTCCGAACGTGTGAAACCTATGGGAAAAAGACACAACCTTTGTTTCAATAGTGTGGTTTTCATACGCGTAATCCCACGCGTATGAAAACCCATTTTAGGCGCTTAACTGTACACGTTCGGTAATACAATCTGTTCGGAAATACAATCCTTGACTATAAGTGTATGTATGTATATGGGTGTGTGTGTGTGTGTGTATATATATATATATATAATATATATATATATATATATATATATATATATATATAATATATATATTCACATACATACACACACACCCATATATATGTCATTAGGGAGAGTGGGAGACAGTTTTTGTCTTGTTTCTTTGTCGATGGTGTACGTCTCCCTATGATACACCGGTCCCTTATGAAGGAATAAACCCCATTGATGTGTGTCTTCCTGATGCATGGACCATCCAGTCAAATATGTTTTGTCTCGTCAAAAGAATGAAACTTTTTGACCCCAAAACTATCCTCTATGAGGAATGCAGAATACAACTGCAAATTCTTTTAAACTTCTGATTTCTTTTCGAGTATTGACAGTTATATCCCACTGAAGGGGACATTAGGCCTGCAGTTACAGAACTCCATAATTATATTGATAGACCCTTTTCTTTTAAAAGGGTCAGGAGTATGGTAACGTATGTGGAGGAGTATTATAAGTCTATATAACCTACAGGAAATACGTATCATATGGAAAATAAGCCTTTTCCATGTATCATGCTTGTCTAAAACGTTTTAGTTTTGTTGAGTATTTTATATTCATGTTATTATCTTATTATGATTAACAGAACCAATTTCATTAAAAGCCCATATTTTGTTTGCTTATATTCGGTAGATACAATTACAATGTATTTATTAGTAAACTATGCACTTGTTATAAATGTTTGTTATTGAATTCTTTTTGATAGAAATGCGAGCCTGATTGCGCGAAACCAATTTCCTCAGATAATATCTATCTTTGATCTTTTTTTAATTTTGTTATGCCTTTCGAGTTTCAAGATATAGAGGTCCCGGGGGGCCACTCAGGTATATTGGTGTACACATGCGTGTCCATGGATTTAAAAAATGCCCCCTAAACAAGTTTCATACTTTGGTGAAAAGAAACCCCTTAACAAGGATTTCGCGTGCTTTTTTTCGTAAAAATTACCCCTTAACGAGGATTTCGCGTGTTTTTTCATAAAAATTACCCCCCTAAACAGGTTTAATTGAAATATTACCCCCTAAACAAGTTTGTCTTAAATATTACTCCCTAAACAAGATCAACTTAACCAACATAAAAAATACACCACTTGAATTCAAGATCATCTTTTGCAAACTGACATATTCTTCACCTTTGGTGGATAAATTCTTCACACAAGGCAAACAAAATAAACTGCACATATAGGAACTGCTGTTGGTTAAATTACAAATGTTATTATTTACTTCAGTTATGTAGGACAGGTTTCAAACTGTGTACTCCGTTAGGTTTAATACACGATCATCATTTGCTTACTTTCGAAAAAAACTGAAGAACAACTTTTGTAATTTACTTCCAGAGAAATAAATTGTATCGGCAAGAAAATCGGACTAAAAATGTTTTGTTCGTACCATTGCCGCCGGAATGAAAATGACCCCCTAAACGCGTTTGGCCGCATTCCGTTCAGCACCCCCTTTTTGTTGAAAATCGGCGTTTTCGGACCCCTTAACACGTAACGCGCGTTACGCGTCCTGCATGGATGAAAAAAAAGACCCCTTTTTACGCGTTTTTTTGGACGCGCATGTGTACACCCATCATAGACGTATAATAGATTTACTAGACGGAAAGCAGCACGCGCGGAAATCATTACGCGAATGGAATTAGGCCCCGCCTCTTTCGGATCATTTGAAGAGCCCCGATAAGCACCCGATACGTTGCATTATTCATATTTCTTGTGCGTGTCAGTTTATTGTGAAACTTTGATTGGATGCTAGGTCATGAATATGTACATAATTCGATAGTATCGATCAAAATTTACTTGACCTCGCCTCAACTTCGTCAATTCAAGACCTATTAATTATGCAGATTATATGCCAGACGTCATCCGCACGAAATGAGAGATGTTAGTTCAAAAGGACAAGGTGAGTAGAGGTCAAATTATCATTAAATTTCGTACATTTAGTTTATTAATAAAAATAACTTGTTCAATTCTAGGTGATCTACGATAATTTATCTATATTTCAAAAGGATTCACAAGAGTTGTGTTGAAAAAGGATTGAAACAATTTTCTCTCGAAATTACAGTTCTAAATTATCGTCGAGATGTAGTTTGACACGGAGATCGCTGTCCTCACACGCTGCGGCTCATGACAGCTACCCGGGCAGTCACGGGTCAGTTTCAGCCACTGGCGCGGTGGCTATTTCGACAGCGTCAAAAATTCAATACATGCAAACAAGTTGGATCTAAGAAGATCTAAACAGATCTAACGTTATTAAACTCTAAATGGTGATAGACTGTATTGCATAACCATAAGCTTAATTTCCTCATGTTGTTCATCTGTATGGTGCACACAAGCGTATTCGTTAGTCCAACTACGAGACTACGGTTAACGTTAGATTTGGAATCTGTGACTGTGTGGTGGGATTCTACGATATCGATGATTTTGATAAGATATGAATTAGTGCTGATATAAAATCATTAATGTTACACGAGGTTTACTGTTTTGAACTCTGAATATTTGTTGAAACTTTATTCCATAAACCGAAGTCTGAAGGATAGTCTATCTTGAGTAGATGTAGACTTGGCTAGGCCTAGGGCTAAAGCTGTGCTTGGCCTTGGGGGACAAAGTCAAAGAAGATCTAGATCTCTAACCATGTTTAATAAGAACTCTGTTCAACTTCACTTTCACGCCTGACTTTTTTTCGTTCTTAAAAGACTTGGATCTACTATATTTGGTTCAATTCATGCCATTTGGTCAATTAAACTGACTTAAATTAACTGGAGTCTGATAGAATATGATTTTTTTTGGGGGGGGGGGAGTGGAGGCAAATGTATTTTGGGCAAAAATTCAGTCTGGTTGTTAAAGCCAGTTTAGGGATCCCTGATCAAAATTTCAGACACACGTCACTAGAAAGTTTTGTTGCTGAGGCTGTTTCTTTTTCTTTCCAAGAAACTTATGTAGCTTGAATGCACCGTAATAAACATAAGATAGCTGATGATTATTGAATTTTGACCTTTGAAAAATAATGGATTGGAATTTATTTGCCTGATAAAAACAATTATTATCAATGTAGCTATGAGTATGACTGTAACAAGAAAGACCCCCAAAAATGACAACTCTTGTTTTCATTATTTTTTTTTTAACAGATCAAAATGGAAAGGAACCCAAGAAATGTTATTTAAACATTGCGCAAATGCAAACTGACCTTACATGATGAAGCAGAAATCTAGCCTTCCTAAATTACAGGTAAGTTTACAGAACATTTCCTGAGTATCTATATGCTTATACATGTAAAGTGTAATTTGAATCATTTTATGATTATCATAAATATTGTAATTTAACAGGAAACAAGGAAATGAACTATAGAAGCAATTAGGGCTTCCAGGGGTCCCTAAATGTGTTAGTTAAAAGCATATTACAGATGCCCTTACTAGTTGCCATTGATTTTTTAATAGCTTGTCTTTAATGCAAACATTTTAAACCATTACCAACAAAGCCCAGCATTGTGTGTAAGCATGGAAAAGAAAGAGAAGATTACACTTCACATTTATTCACAATACAATCTGTGAAAACGGTCTCTTTTGAGCTTTGATCTATGATCTGAATTAGATGTATTTAGATGTTTGAGAAGATTAAAAAAAAAAAAGTCACAATTAGTGGAGTACAAGTATTTCTGTGAAATATATATTGTGTACCTCTAAATTACTTTCATTTATACTTGCACTTACAAATTTATTTATTTATCCTCTTTTTACACAGCATGATTCTTTACAATGGATGGTGAAAGAATATTGAGATACACAATCCAGAGAAATGAACAAAGAGCAGATATACTGACCTGCATGCTCAAGCTTGGAGAGGTAGGCCTTTACTGTGCATAATTAAATTTGGCAATTACCCCCCCCCCCCCCCACAAAAAAAAAGTTTTCAAAAAATATATCAATATAAAAAATATATAATAGGCCTATATCAGTAGTACACAACTTGAAGAGGAAGCAAGTTATTTAAAACTATTGTAATTTCCTTTCCCTCTCACCTGAAAAAGAATTTTTAGTCAAATATAGGAATTTTACTTAATTTTTATAAGGATTCATCATTTCCATTTTCATGCTTACAAAAGAACTTAATTTTAATGAATGTGGGTAAAATAGCTTTTTATCAAGCAATATTCACTCTGTTTGAGTCATGCATATATACATATCTGGCACATTGCAGTCCTTTCTTATTGTTTACGACCTTAATAGTTTTTAATTTGTTCTATTTTCTCTTTTCATTCAACAGACTTACGGATTACCACTGCAGCTCTTCATTCCTGTTAAGCTAGATCAGCAGTCTCACGAGTGGATACATGCAATGAAGTTGGCGATTTCATTCAGAATAAAACAATACAGATATCCCTAACAAGGGTTTCTGATTTGGAGGATTTTTGTTTGAATATTGCATTTGCTGAAATTCTAAAAAATAAGTGCCTTCAGCTGAATGAAATTTAACAAAACCTAGATTTGATTTATGTCAGTGACCATTTCAACAGTATAATAGAATGAAACAGTTGATATGCAAATTGCTTGAGAACTTGTGAGAAAAACCGAATATTCATTCAGTGATATACTGTACTAGTAAGTGATATGAAAATTTGACTTACCACTAGACTTCTGCAAGGATGTGCAATTTCAATATTTTTTTTTTTCAAATTATAAACTTGTTATTTGAATTGATATTTATTGTTATTAAATAGACAAAAAAAAACAAAGGATTTAGTTCATCTCTTTTATCATGTTAAGGGATGGAAAGTCATCTATCTAGTTACCTTTAACATTTACATATTCTGAGAGCTTTTTAATTCTAACTTGAATTCTCATTTTAGTGATAATGTTCATGTGATATACTTTAAAATAGAGTATTCAAAGGGGGGGGGGGGGGGCAGCGGTTCCATAACTAGAAATGTTAAATGAAAAGTTTGTGTGAAAGGTAAGCCAGAGTTAGAATGGAATGAGAAAGATAAAAAATGAGAGAAAAAGCAGTGGTATCGCTCGAGGGGGTGGGGGTGGAAGGGGGCAGTATCAGATTTAGGGGCACTTCCGGCCAATGCCCCCCTTGATACAGAGTGACATACCTTCAGTATACAACTTCAAGATTGTACCCCCTCCCCCCGCCTCCTTTGAAATGACCTTTTTCAACTTGTCAGAGAATTTTCTGCAATGTGTGCCCCATCTTTTACAAAATCCTGGATGCACATCTGGTGTGGCGGGATGGCAATACACCTTAATATTTGTAACGTTTCAAACTGTCAGTATTTTGGCATGTCCAAAAATATATAAAATATAAAATTCAGTTTTACTTTTTCATTGTTGGAAATTTGTGGGAATTTTTTTCTTGGCACAGTTACTATTGCCCCATTCATAATTCTCTAGCGACACCCCTGTCATGCCTGCGTATGTGAAAGGGAGAGTGAAGACAATAAGCTTTGACTGGAATGGTCAATCATAAGTTGATGGAAATGAATAGTATTGTATAAGACTTGTGATTGAGTGGTGACTTACAGGCATGAAAGCTGGAAAGGAATGGCAACAGTGGCGTCTGGACCTTGGCGTCAAGAGGGGTTAAAAAAAAAAAAAAAAGGGTTATCAATGGCGACAATTCCCCCCCCCCAACAGCCCTCCAAAAGTCGCTCGGGGGGGGGGGGGGGTCAAGAATTTTTTTCGCCAGCCCTCCCAAAGTCGCTTAGTGGATCGGGGGGGGGGGGGGGTTATCAGATTTTATGGGGTCCAGTTTTCCTCCATAATTCTCTGACAAGCATTAAAGAAAAAAAAAAGAGGTCAGTTCCGAAAATTGTTCGCCAGCCCTCCAAAAGTCGCTCAGTGGGGGGTGTCGAGAATCTTGTTCAGGAACCTGATAACCTTTTTTTTTCTTCAAAACTTGTCAGGTGGCACTCTGCCCCCCCCCCCCTTGCCCCCGGCCCCCTTGGGTACGTTAGTGAATGGCAACATATAAATTTTACTCACAAATGCAAAGTAAAAGTTAGAAGATAATTCTTCCCGGTATTTTGATTGTTCCAGTGGCGCTCAGTGAGGGGGGGGGGGGGGGGGGGGGGAGTTATCAGATGTTTTCCTCCATAATCATAATTCTGTGACAAGCAAAAACAAAAAACAAAAAATTCTAAATTCTAAAACTCTGCTTGAAGGGAGACCCGTATTTTTTTCTTCTCGCCAGCTCTCCCAAACTCGCTCAGTGCGGTACTTTTTTCCCCCAGCCCTCAAAATAGACGCTCGGAGGGGGGGGGGGGGGGGGGGGTTATTACATGTTTTCCTCCATAATTCTCTGACAAGCAAGAAAAAAAAATTATGCCCCCTGCCCCCCCCCCCCTCCCCCTCAGCTACGCTAGTGGATTGTTCCTTTTAATAAAATAAAAAATCCCTTTCAAAAAAGAACAAATGTACACTTATATTATTTTTAAAAAATAAAAATAAAAAGATCATTTACATCAAGACTCCCCAGCCCTCAAAATAGACGCTCGGGGGGGGGGGGGGGGAGGGGTATCACATGTTTTCCTCCATAATTCTCTGACAAACAAAAAAAAAAAAGGGAGGAAAAGTTGTCGGGGGCACCCTGCCCCCCCCCCCCTCAGCTACGCTAGTGGATTGTTCCTTTTAATACAATTCAAAATCCCTTCTAAAAAAGAACAAACGTACACTTTAAAAACAAAAAATCATTTATATCAAGACTAACTAAAAAGTTAAAGAAAAACCTCAATTAACTAAAGGACCCCATTCCCTCACCCCCAAATGAAGATCATCCTTTCTGTTGTGAAAACCATCCCTGAAAAAAAAATCCTACACTGCAAGAGGGGTTTTTTGTTTTTGTTTTTTTCATTATACATATATGTTTCATTTATTTATTCATTTATTTATCATTTATCCTTTATGCATATCAAATGAATATATTTACCGGTATTAAGTATATCAACAACAAAAGAGACTTATGCCACTGGTGACGTGTCAAGTACTTTACATTTACTTTTACATTATCTGTATCCATGATTAGATTTGATTCGGTCTGTCCGGTTACATTTTTAGCTTTATTTACTTGTTTACAAATTTGCAAAGCGATATATTTTTATTCGGAGATCGATTACAATTAAAGTGCATTGACCGAGTACCGTCTGCCACAATTAGAAATTACCGACGCTGATTCGCCGAATCTGTACGTTGAAGCGATGAATACATTACCATAAATGCATATATTACTGAATTTGACCTTTCTTACTGCGCATGCTCTAAGCTGATGCGCGTAATGTGTTTCATACCGCGTACAAACTAATGCTACTCTCGGGGAGCATCTTACAAAATGAATCATGCATTTACGCTCATGAATTATGCAAAGTGCTTATCGGGCCTTCTAATGGACCCCGACAAGATGGCGGAGCTTTAGGGGCCTGTGCAGGCCCCTAAAGCTCCGCCATTTTGTCAGAGACATTTGAACACGATTTGAACGCGCCCGAAGCCCCATTAACATACTATGAATTATTCATTTCTTAAGATGCTCCCAACATCCGTACATGCTCTTCATGCAACAGAAACAAAAACGCGGGTCAGCGCCGAGCATGCGCATTGAGAGAGGTCAAGTACACTTAATTTATTCATGTATGTTAATGTATTCATTATATGGATTTTTGACGACTTACCAGTATTGGCCAATCAGTGCCTTCCATTTTTGATTAATTATAATAATCAACAATACAATTGAAATAATAAACAGTGAGAAGCTACCTGCCGTACTTCAATTCACTGTTGAAAAATAAATATGAAACTTGGATAAGCTGTGTCACAAGAAACGAATCCATATGTGGGAACATCTGACAGTAATTTAAAAAAAAAAAAATGTAATTATTTTTTTTTTGTTGTTGATTTTTTTATTTTAGCAAACTTGGAATTGAACTCCCGTCCCACCCCTAGGGCCATACTTACCAGCTCTCTCTCTCTCTCCCCCCCCCCCCCCCCCCCCTCTTAAAAAGAATCACTAACTCATGCGGCAAGGGGGGGGCAGAAATATTTGAAACTTTCTTTTCCCCTTTTTCTTCCCATCTCTCTCACTATCTCACATTGTTGCCTTTCTCATTATCATATCATCTCACAAGTTATCTCTCATCTCTTAACTCTCTCTCTCTTTCTCTCTCACACTCTATTTCTCCCTCACGTCCTGTTTCATCACTCTATCTGCAGTTAGTTTGATTCATTGAAAAAAAAAAAGAAAAAGAAAAGAAATACATGTGCTATTGGATTACTGCTAGTTGAATGTTCATAAAACCAATTTTAATTGCATAGCTTTTCACAATAATGTAATTTACCACGTTTACAGTTTATGTGATGAAATCTGCAATTATGATGCCCAGTCGATCTAAAACAGATTTGCTCACCTTCTGCTTGATTATTTCTCTACATGTTATCTTCGATCACAAACCGATTGTTGTTTTACCTTATGTTTTTTGCATCTTTTTCTTGCATCTGTCATTTTTTCAATTGTGTACTCCATCATCCACTATTTTTAACACAACGTATATTTATAATGTATTTGTTCTACTGATATGAAAGGGCCCTATAAGTATTATTCTAAACTTTTATAGAAATAAATCATATAATGCCCTACACGAAAACTTCAAACATATACTTTATATTACTAACAAAAAGTACATTTTCATCACAAATGAATTATTAAAATCAAATGACCTCACCTGCTACATGGAAGTATTACATCTTTAAATCTTATTGCATTTGTTGATTTATTTGGAATTTTTGAACACATTATAGGTTCCTGTTATACTTCGGGGAGTTTATGAAATGATTGACTTATGCAACATAGAATACTTGAAAATCCTGATGAAATCATCAGGATTTTTCATAACAAATTTACCCTAACTCAGTGCAGTATGCAGGATTTTCTGAGGGGGGGGGGGGGGGGGGGACACAAATGCAGGTCTGTCAACTTTAGGGAACTGCTTGAAGGGAGATTCGTATTTTTTTCTTGTTGCAAGCCCTCCAAAAGTCGCTCAGTGATTTCATGATTTCATGGGGTCCAGTTTTTCTCCATAATTCTCTGACAAACAAAAGAAGTTCTAAAAGGGGGCACAATAAAAAAAAAAAAATAAAAAAAAAAGGAGGGGGCACAATATATACTGTTCTTTCAAAAAGGGGGGGGGGGCACGGGCTGGGATTGCCTCCCTCCCTAAATCCACCACAGAGAAATTTTTATGAACCCGATAACTTTTTTTTTTTTTTCTTCGTCAAGAGTTGTCAGGTGACAGTCTGCCCCTCTGCCCCCCCCCCCAGCTACATTAGTGCCCTAACTCCAAAACCACAAAGTCTGCATTGAAACGATGACCAACTAATGTACATTTCAGAGTCCTAAAGATTGTTGGTTGAAATTTGATCCACACATACCGAGGGCATAATTATTTTACTTGAAAATGAAAGATGGTTATGTTAATTTTCTCTACATACATGTAAGGCTCTAGAGCTAGATGAAGTAACCCCCCCCCCTTTTTTTTTTCCAATTTCTCAATACTGATTGTTTTTGACATTTAGTTTTATATCATATAAACAGTATTACAGACTTTCCCAAAATGATAATTTCAATCATCAGATATAAGATCAGTTCATGGGATTAATTTTTTTTTTTTTTTTTTACATTTGTTGAGATGCACAATGGATCAAAGCATTACTTCATTGGGCCTGGCAATCACTTCAGTAATGTAAGACAAGCTAATACAGTAGGGCAATTCAAATCTGCACTAAAAACATACTCATTCAATTGATTAATATAATTATAACATTTCCGGCAGGTTTCCTACTTGTTTCTCTTTCTCACCCTTTCCTCAGTGCATTGAGACCTTTTTCAAAGGTATTATACGAAATATAAGAACTTTTCTATTATTGTTATCATTATTATTATCATTATTATCATAAACATTAGGGGCCAGGCAATGTCCCTAGGCCATCTCGAAAAGGAAACCCTCAACTCAATAGGCCTAATGAGCTAAATACATCTACATGAAAGAATTGGCTGTATTAGAATTTATAAAGTGACATGTGGAGGGGCGGGTGAAGGTGCCACATGTGAAAAACTTTAGATGCAGTATCCTTTTCCCTTAAATGAGCTTGTTACACTTCAGACTCTCCGGAATACGAAGGATTTGATCTGTTGTAGCAGCCATCAAAGATGAAGAGGTCAAGTTGAACTCCATGCATGTCTGTTGAATGAAATGAGAAAAGAATGGAATTAATCACGTTGAAATCACATGACATGCAAATCAATGAACACAGTGGCAGTTTGGGGGGGGGGGGGGCACTTCCGGCCTCCTCCCTTTTCAAAGAGCAGTGTACATTGTGGCCTCTCTTTTTAAAATTGTGCCCCCCCCCCCCCCTTGAAATAATAAGCTTCTTTTTTTTTTTTTTTTTTTTTTTTTTTTGCTTGTCAGAGAATTTTGAAGGAAAACTGGACCCAACAAATCTGACAACCCCCCTTTTTTTCTTCTTCTGATGAGATTTGTGCCCTCCCCCCTTTACAAAATCTATCTTTGTGAATGAACCAAGGACATCCTTTAGTACCTCAGTTGTGGGAGTGTGCACAAAGAAACTTATTCATACAGCTGAGCCTACCTCTCTTAACTTCAGCAAGTCGGTAGTTCTTTCTTCCTCTCTGAATTGCCTTTACTCAAAGTGGGATATATGCCTTCAGCATCTATTGTTACTGAAGAAGAGAAGCATCATCCTGGAAAAATGAAATAGTTCATACATCACATAATAAGTATTTATACTCCATTCATGCTGGCCTCATTGATTCTCAAAGAGAATACAAGTAAGAAATAGATTCCTTTCACAGATTCTATCTGAAATTGTAATGTCTTTCTTCAGAAATATTTCAAAATAAATTTAAGTACATAATTTTTTTTTCATTTGATATTCTACTTGCTATTGTTTGTGTACATGCATTATTGAAAAGGGTTGAAGAACACTCTCAAAGGAAATAACATAATGTATTTACTTGTCAACACATTTAAAAAAAAAACACATTTTTTTTAAAAACCCTCTTATATTTATTATATACTTCGGATAACATACATCTATCCTTGATACTATAAGTATTAGCTCAATCTATCATTCCATCTTTAAAATCTGTAACTCCTCAACTGGATCTTAACATTCCCATTGAAATAACCATGGAGCTGCCACTTTAATTGATTTCCAAGAATAGAGCTCTAGATCTAAAACTACCATACCTGTCATGCAATCAGGGAAATGAAAATAAAGTGGCATCTTAGCAGATTTACATTGCATTTCATCCGTCATCTCCAATAATTAGTGGTAGTAGTACGTTCAGCCATGCGTTGATGGGTAGATACATGTAGAACAAAACACTTGGTAGGTCTGCATATTCTTCATTTCATGTCCATCTGAAAAAGAAAAAAAAATGAAAATGATAATTGATGGTGATTCTCTTTATTACCTTTCAACAATTTTTTTGGTCCTGCCTAAAAATGAAAATGACTAGCCCATTTGATTTTGATTTCCTTCCCTGCTACACTAAGTAAAAAAAACAGCAAAAAAAAACAAAACAAAAAAACCAAAAAAAAACAAAAACAAACAAAAAACATGCATGCCCCGACTTCTCTTAAAGTCCGTTTTCAAATTCAATCAAACTTTAACTTTTAGTTTAATTGGCTAAAAGCTGACAACACTATAGAGGTTTATTCATTTTAACATTACAATGAGTTGAATCGGGCAGAACTAGAGTAAAGACTAACTAGACCAGGACCCCCCCCCCCCCCCCATTCATAATTCAATCACTGACCAGGCTTTCTTCCATTAGGCTAGTAATGTGCTTTGCCCTAGACTCTAGTGTCTAGGACTATGTCTAACTGTTACGATTAGATCTACATGTACGTTAGACTAGATCTAGATCTAGATCTAGAAAAGATCTAGACTTAGAGTTAGACCACCGAGTAGGAGTCTAGATCAGATCTAGTCTAGATCTATGTAGATTCTAGGACTTGCCAAGACAAGACCTAGGCCTACGTCAATGACTGGCTAGGCCTCGCATGCCCCCCCCCCCCAATATATATATAAATATATAAATAACCAATAATATATAGGCCCTACAAAAAAATAACCCCCCCCCCCCAAATCCTCAGTAGATCTAACAGACCTTTAACAGAGGTCTAGGGCTAGGCCTACATCTATTCCAGACTAACTTGTTAGGTCTGTCAGATCTATAGCTTAACTAGATCTAGACTCTATGTCTACATCTAACTTAGATAACCGATTTGTCAAAGAATTTTGGCCTAATCAACTAAATTTGAAATGCAGATCTACGATAGGTCTAAATTACATTCTACTCTAATTTAGACATAAAATCAAAATCATGGAACTTGTGAACTGCTGAAATCTTCACACCACAGCTTGAAAAACTAAATTAATCTCGACAAGCCACCTGGTCCTAGTTAATATGTTAATGTCACATTAGAGTCATATTAGATATTTTTCCGACAAAGTTTTGAAATTATGTGTTCCAACAGTTAGTTTGGATCACTGTCATTGACATTGATGGGGATGAAATTGTCTGGTAATGTATTTGATTTTATGACACGGTCCCGCCCGAAACACCCGGTAAGCTGTCAAGAGTGGCAGGGGTGGTAATGGCAATCGAGCTGAAACAAGCTCAGAACGATAGAAAATGTAATGAAAGTTTGACAACAGATTGCCCATATTTTTATAGCATACAGTACTTTCAAGTACTTTCAAAATGTACAGAAATTCCAGGAGATCCCTCACTTTGGTAGTAACTCATATGATTGTTATTCTATTTATGAAATTTAAGCGTAATTATAGTTGTACTCACCGGTAAACTTTTCACAAGAAATTCACACTTCCTGCGGGTGACGTCATTACATTGACTTTACACACAGCGGAAGTGACGAAAAAGGTCATATTTGTTGTCGATTAATTCTTTTGGATAATTGTAATATTCATGAGGTAAGGTCCAATCAGAGCTGAATATTGTCGGGATACGCAAAGCAAAAATAAATAATGCATGAAGTGAAATCGGATTTTTATGCTAATGGGGGCTTCGGGAGATATGAAATGTCTCTCGGGGGGCGGAGCCTAAATACGCTTAAATACGCTTAGATTGAATGGTGACGCTGTAGCTTATATGCAAATGAGGCAAATCCGCGCGTGCTACCTTTTCGTCTATACTATGCCTGTGTACACCAATATACCTGAGTGGCCCCCCCCCCCCCGGGATAGAGGTATCCCAAAGGGAGCCCCCCTGTCTGCAACCGAGAGACATATATGAAACTTGTTTCCGAGAAACCTTCGTACAAAACACGAGCAGGATTGTCAGGACGGTGCCAATTTAGAACCGACAGGACTCGGTAACCTGGCATGATACTATTTTATCTTTACACAAAGAAATATAATAATTATTAAAAAGAAAAAAACTACAAAAAAAAGAAGAAGTCAATGATATTATTTTGTATGATTAAAGTCTGTTTAAAAAGAAAAAATAATTGTTCGTGATAATATTCAAAATTGACGGATTGCCATAAAACATGTAATCAACAACAACAACAACATATTATTTCTGGAATATTTATTATACACAATCTATTTAGAGGCTTCATGTCTGTAATCTTGGTGAATAAGAGTGAAGTTTGGTGACAATTAGCACTGATGTGCTGTGCCACCTTTATATAAAATGATAATTGATTTAGAAATACTGAAACTATTTTACTTACATACAGGTAGGCATATACATTTCGGAGAAGCGTTGTGCGTTTTTCTTGATGCAAGAAACTAATTGGTCCGAGATTAAGTTTCTATAATAAGTTTTCTCAACTTGATTCGAAAGCTACGAGGGGAAAATTCAGCCAGTGAGGGTTACTCCTGCTGGATATTTTTAAAAATCATTAACATGCGAGGAGCTTTGTGAACTGTAATTTCGGAAACAGATTCATCCTCGGTAAATTTCACGTAAAGTTCAAGTAATTACCAACTTAATTATGCTTGAACAACTGAAAGTGTATTTCTTACAATAGAGAACATGGACCTATACAATTTCCTGGTCGAATGAAAGTAGACCTTTTATGGGAAATTGGCATAATTATTAAGCAATCCAAGCCAATTTTCCAGGAACGGTCTACTTTCAACCTGCAATTTCCTGGTTAAAAGTACGCCTATCCTAATGTTTGAAATAAAGTAAGTAAACGGGTTTGGAAATTTTTTAAATATGACGTTTAGTTTAAAGGGGAATTTACCCTTTCACAGAAAAATTGGCTTAGATTGCTTAATAATAATGCCAATTTTCCATTAAAGGTCTACTTTCATTAAACAAAAAAATTGTAGGTCCTTGTTCTAATTTTAGGAAATAATAATATTTTAATGTTTTTTTTTTCTCAATTGAATAAAGTTCATGTAAATACCAACTTAATTATACTTGAACAACTGAAAGTGTTTTTCTTATAGTTAGAACATGGGCCTACAATTTCCTGGTTGAATGAAAGTAGACCTTTCATGGAAAATTGGCAAAATTATTAAGCAATCCAAGCCAATTTTCTATGAAAGGGTCCAATCCCCTCAGGGGCGGCGGAGCGTCTTTCAAAGCGGGGGGGGGGGGGGACACCAACAAAAGGGGGCACTTTGGGGGGGAAAAGGGACACTTACAAAGGGGGGAAAAGGGACACTTACAAAGGGTGGAAACAAGGCGGAAAATGCACTTTTGAGACATTAGTATACCGCTACAATATGATTAATACACTATCGATCATTTTCGATACATCATTGTTTATGTCTTAACATGGTTCTAGATAAAGACTACTTTGCAGTTGAGTGTAATGGTCTGATTATTCATTTGAGTGAGAGCGAAGCGAGCGAGCAAAATATAAGATATTTTGAATAGCAGCGATTTTCCTAATATGATAAAAAGACAATGGTAAATGTGAGCGAGCATAGCCAGCGAGCTTTGGAAAAATTTTAGAAAAAAATTGTCCTCCTTCCTGTTATGATTTTGGGCCACTGCTCATTCATGTATAATTTAGGGAATTTTCATCCTGCCTCCTGCTCCTCAGCCTCACATTGTGCTGATATCAGTAGGGGAATCTATTATTATGAAGCCTGTCTGATTATTTGGAGCTAGGTATATGCCTCTTTTATGGACTTAAGGGTACAATTTGTAAGCGACATCGGGGTATATAGGTAAAATATAAATTAAATATATTTAGGTATATAGGTAGGGCATTTATCAGAAGACAAAAGGGGCACTTATCAAAAGGGAAAATAATACTATTATAAAGAAAAGGGGGCAATGATCAGAAGTAAAAGGGGCACTTAAAAAAGAGATATTTATCAGAGTTGAAAAGGGCACTTATCATAAAGAAAAAGTGCACTATTAGAACGGAAAGTGGGCACTAATAAGACGAAAACAGGGACACTTGTCAGATTTCAAAGGGAGCACTTATATGAGCTTAAAAGGGGCACTTACCAGAAGATGAAAAGGGCACTTATTACAAAGAAGAAGGGGCAGCCATACGAAGAAAAAGGGTCACTTATCAGAGGTGAAAAGGGGCACTTATTAGAAGGGAAAATTGCACTATTAGAAATGAAAATGGTCACTAAATCAGACGAAAAACAAAGGCACAGATTTCAAAAGGGGCAGTAATGTCTGAGGTTAAAGGGGGCATTTATCAGAAGGTAAAAGGGCACCTATTAGAAAGAAAAAGGGGCACTGTACGAAGAAAAGAGGGCACTTATCAGCTATGAAAAGGGGCACTTTTCATAGATAAAAAGGGGCACTTTTGGGGTACTTGAAAAAGTGGGGGTCACTGTGCCCTCCCCCCACCAGTACGCCAGTGCTACACTCTCGTGACAGCCGATTCTTGTTATTTTTAAATAGAACAGCTATTCAATAATTTTGAACCCGAAACTCGTCAATTTGACTAGAACTTCAACTCACTTTTAATATCGTGGATTAAAACTAGCAATTTATCCGAATGACTTTGATATTTTTCTATTCATTCTCAATAGCTTCTTGTAAATGCCTTTCATACGAGTCTTTCTATTCAAATTTGAATACTGTAGATTAATAGACATTTTGAGATTGCAGGGTAGAATAATAAATTTACACATGCAGAAATTAGAAACTCATCAATAATTTATTCTCTCTTTAGATTTCAAGTACTAGTATGCAGGGGTGAAAAAAAAAGTTTATAACTAACAATGAAATTTTGTAGAAAGATGAGAGGCACTGACTAGGCCATGCTCCCAGTTTATTCTTTCTTTTCATATTTAATAAAAAATCTAACCACTCAGAATGCGTTTCCCTCCTCCTTTTCCTCGCAAAGGAAGAAGAGGAACGGTCATCAATGACAACGAGCGAGTTATCGAGAAGATAACACTCGAAGTCCGCTTCGCGCTCAGAGGGAAACACTACGACTCTTCATCGTGGTTAGGTGTGGGGACACTAGTGTGTCGTAAGAGAACGATACATACTATAGAAATGATCCCTAAAAGTATGATCTTAACACACTAAGGAATTTATGTAATATTTAAAAATTATTAATCATTTATTAAAAACGGTTACTATTTATACAAGCACTGGCAATATCGGGGCCAGTTTTCGGGCATGGTGTAGAAATTTATGCTCAGTTATCTGCAAAAGCAAGGCCAAACAAAAATAGGGGATCTTATTTCAATGTAATTTTGAAAAGTATTTATTGTCTTCGTGAGATTTTGACAAAAGGGTGAAATTTGCTCACGGGAGCTCATTAGACAGTGCTGTTTTGAATAATTTATGAATATTCAGTGCCTAGTCTAGGTTTTCAGACTTTAACATGTAATTGTATGTTATGCTTCGAGTCAATTTAGTTGCATTTTTCGATAAAATTTTAAAAATGAAATAGATATACTAATTCTATCCAATATCAAAAGGATACTGAAGTGCCATTGTATATTAGAAAACAAATATAATATTTCACTTAGATACTTGTGTAGAATTATGCCACCCTAATATTTTTTTATGCATCATGAATTTGAACATCATTATTTGGTTTTTCATTGTATTTCATCCTACATTTCTGTACATCACGTTACATGTATGGCTTACAAAATATATGCTATTTCCGTTCTGCTCAATAAAATACATAATTCCCTCTTGCAAGGTGGATGTATATAAAATAAATAGTCTGTAATACTAAGACTACGCAAAAACGTAATGTCTCATAAATAAGCCTCCCCTCCTGCTCAAGTAGATGTGATGCAATCGATAGGAAATAAACACGGAAGTAAACACGTCAAACACTGCATGCATGCACTGCATGCACTACTAGTATCTACACAGTCACTGCACTAGCACTATGCATGACTATGGCTATACAGCGAGCGCGAACGATCATGCCTTGACTCGTACCTCGCTTGTGCATTACATTCTTGGGACAGATATGGTGCAATACTTGCACTCTCGTCGAATTTAGGCTCCGGTATTTCCTCACAGTTGTATTTCACAACTATAAATGCCTGTACTAGAAAGTTGCCATCATTTGAAGTCTATTCTAGCCCAGGCCCAGCATGCATGTTCCACAACTTGAAGTTGAACAGATGAATGGAGGCGATGTAGCACAAAATGGAGCTAACAACAGTACCTATACCAGTTAGATGTGGAGCTGAGGTTTTATAACTTTCTCTACGTCTTGTTTTGTTCAGAACTTAATGATAATCTTCTAGTTCTACTGACGTTGAATGCAATAAAAGTACTAGTAATGTACGAAATGTCTCCTTGAGAGTTTACAAAACTGAAATTCACAGAGTATTTACACTGCAGATATTGACAGTACTGGGTGCATACTGTGCATGCATTCACTGCATTTTTTGTTTTGGATCTGAAATTGTGACAGATGTCGTACGTATGACATCTAGTTATTAATATTACATCTAATTCATTTGTTGATGTAAATTGGAGAGCCGATCCACAACATGGCGACAGAAAGGAGTATTGCCAAAGACTTCCATGACTTGATGAAAAACATCAAAAGCTTCTCTGATGGCCAGGCTTCCGTCTCAAAATGGGATGATGAAAATCTGGGGGTTTTCGAAGTCACCATCTCTCCGAATGACGGACTATACAAGGAAGGAGACTTTGTTTTTGAGGTGAGTTACTTACCAGCCCGTAATTACTCTGGAATCATCATGTGAAAATTAAATTCTATTTTATTCTCATAACTCTTCATGCAGCTAAGTATGTACCGTTTTTATGTCTCACAATCAGACTTGATGAATACCCAATGTGGAATAAAAAATGTGATACATATGTTGTAGAACTAGAACATTTTGTCTGTTGAGAGCTGGAAAAAAGTTGTGTGAAATGAAATTAAGTGTTAATACCCTTTTGTCTTTGTTTTTTTGTTTCCGTATGGCACAAACCTTGCAGATCTACATATATGTTCAGACTGCACTAGAGCCATACTAATTTCAGAATTAATTATCTTCATATTGTACATGTATCATATTGTCTTCCTTGAGATTTTGTTATTCATTCTGATAATTTTTTTTTTTTATAAGAAACTGATTAGTGCATGCCTACACATTCTAATTTGTACATTTCCAACCCCAAATTATTTTCATTCCTTTATATGGAAAATTGCTGCCTTTGTTGTAATTAAAGGAATAAGATACTTATAAACTGTAATGTATAGCATATATGATAATAATATTGCTATAATCTGCTAGGCATTGTAAGCTTTGTTATTTTCCTAGCTTAATTTTCTTCTGCTAATCTCTCTTTTGTCAGTAGAGTGAATATCATGCACTCTGAAGGCATAAATTACATGTATGATGATGATTATCATGATTATTATTGTTATTACTCCGCAGATTAATATGGAAGAGTATGATGATCTCCCCAAAGTGTATTGTAAGACGGCCATCTACCATCCCAACATCGATACTATCCAAGATCCCGATGGCGAAATATGCATCAATCTTTTCGACGTGGACATGTGGACATCGGACTGCAGCTTGCAGGACGTCGTCCAGGGGCTGCTGTTCTTGATGTACAACCCGAACTTGGAGGACCCCCTCTGTAGTGCAATATCCTGCTCGATGACCATGGAGGAATTTGGAAGGAATGTGGAAAAGTCAATAGCCGGAGGAAGAGTAGAGAACTACCTATTTCCTGTGAACGCGAGGTATGCAAGACTGCATCCATCCATGGAAAAGGAGGAGGAAAAGGAGAAAGGGGAGGAGGAGAAGGAGAAAGGGGATGAGAAGAAGGAGAGAGTGAGTGGTGAGGTAAGAAAAGATGGACAGGAGAATGGACAGAAGGATGGATTGATAGAAGAAGTGAAGGATGTTGATGATGGAGAGCAGACAGGAGCTGATGGATGCAAGGAGGACATGGAAAAGAAGACAGAAAGTGTCCTTCAACTTGAGCCGAGATACTTTGGGATCCAAGAGGTCATGTCTGAGCCACCTTCATCAGATGAGGAAGACGACGGCGATGATGATGATAACGAGAATTATACTGATGAGGAGGAAGATGAGGAGTGTGATGATGATTCCAACATCTCCACTGACGCGTTCCACATCGACTACGACAGCGATGTTGTGAATGATGAGGACCTCTTTGATCTCATAGATGAGATTGAGAACCAAGATGCCCTTGTCGATGATGAAAACAGGAAGAACCTTGATGGCTTTGAGAGTGTCGTCAGTTGGAGCAAGATGGTTTATGGAGCTGAAAATAGAACCTTTGTGGACAACTTGAAACTTCTAATTGAGGATCAATCCACTGGTCCAGTTGATAGTAATTCCTCACAAGGGGCATGTAAGGAAGGGGGAAATGTTGCAGGACAAACATCAACCAGAGCACTTCAGAAAGTTCAGAGACCTACCGTTGCATCGCGATTCTATCATGCCTTGCAGACTCGTGCCTTCAGAAGATGGCTAGTTTGACGATGACTTTTGATATGCTAAAAGAATCAGCTGAACATAGTATTTTCTCATTGATTATATTCATTCACAACCTCAGATACATGTAGTTGTATGATTTATTGTAATTCTGTCAGAGCTAGAAGGGCATTAACTCGGTACTTGTAGGAGAATGAACCTGGTTTGTTATTTACCCATTACATGCCTGAACCTGTAAGTTGTTTTACAAAAGTGAACAAATTTCTGTCTTTCACTACACATTCAGCCAGCCCTTAGAGATAAGAAAATGATATTTCATGCCTAGTCAAATAAAAATTCAAATTGATTGCAAATCACTGATTGATCGATTGGCTAATAATTTGGGTAATATTATTTCTGTAAAGTTGTCATGGAAAAAAATAGGAGTTATAGATAGTGGTACATGTATTAACAACAAATTCCCTGCCCCCCCCCCCCCCCCAGGTCCAAGTGTGTCTTCCACTGATATAGTAGAGGCTTCATTCCATCTCAGGATTGGGGTAGGGGTAGAGGAGTTGCAAATGCATCAATCAAAAGCTTTTTTTGATAGATTTAACCCCCCCCCCTATTGATGCCCTAAGTATTTGTGCTACAGGTAATTAGAAAAAGAACCATCGTGTAATCCATTTCTTATTTCACTCATAATACTGTTGGAAGGGTACCAATCGCCAACAAATATTTTACTCTGTATGTTAGAGGTTCCATGTCATTCTACTGTATTCCAAATATGGGCTTTGAACATCACTTCCGTATTTAAAGAGATATTACAAGTTTAATTATACTCCCTATAAGAATAAAAGTGACTCGTGAGTAGACTACTCAACGCACCCGTTCGCACTCGCCAAGATAAGGGCTCGGGCGGAACCCAATTTGGAGCACTTTCATGTTATCCTTTATTTCCTTCTTACTCCTAAACTGTTGACCTATAGAATTTCAGATAAAGTTCTTTGAGGTCAATTTTATACTTCCTAGCAGTATATAAATTTTTTTCAGGTGGTTGGTACACTTTCAATTTTTTACAAACATAATATCGTACTATGTTTTCTAGTCTGAAAAACTGTAATATTGCTTGATATTACTTTAGGCCAGTTTCTCTTCAAAGGGTATTCCATTACCAGAACTCAATATTAGATTTAATTACAGTGCAATAAATCATTGTTGATAAGGAAGGATGTTTATTATATGACCCTAACTTCATTGAAATCATCAGGATTTTAGTCACTAGGAGATTTCCCTTATTATATATATATACATGTATATTATATCACATTCTGTAATTCACATATTTCAACTGATGGATGGATAAGATTTGTCTCACTATCATTTTCACATCCTGTCCTCCTTTGTTAATCAGATCTGAAGGATATTGTTTGTAGTTGATGAACATAATGTGCAGTTAACCCTTAGACTACTGAATTCTCTCATTCCCATAGGCTTAATACAGGGGGGCATTTCATCAAGTGTCTTGTCAGTGATTTTTACTGACAAATTTGATCTCAGCCAATCAGATGCAAGGATTTCAGTAGCTTATAACAGTTTTTGCAACTTGTCATTGATGACAAGTTTCATGAAACAGGGCCCAGGAGTCTCCTGGGGAGCGTTTCATCAAGTGTTTTGTCAGTAATTTTTACCGACAACTGTTATAAGCTACTGAAATCCTTGCATCTGATTGGCTGAGAGCAAATTTGTCGGTAAAAATCACTGACAAAACGCTTGATGAAACGCTCCCCTGATTTCTCTAGTCAGTGGGTTAATCATTTTATTTTTGCTGGTATGCGCTCATGTTGAATCCTTGTTTTCAAGACAGTAATGTGGTTGTCTTTCAAAGGAATGGCAGGCTTAAAGGATACCAATGCACCCCTCCCCCCCCCCCCCATTCAAAAAATTGTTCTGTATGTTAGAGGTTCCATGTCCGTGTACTTCATATATGTGCTTCAAATATTACATGTACTTCATATATAAAGAGGTATTATCAATAAATGCAAATATGACTTTTGAAGAGGCTAGTCGACGCTCCTGTACGCACTTGCAAAGAAAAGGGTCCGCGCGGAACCCAAGTCTTAGTTGGGTTATGTATCCTTTATTTTCTACATACTCCTTGATTGTATTCCCCTTGTCAGGATGTCTGGCAAACTTTTTTTAAAGTTGATTTTTATACTTACTAGCTGTACACAATTTATATTTTTAGGTAATTGGTACACTAATAGCTTTTGCACTGCTGTTTTATAGGAAAAGCAGTATTTGGGACATTTGGTTATTTCTATTCCAGGGAATGCATTTTCATTTTTTCAGTCCAAGATGATAAAAAGTTACTTAGCCTCTTGGTGCATACATGTACATGTAACTGCCATTGATTTATCACTATCTCACCTATGGTAGTGAAAAGGCTGATATAGTATTTGTAGCTTGTACTATTGAGAAAGAAAGGAATAAACTGTGCTTCTTGAATACATGTAACATATATATACAGTGGAAACTCAGTATAAAGAGGTCCGATATACATGTAACAGTATTCCTGATACATAACAAGGTACTATTCTGGTCCCAACTCTTTCTATTGTTTTTTTTTTAACCTGATATAACGAGATTCCTGCTATTGTTTTTAAAATTTTGTTTTTAAAATTTTACTTCTTGTTTACCACTGTGTCAAAGGTTCTGCTCCCCAGTATAATGTTAACTTGGTTCACAATTACATTCCTGTCAGATCTTTACGCTCTTCCAACTCCGGTTCTCTCGTCGTCCCAAAATCTGCAAAACTATTGGGGGAACGGGGTTTTGCCCGTGCTGGTCCTACTCTGTGGAACAACATACCAATAGTAATTAGAAATAGCGATTCCTCAGATTCATTTAAGAGCAATCTAAAAACTTACCTGTTTAATGCTTCCCGTTGTTAATATTGTTTTTCCATTCCTTTCTTCATTTCTTGTATTTTGTTATAATTATCTTCCTTTCTTCATCCTATAATACATGCGCCTAGAGCACTCTACAGAGTGGATTGGGCTCAATATAAATCATATGAATTATTATTATTATAACAAGGTAATTTTAATGGTCCCAAGGACCTCGTTATACTGAGTTTCCAGTGTATGTATATCTATATCTTTTGTTAGATTTTTAAAGTGGCATATTCAACCTACACTGGATGTAGCGAGTCTGCAGGCTCAGACTTCATATTGCAAGATAACTTGAGCCAATTTCTCGTACAAAAGATTTTGAACAGCACGGTATAGAATACAGTTGAACCTCTTTATAAAGAACATTGTTATTACAAACTCTCATTATAACAAGGTGATTTTGCCGGTCCCACCTTTTTGTATTCTATTGTTTTTTAGCCCTGATATAACAAGGTTTCAATAAAGAGGTAATTTCCTTGGTCCCAAGGAGTTAGTTATATTGAGGTTCCACTGTATAATATCTTTAATGTAATTGGATGGTTTATCACTTGGAGAACTAGACAACTATTGTTGCCAATTTGTGGAGACATTCTTTATAATACTCCAGAGAATCTCTTTTACAAAAACTTTATCATTCATGGAGATTCTTGGCTTTTTTATTCAGTTTATTTATATAATTTTCAAGTCATATGTTTTGATGATGTTACTTGTTCAAGACTGAAGAGTCTTTCCAAATTGTAAGACATATAAATTGTCTTTATATCACTGAACAGTTCAGAAGAGAATGCACACTATAAATGTTTTATACTATATTAAGTGAATGTTATCATATAACTGCCAGATTATGTAATTAAAAAGATACAAAAGGAATATTTCAGTATGTTTTCATTATTTCATAGTCTTCATTGCTATTCCATTTACAACACGGTTCTACGTATTCATTAGCAGCTAGTTGAGACTCCTAGTCCTGGGACCCGTAACACAAACTTTTGCAATCAAAAGACCGCTTTGGTAATGTATTAAAAATTTATCCATACTTTTCAAGCAAAGGTTGTTCTTGACAACCTTAGAGCTTGCCCGAGGCTTACCAGACATAGCAACAAGTAATGCATGCAAACTGGATTCCAAGCATTGAGATTCATTATAAAAAGCAGGTTAATGGAATAGCTCATCACTAGGTGCTCAGAGAAGAAATGTGCATAAATACATTACAGAAGCGGTCAGTTGCAAATTGGCAATGGCCAGTCATGATCATTGGTGCATGCACATGCTAAAAAAAGGTGACCTCTAACCATCATTGTGGCGAATCTGCAATCGATTTGATTGCAAACCTTTGTGCTGTGAGGCCCTGGTTTGTCAGTCATTTCGTGGAGCCTTAATATTTTCCTCCATGATATCATTTTAAAGGTCTGGCCTAAAAGGAATCTTGAGTTCTGATGATGACCGAAATTATATTCTCTCGCATTCAAATGAAACTTTCACTGAATGTTCTAAACTATAAATGTAATTGATCTCTGCGAAATTAATTTTGGTACAAAATAAATAGCTTTTCAGGGAATGATCTCCAGCAAGTTTCTCTAAGTTTTTAATTTCATTTTATTTATTGTTATTCAGTTAATTTCCAGGCAAACAGGTAATAAAATTATATATATAGAAACACAGGAAGTAAAAAATATGACCAGTGCCTGAGGAAAACACGTTATTGTTATAAAGGTTTTTAAAGGGTACCAATCACCAAAAAATATTTTACTCTGTATGTTAGAGGTTCCATGTCGTTCTACTATATTCCAAATATGGGCTTCGAATATCACTTCTATAAAGAGATATTACAAGTTCAATTATACTCTCTATCAGCATAAAAGCGACTCGTGAGTAGACTACTTAACACATACTCCTAAACTGTTGACCTATAGAATTTCAGATAAAGTTCTTTGAGGTCAATTTGATACTTCCTAGCATTATACAAATTCTTTTTTCAGGTGGTTGGTACACTTTAAATTTTTTACAAACATAATAACCTACATTATGTATGTTTTCTAGTCTGAAAAACTGTAATATTGCTTGATAAAATATTGAGAATTACTTGTACTTTAGACCAGTTTCTCTTGAAAGGGTATTCCATTACCAGAACTCAATATTAGATTTAAGTTACAGTGCAATAAACCATTGTTGATAAGGAAGTTTATTATATGACCCTAAATTCATTGAAATCATCAGGATTTTAGTCACTAGGGCATTTCCCTTATTGTGCAATCTCTATAAAACGAAGGAATTCCCATTGATTCCATTGGGATCAGGGGCATAGCCTGGGTCCAATATTTGGGGGCCTTGGGATCATGGGGGGGGGGGGCACCGTTCTTATAAAATGCAAATTTTAAAAGTCTCTGATTTGGGGTGTGGGAGGGATCCTATCATCTCCCCCCCCCCTTCCCTTTCTTTCTTTCTTCTTTCTTTCTCTCTCTCCTTTCCTTCTACTATTCAAATAGGGACCTGTTCCTCCCTCATGCCCCCTTAGCTACGCCATTGTGTGTTTCTGTCTCGGTATAGAATGGCCTACTAGTTCATTTTGCAAGTCATGTGATTACGATAGAAAAGGAAGTACACGGACTAGATTGTTGGGTTGCTTTTGGTTGCTGTTATTTTCATTGATTTGTCATAGTCACAAGTCATCACTCTCGAGTTTATTTGCTGACAATGACCAAATGAAGGTTACAATAATACAGTTCTTCATAGTTGCCCCACATTTATTCGGGTAAACTTGCTAGTCATAATGACTGCAATTCATAAGGACTGCTATCCATGACGCTGACTAAATGAATAGCGGTCCTTTATAAATAGCGGTCCTTATGAATAGCGAACAGACCACATTTATTCTGTGTGATCATCAGGTTGGAAATCATTGTCAAAATGTCTGCTTTTTACCCAGTATGAAAATAAACCACTGGAGGTTTTTTTTTTTAAAAATAATTATATCCCCCACCCAACCATAAGATGAAAATGAATGTAAAAGGATATAAGTTAATGCCCTTCTTGCACCCAAAATGATGTGAAAAATAACACAGTGCATGTAATTTTGTCTCTATAGCAGTGGTTTCAAACTCCATACAGAAAATTTAGAGTTTTTCAGAGGTTTCATTAATGGGTAAATTCCATCCAGTTGCATAAGGCCAAGTAGAATTGAATCATAGCTTCTCATCCAGATTTTTTCGAAAATGAAGAGGAGGGGGTTCCATATGTTATTTCATCTGTTTGGAGCCAGAAGGGCATTAACTCTGTGTAACGTCCCTCTGGCTCTCAAGAGATGATTTGATGATTGATATTTTTCCTGCACACAAAAGTGCTATTTGGTCAATTTCACATTAAAGCTTTGAAATAGATTTTTTTGTATCTTCGTACTACAGAGAGGCTCATAACAAGCTTAAACTGCTTAATCTTGATGATTGAAGTTCATCTTATTGGCAATGGCATGGTTTCATTAGATTCTTCTTTATTTCATGTCGGGCTGAAAAAATGGAAAGGAGAAGGGGAGGAGAAACTAGGAATTAATTTTATTCGCCCTTATGGGTGTAACAGCTGTTACAGCAGCAAGCAATACATGCAGTGACGAGGAAGGCAAGATGGCATTGTGGAGACAAACAGGTTTAAAACCACAGAGGGATAGAACCAAATCCAAATAAAACTCATGAGACGAACATCTTTTATGAAATGTTTCACTTCAATCAATCATGATTAGTTTATTCTCAATATTATGTTACATGCTTGAGTTGATACTAGCACAACAAAGATTAAGACAATAGACCGCTTCGGTAATGTATGCAAATTTTATACATACCTTTCAAACAAAGGTTGTTCTTGACAACATGAAAGCTTGCCGGAGGCTTCTCGGACATAGCAACAAATAATGAATGCAAATTGGATTCCAAGCACCGAGGCTCATTTATAAAAAGCAGGTTAATGGAATAGCTCATCACTAGGTGCTCAGAAAATATATGTGCATAAATTTGTATACATTACCAAAGCTGTCTATTAATCTACTGCCTTTTAAATATCAGCATGATAGGAAAGTGTTCATTCCTTCCCCCCCCCCCCCCCCCCCCCCCCAATCCCCAACCAATCTTTTGTCCAATTACATAGCACCCTCCAGTTTTTCTTTGTAAAAATAAAGTTTGCACATTATCCCACGAGCTATTACAGCATGCTTGACTACACATAGTGGAGAAGCTAGGGTTTGTTTACCGAATTGAAGCTGTTCGTTTCTATTTTACGAACATCAAATATTCAAAGAATTTCATTAACATTGGAAAAATGAATGTATACTGCATGTACTTCCTAATCAGTCACGCATTTTGACTTGTTAAAAAGACTTCCAACATTTCAGTTAGAAGAACTGTTGTAGTCAAATCAATATCATCAGTATTAGTAAATAATACTGAAAGTAGATGCAGTGAGTTAGCGTTAATGATAAGATAACTTCATAGTTGGTAAAGATCACTGATTAGATAAATGATTTCTATTTATATAAAAGTGACAAAGCTTTCATAAAATTGACAAAGATTTCAAGAAGTTGGATTTCCAAGTGTACCTTACATTATTCCATGATATGCTGTGGAAAAATAATCACAAACGGAACAGAATAAACAAAAATGCCCTGATTTCTCTACATATAATTAGCTGACAAAAACATCACTGATATTTTACCAAACTCAAAAACATCAAATCTACGCTATAACAGTATCCCGTTCCTTGCATAAATGTATCATGACAATATACACAAAAACTTTTACAAAAATGCTTGAAGGCAGTAACATTTCAACAGAAAACTACTTCTAGTATGTATTGCTTACCATTTGCAGAGCTCCAATCAATTCTGGTGGTACAGTATATTCTTCTTCACCATCATATATGCAAATGAAGTACTTTAGAACTTAGAGAAGATGATGATGATGATGTATATGTATAGTACATGTACATGCAAATGACACAAATATACATGTATGTCCACCTCAGTATAGTAATTAATCTGTGCAAATTAACACGGAAAGATTACCGGTACTTGAAAACAGGTTGTATTTTAGTAAGGAGTGAAGAACACTGCTCCCTATGTTATTTCTATAATGATATTTTTTTTCTTACAGAGGAACCTGTCGAGTATAACACTCGATGATTTTCCCTCTTTGCTATTGTAATTTTGCTGGTCCGAAAATGGTTGGAATATCTTTTCAAAGTAGCTTCTATATACTAGTACATGTACATGAAATATAAAGAATATTGGCAAGTTTTTTGCATAGGAAAATGTCCAATCAAAAAGACAAATAAAACAAGTTTTCATCATTTTTTCTATAAACATCCCATATTCTATGTTCCCATTAATTTTCAATTTTTCAACAATACCACCTCTGCCCCCACCGCTCTTTAGGTGAGCCTTTACCTCGTTTGGAGATAAATGGAGTTTGCAAAAGGTCAACTAGTTTAATCTCTCTTTGATCTTCCAAGATCAAAGGTGGGATTTATGATGAAAAAAAAAAAAAAAACTTCTTGAGAAGATTTTTTTTGTGTGTGGACTGATTTCTAGAAAATTTCATTCCTGAAGGTAACAAAATTACATTTATTGAAAACAGCTGAGTGAATGCTGGTAACATTGTTTTGCACACAATGTCCAATAGCCAATGCAACATCATATTTAATAGGTGGGACTATACAGAAACTATTTATGGATAAACCTCCTCCAAACACCAAAAGGTTTCATGCTGGGGCAGTACAAAAAAGAAGGAAAGTCTTGGACGGACATTTTGGTTGAGTACTTGATGATTCCACTAAAATATGCTACAAAAGTCAGGGAATTATTTTGAAAGGAGAAAGTTGATTTTTATTTCTGGAATATATGTAAGTATATGGGAGAAAATTAGTAATCTTATAGCTAGTGGATACATCCGTCAACTTCTACAATATATTATGCATATATACATGTCCGACCTGCCATCAAGCACAAATAACACTTATTTTGCTTGCAGGAAACATTATGAAGTTGTACAGATAGATTGTCAAAAAGTCCATGAAGCTCAATTAAAAACAGAGAGAGGATTAAGATAAACAGTGGGTCTAAAAACTATAAATAAATCTAAAACACAACAAGAACAGCAGGGGAGCGTTTCATGAAGAGTCTTGTTGGTGATTTTCACTGACTAATTTGCTCTCAGCCAATCAGATGCGAGGATTTTCAGTAGCTTATAACATTAGTCGGTGACAAAACTCATCATGAAACGCTCCCCAGATGACATCAATGAAAGGGTACCTCCAGATAAATGTACATGTACAAAAGAAAATGTCCATACAAAATGAAAACAAAAAATATAACTCACTTTATACAGAGAGAAAAATAAAACAATATGCACACATATTATTTGCATCAACAATTTTGACCAAAACAAAACTTTCGAACAAAAACAAAATATGCAAGAATTCTCTAATGCATAATATCAGAGATAATAGAAAACGTCCACACAAAAATTCAAAAATATAAACTGTAAACCATTACCCAGAGCATGGTAGTTACTACATGTACTAGTTTTGAATCAATGTTAATTTGGGAGATGCGGTGTTCAAACAATTTTACAGATACATGTAAATATTAGCTCTCTGATCTGTCTTTTAATGGAGTTATGTCAAAAGAAATAAATTTCACAAAATTTTTGTTGATGTTGATGTATATTTTTACCCAACAGCTAAGAAGAATGAGTACATACTTGTGTTAAAGTATCTATATCAGAAGCGTAACTATGTTGATCGAACTGATTGATTATCACAAAGATTCACAAAGAGTTATCTTTTAATACAATGAATCATGAATGTTTCCCAAGAATGCACATATTTCACTATGCAACAATAACCTTCATTTATCAAAAGTACAATTTTGTTGATAAAATTTATTTTATTGTCACAAAGTATTACCTTTCTGTAAATACAGTGTTATTTTCCTTTAAAATACACATCTTTATCTACAGGATTATAAACTACTTGAAAGAATCCACAGATAATAGCTCCTCCTCACTACTTCCTCAAAGGACATGGCAAAAAAAAAGTCATAAAATCTTCTGTACTGATACTACCACAGACCTCTACTTCAGAACTTGATCCAGAAGAAAATCCAAAGAAGCATATTTGCTATATTGATTAAGTGATAGACAGTGGTTGACAAAGCAAAGCTTGGTAAATCTTGATGGTTACTGATTCTCGACTGGTAAGGAAACAGCTTTCAAAGAATCACAAACGTTCATCTCCTGCGTGTTGTTATTCACAGGCAGAAGGGCTATGTAAGTGAAGGTCTGGTCAATGACGGTAGATTTGGTGAGATGATGTCTTTCATTCCCATTGTAGTTTGCTGACTTCAAGTGTAATTATCGCATTTCATGTTTCTCTCAAATTGAAATCACATGAAGGCTTCCTTCTAAGAAAGTGGAGATGGTGCACAATTTCTTACGACAAGATAAATCATACATTCGTTTGTCTTCAATAACAAAGATATCAAAACAACTGTGTTTTGCTCCCGTAAGTCTGCAATCAATAAACTGCAAAACATCTTAAAGCCTTGTCATGGTACTCACTGCCAGAAGGGCCTAACTCAAGGAATACAAAGAAATGTGACTATTTCTAATAGCTTAATCTTTTGATAGATAAGCAATGTTTTCAAATGTCATTTGATGCCTATTACCACAAACCAAATAACAGCATCAAAAATCAAGTCCATCTCTTGGGTTTTACTGGCAGAAGGGCATAAATGCAGCCTTTGAGGAAAGAGGACTATTACCTCTGGATTCATTCATTGTTTTTTGACATGCATAGATCTGTCTTGGAAGGCAAGAATGAGCATTAAAACTCGTCGTGTCTGGTCAGCGCTTCGCCGAAGTCTGTAGCCTGGCTGCCCACAAAGAGATCGTATTTGTCCATGATTTCAGCTTTTGTCAGCCTCTTGTCCTACAAGGAAAAAAAAAATCAACAAAAGAGACATAAAATGAAAAATTGTGAAATGAGTTGGAACATATTTCCAAAGTCGAGGCTAGAGAAGAATTTTGATACATTAGACAAGATATATGCAAACAGCCTCAACACGAGTGTGGATAGATCACAAATGAACCTATTTGCATGAATCACTTGTACATACGATTCCTTTCCATTACTAGATGAAATGCCCCAGCCTTGAAATGGGAAGTATCAAAGACTAAAATCAAGCAACAGTCTGAAAAAATAGCATCCCTGTATTATGTTCTACAAAATTACACGTACTAGTTGGTCCGTTAACCTACTTACATTATTAGAATCTTATTACAATAATGAATGCTGAGCCTCAGCTTGTGTGTGTCCTACTCAATTTTTTTAATACATGTACTCGAATTCTTCTAAGTTAATAAGACACAAAAATTACAAGCTTATTTTTCTCAATTGCCTGTATTTTGTTCCCGAGAACTACTTTCTCAAAGTTACTGGTGGCTCATTAATTGACTTACAGTACAAGGTTCTGATTCAATAAATGCTGAGCCTCGGCTTGAGCAAATTGAACTCAAATTTTTTAATACTCAAAGTCTCAACCGCATGTATTTTGTGGACTTCTCAAAGTTACTGGTGAGTTCAGTTACTTGACTTACATTATCAGCATCTGATTCCATTAATAAATGCTGAGCCTCGGCCTGGGCGTGGTCATAGTCTTCGGGAAGGATCCACTGTCCGATTTCTTCCTTGTCCATTTTGCGGTCGCCGTCCTTGTCGCGGAAGGCAAAGAACTGTTCGCGTTCTGTCTGGACCCAGTCGGGCTCCTCACCACCCTTCTCACGCTCACTCTTGGGCCACATGTCACCTGAAGGGAGAAGACGGCAGGAATAACGAAGATGAATTACTGACAGTAGAAAGGCACTGCCCCTAGTGTAAAGTAGTTTGCAGGCACAAACCCCGGTCAGTCATAAAAGAGTGTCTACACTGCAAGATTACCATATGCCCTGTATTATAACTGCTCCTGACCTATATTGACACCAGTAGATAGCTGGGTTAGGCTTCTCTGAAGACAATGATTTTCTGATGAAGTGTCAAATTAGGGTCTGTGCTTACAGACTAGATGTAAAGTACTAGGTTGTTGGTTTTTTTTTTCCAAATTGAGTTTGGGATAATTACCCTCAACCAAGCTCTGACGACTTCCCCTGAAAAAGAAAGTTATCCACCAAATACTCCTACATAATACCCTACCCAACTTTGCCCCCCCCCCCCTCTCAACAACTACACCCTCGATAAATCACTCCATTGTAATTGTCTGAAAAGTAACTGGATAAATCTATTTAGGGGTTAGATGTTCAAGAAAAAGTTGTGTAGTGAATATTTATTCAAGGTGGTAACTGTCCTAGGGGTAATTTTCCTAAGGGACTGTAGTTGTCTGGGTGTGGTAGTACAGAGGGTAGAAGTCCTGATACAATTTCATTCTGATCAACAAGTTACTTGACTGAGTATCAATTTTCATTGTCTTATCAATCAGGATGGTTTTTTTTTTATATACACTTCCATTATACGGGTAACAGCACTGACCAAGTATTGCATCTAAGGATCATTTCATGCTGAATGCCAGATGGGAATATGGGGCCAAAGCCGCCAAAATTTAAGGAACCACTGCTTTAGTCTTACCAATGTACTCATCGATATCCACAAAACCGTCTCTATTCTGGTCAATGTCCTCCATGGTCTCCTCAACAACGATCTCCCTCATGTGACCCTTCTCCTCGGGGTGAAGGAAGCCGACAAACTCCTCGTAGGTCAGGTCGCCGTCGTTGTCGAGGTCAGCAACCTTCCATCGCTTCTTGTCGCGGCGGATCATGGTGCTGAAGTCCATGTGTTCGTTCTCCTGCATCCTGGTGAGCTCCTCCTCTGAAAGACAGAATGAGAGAATCAATTAGAAATCTCATGTATGGTGTGTATTGGTACTCACAAAACATGGAGGGAAGTTGCAATTTGACCATGGTACTCTGCTCACCACCCTGACTTTTCAAAATAGCTGGCTAATTCTGATCCGGGAAAATCAGCTCGATCACAACTAGCTTACTTGCTTGCTTGACCCTGTAAAATGGCCGCCAGACTGGAATGCTCCCTTGTGTAGTGGAGAATGTGCACTGTAAGTGCAGAATCGTAACTGGATCCAATGACTGGGTAAAAACACTGTGAAGCCCTTTGATCAGTTACTAACTGGCCATATAAATGCAGTTATTATTATTGAAAATGTGCATATTTTCCTCTCCCTTTTCCTCTTAATGCAGTAATTTCCTTGTTCTGCGAAGGACTTTAACAATTTCATGCCTTATTCATGTAAAAGTTCTTCCTCATGACGAATTACATACACAATATTCATTTTCTGTCTTTCATTATCTGCAACAAAAAAGTGAAGAATGATCATGAGATAGATAGATGCATAAAATACAGTCATATTCTATATTTTCTTTCAAAATTCCTCTTGACACATGTGGGGAAATGATTTCCAGTCCTTCATACATGCATTTAAAGTATACAGTTCTGCAAATTAACGCAAAATATCATCAGTGCATGCAAAAAACTGTAATGGATGTGCCCCACCCCTTTCTTGGAAAGAAAAGGATATTAAAGGGAGACTGTTAACTAAACCTACCTCACCCCCCAAAAAAAAAGAAAAAAGAAAGAAAGTAAGAAAGTGAGAAAGAAAGAAAGAAAAGAAATAAATCAATCACAAATTACCTCTCTCATAAACACAAACCCAATGAAATAGAGGCTAGACATTCAGAAATTTTGTTTTGAGATGCATTCTATTTTACCATTTGCTGACCCTGGTGAACTTGACCTTACTCTAACCTTTCATTATTCAAGCAATTTATTCATTCATTCATCTCTAACCTAGTTGTTGTTCATCAGCTCCATACGTTCCTCTCATGTACTCGTTCCACTCAACCTTTTTGTCCTTATTGGAATCCACAGAAGCCCAGCGTTCAGTGACATCCCTGTCGATAGCTGCCCTCTGCAAATTGGACACACTTCCTCATAACTTTTCTGGTTCACAAACCTATTTCTAGAGTCTATGTTAATGATAGAATGCAATTGTTTTCAGTATTTGTGCCAGACTTGATTCAAACTCTGAATGGAAAAACTCATGATTCATCACAAAAATTAAAAACTACATTAAAAACAAAATAGATTGTGCATTGAAGGAACTGGTTTTGGATACTGTAGAAAATGAAAGGGATTTGCATACTAAACTGCTTTTTAAAACAGCTTGAAATGTTTATGCATAAGACAGGATATTTGGGGTAAAGAAATGAATGATGACTAAGTAACAGAACATCAATGTCAAACCATAATTCATTGGCTCTCTTGAAGTCCATGTGTTTTCAGAGTCAGGTTTCTAAAGAAGTCACCATGTACATAAGTGAAATTATTTCCATTCTTAACACAAAGTCTGGCACAAAAAGAAATCAATCCACAAATTGCATTTTATCCTGCGATAGAAAGAGAACAGGGACATCAGAAGTTCTGAGAGAAAACTCCATCAGTCCCACACCTTGCAATTAATGTTAGTGACTAAGCCAAGCAAGATGATAGCCAGGTTAGTGTTAATGAGAGCGTTATGGGGTGGAGTCTCACCGGATAAGCCGCTGTAGGTAGTCTGATTGTATTCTTGCCAGGTAATATGGGGGTCTCCGTCTACATTGTGCCCTTTCCATTGCCTGTCAACATCCTCGTAAATATATCGGCTCTGTTTGCAAAAAAAAAAGAGAGTAAAAAGAGAGGGACAAGACAACGGAGTAAGTAATTTTTTCATTAGTGTCCAAAAATAGAGCCTTTTCAAAAATTAAAATATAAAGTAATTTTTCACTAGTGCCCAAAATAGAGCCTTGTTCTAAATTTAAATATAAAGGTAATGCTCGCCAAAAATTCCCAATATTTCACTCCTTACTATTTATTCTCAAAACAGTAGTTTTAAAAGGGCATTCCATTCTGTTTGAACATCCATGGTTCATGGACCAAACTCATGCTGGACAGAGAATTCAAATTCACCACCCTTTGATATATTAAAATAAAGTCTCACAAAGAAATTGGACTGGCTTTTATCAAAGCATCAAAATTGACTAATGCTGAACAAGGAGTATTTTACACCCTTTCTAAATTCCAATCTTTTCCCCTAGGCATGAAGAAACTCTCAGTAAGAGGCAAATAAGGCAAGAGACCAGACACCTGACAAATGGCTTGATGAGTTAGTAAAAAAATGCAGAATATTAAAACAGTCAATGCAATATTGAAGAGGCACAAGATGAATTTACATGTTACATGAGAGGTTGGTTGATGCAACACTTTAACCACAAGGGGGGGGGGGGGGGGGAATAACCGAGAGAACATAACAATGAAATGAGATATTAGTAACCCAGTCCGCAGACCTAAAATGTTGTCTGTGTTAGGGGGACATGACACTTCGTATAGCCAGAGTTCAACAAAGTCAACAATACATTAAAGAGGGCATGGCTAAGCGTCCTTACAGGCAAAGCTTAGTATTTTTTATGGAGGCAATAGGACAAGTAAGGAAATAATGTCAGCCTCTGCAAACCTAGAGCCAGTTTGAGTCCAGAACAAGGAAATTTGTAACAGCAAATAAAATATAAAATGATGGAAAAAACAGCTGGTTTTGTTGTACATGGAATGGTAAACAAAGTGAAAGCACTGTCTGAAGTTTTCAAAAACACCAGCTATCAGGTACTATTACCCTGGCTTCAAGGCAGAAAGGGTCAACCCCCCCCCCCTTATGTTTCATTCTTTTCTTGAGGAAAACAAATTTCAGCAGAATCTGGATAATGAAGAATATATCCAATCTAACTAAGCACTGCACTGCAGCTAAATAAAAGAGAGCATCATTGCCTTGTAGTTTTTGTACTTGTCTACATGTATCCAGATTCAGTCAAACTGGTTTTCATTGAGAGGAAGAAAACAGTAAATTTTCCTGGAAACCAGACTAAACTCAGAGGTTGATTACCATCAGACATACATCCGGTGGAGGTGAGGCTTTTGTTTACTTTTCTCATTTTCCGCTTAGGACATCATTTCCTCGTTTAACCCCATCCATGCCATGATTTTGTTGTACTACATGTAGTACATTTAGTGTAGTATTTAGTACATGTACATGTATGATTGAACTCAGAATTGCTGTTCTTTATTCTGGAAACAACTGTAAACACATGTATTTTTAAGTGTGTTCCTTTGGAAGATATTAGACACCCAATCTAACATAACAAGACAAAAACTTAGCAATAGAAATTCTGGCACTTGATTGGAAAGGGTTAATCCATGTAATGATATGAGGCAACCTAGCTTAGCCCTTTTATTACCAAAGGTAAAGTCCAAATGACATTCAAGCACAGCTTAATGTGTTAGTATGAAGGTGATATGTCCTTTCAGGCATGAATAAATTATATAGTCATTTTTTTAGTCATGAATATGAAAAGCATGAATTCATTCATGTAAATTATTAATGTTGTGAACGTTCACTTTTATGTATGCAAGTTATACTGTCAACACAATTTATATAATCTTGAATAAAATGCAAATTTATTTTGTTTCATTTCTATTTAACCAATCTTTCCTTCTCTCTCATTTTATCTTCTTCTTCATCTTCTTCCTGTTCCTCTTCAATTTCTTTTTTCTTCCCTTCTCTTATTTTTCTGTTCTTCTCCCCCATTCCCCTTCTTTTTATCCTGCACTAAAGCAATTCCCTACTTGTTCATCAAGTCAATATTTTCAATAAAAGAAAAGAAAAAAAAAAATAAATGATTTCCTCCTGTAGGAATCGAAATTAGGCAAGGTCAACTTTTTGTACCTTTGCTCCGCAAAATACAAATTCTCTTCTTTTATCTACAATTTTGCATCATATGGAATGCTATAAATGATGCTAATTACACCAATGACATTGTTTAAAGATAAAGTTGATAAAGCAACTGGGAAAGGTTGATCATGTCCACATCAGAATTGTTGTATACTGCTGGGGTTTGGAATCATCAAATGATAAGAAATGGATGGGACTGCACACACATGTAGCATGAATTTTCGGCCTGAATACTTCAGCTATTTCTTGTCATATTTCGAATATGAGGGCAATTTAAGAGCAATCCTTTTCAGAGGGCATTTCTACTATGATGTTCTTCCAAACTGACTTAAAAGAAATGAAAAAGCTCACAAATTATTTTCACCTTTCCAAGTTCTCAACTCCTCTTTATTTTGACAATTTACCTGTTGTAAGACGATCCAGTCTTTCAGCTCTTCTTCTGTGACAAATCCATCCTTGTCAGCATCAATCTTGTCGACAATTTTCCTGCAATGAAAAAAATTCTTTTGAATAATAATGATGTCCAAACAGTCTCAATGTTATTTACAACTAAACAGTATGAAAAAAAAACACACAAAGAATGTGTAGTCTGCATTCAAAAACCAGGGATGTCACTCAGAATTGATATGAAAGCCTGAAAACCATCTAGAATGAGCCATTTTGTACCAAAAAATGTGTTTTCTATGGCCTGAAAATAAGTTGCTTGGGCCTGAATTCAGGCTTTTGCCTGATTTGCCTGAAAAGTGGCATCCCTAAAAAACACAATGTATGGACTATAGACAGCATACTGTTGACCACATTCTTCATAAAAATTGGCACGGGATGATGATTCATAGGCCAATAAGTCAGTTCGGAATTTAATAGTAGGCCACATGGTACAAATGACCCTGAAATGACCCCAAATATGTAAAGCGCACACGCATTTTTTTTATTTTAGTGGACGCACTGCTTGTTTAACAAGGAAAATTGTATTGGTGCCTACAAAATGACAGTGTATAAACTAATGGTCAATTGTACTCCATACAAATGACCTTCATCTGCACATGTGCAAATTATTGAAATTGTAATTAAAACTGGCTAACTGGCTTATTGACTGTTGAATAGTTTGTTTACCAATCATGGGATAAAGCCAATCATGGACATGTGTGATATGAATTACTTTGAAAAGAATCTTGTTTTGAAACCTCTTAAGCTCTTTTTTTGGGGGGGGGGGGGATTTAAGTTTTAAGATTTCTCTACTTGCACAGCCTGAGGCGAGGACGATTGCAATTTAAACCCTTTCAGGACAGGAATTATTTCAAGGCTAAATTGATCACATTTTGTTCTTCAAATTGGCAACAATAATATTTTTC
>CM046843.1:26604325-26649127 GCA_025618425.1 Heliocidaris tuberculata | reverse complement strand
GGGGGGGAAAAGGGACACTTACAAAGGGGGGAAAAGGGACACTTACAAAGGGTGGAAACAAGGCGGAAAATGCACTTTTGAGACATTAGTATACCGCTACAATATGATTAATACACTATCGATCATTTTCGATACATCATTGTTTATGTCTTAACATGGTTCTAGATAAAGACTACTTTGCAGTTGAGTGTAATGGTCTGATTATTCATTTGAGTGAGAGCGAAGCGAGCGAGCAAAATATAAGATATTTTGAATAGCAGCGATTTTCCTAATATGATAAAAAGACAATGGTAAATGTGAGCGAGCATAGCCAGCGAGCTTTGGAAAAATTTTAGAAAAAAATTGTCCTCCTTCCTGTTATGATTTTGGGCCACTGCTCATTCATGTATAATTTAGGGAATTTTCATCCTGCCTCCTGCTCCTCAGCCTCACATTGTGCTGATATCAGTAGGGGAATCTATTATTATGAAGCCTGTCTGATTATTTGGAGCTAGGTATATGCCTCTTTTATGGACTTAAGGGTACAATTTGTAAGCGACATCGGGGTATATAGGTAAAATATAAATTAAATATATTTAGGTATATAGGTAGGGCATTTATCAGAAGACAAAAGGGGCACTTATCAAAAGGGAAAATAATACTATTATAAAGAAAAGGGGGCAATGATCAGAAGTAAAAGGGGCACTTAAAAAAGAGATATTTATCAGAGTTGAAAAGGGCACTTATCATAAAGAAAAAGTGCACTATTAGAACGGAAAGTGGGCACTAATAAGACGAAAAACAGGGACACTTGTCAGATTTCAAAGGGAGCACTTATATGAGCTTAAAAGGGGCACTTACCAGAAGATGAAAAGGGCACTTATTACAAAGAAGAAGGGGCAGCCATACGAAGAAAAAGGGGTCACTTATCAGAGGTGAAAAGGGGCACTTATTAGAAGGGAAAATTGCACTATTAGAAATGAAAATGGTCACTAAATCAGACGAAAAACAAAGGCACAGATTTCAAAAGGGGCAGTAATGTCTGAGGTTAAAGGGGGCATTTATCAGAAGGTAAAAGGGCACCTATTAGAAAGAAAAAGGGGCACTGTACGAAGAAAAGAGGGCACTTATCAGCTATGAAAAGGGGCACTTTTCATAGATAAAAAGGGGCACTTTTGGGGTACTTGAAAAAGTGGGGGTCACTGTGCCCTCCCCCCACCAGTACGCCAGTGCTACACTCTCGTGACAGCCGATTCTTGTTATTTTTAAATAGAACAGCTATTCAATAATTTTGAACCCGAAACTCGTCAATTTGACTAGAACTTCAACTCACTTTTAATATCGTGGATTAAAACTAGCAATTTATCCGAATGACTTTGATATTTTTCTATTCATTCTCAATAGCTTCTTGTAAATGCCTTTCATACGAGTCTTTCTATTCAAATTTGAATACTGTAGATTAATAGACATTTTGAGATTGCAGGGTAGAATAATAAATTTACACATGCAGAAATTAGAAACTCATCAATAATTTATTCTCTCTTTAGATTTCAAGTACTAGTATGCAGGGGTGAAAAAAAAAGTTTATAACTAACAATGAAATTTTGTAGAAAGATGAGAGGCACTGACTAGGCCATGCTCCCAGTTTATTCTTTCTTTTCATATTTAATAAAAAATCTAACCACTCAGAATGCGTTTCCCTCCTCCTTTTCCTCGCAAAGGAAGAAGAGGAACGGTCATCAATGACAACGAGCGAGTTATCGAGAAGATAACACTCGAAGTCCGCTTCGCGCTCAGAGGGAAACACTACGACTCTTCATCGTGGTTAGGTGTGGGGACACTAGTGTGTCGTAAGAGAACGATACATACTATAGAAATGATCCCTAAAAGTATGATCTTAACACACTAAGGAATTTATGTAATATTTAAAAATTATTAATCATTTATTAAAAACGGTTACTATTTATACAAGCACTGGCAATATCGGGGCCAGTTTTCGGGCATGGTGTAGAAATTTATGCTCAGTTATCTGCAAAAGCAAGGCCAAACAAAAATAGGGGATCTTATTTCAATGTAATTTTGAAAAGTATTTATTGTCTTCGTGAGATTTTGACAAAAGGGTGAAATTTGCTCACGGGAGCTCATTAGACAGTGCTGTTTTGAATAATTTATGAATATTCAGTGCCTAGTCTAGGTTTTCAGACTTTAACATGTAATTGTATGTTATGCTTCGAGTCAATTTAGTTGCATTTTTCGATAAAATTTTAAAAATGAAATAGATATACTAATTCTATCCAATATCAAAAGGATACTGAAGTGCCATTGTATATTAGAAAAACAAATATAATATTTCACTTAGATACTTGTGTAGAATTATGCCACCCTAATATTTTTTTATGCATCATGAATTTGAACATCATTATTTGGTTTTTCATTGTATTTCATCCTACATTTCTGTACATCACGTTACATGTATGGCTTACAAAATATATGCTATTTCCGTTCTGCTCAATAAAATACATAATTCCCTCTTGCAAGGTGGATGTATATAAAATAAATAGTCTGTAATACTAAGACTACGCAAAAACGTAATGTCTCATAAATAAGCCTCCCCTCCTGCTCAAGTAGATGTGATGCAATCGATAGGAAATAAACACGGAAGTAAACACGTCAAACACTGCATGCATGCACTGCATGCACTACTAGTATCTACACAGTCACTGCACTAGCACTATGCATGACTATGGCTATACAGCGAGCGCGAACGATCATGCCTTGACTCGTACCTCGCTTGTGCATTACATTCTTGGGACAGATATGGTGCAATACTTGCACTCTCGTCGAATTTAGGCTCCGGTATTTCCTCACAGTTGTATTTCACAACTATAAATGCCTGTACTAGAAAGTTGCCATCATTTGAAGTCTATTCTAGCCCAGGCCCAGCATGCATGTTCCACAACTTGAAGTTGAACAGATGAATGGAGGCGATGTAGCACAAAATGGAGCTAACAACAGTACCTATACCAGTTAGATGTGGAGCTGAGGTTTTATAACTTTCTCTACGTCTTGTTTTGTTCAGAACTTAATGATAATCTTCTAGTTCTACTGACGTTGAATGCAATAAAAGTACTAGTAATGTACGAAATGTCTCCTTGAGAGTTTACAAAACTGAAATTCACAGAGTATTTACACTGCAGATATTGACAGTACTGGGTGCATACTGTGCATGCATTCACTGCATTTTTTGTTTTGGATCTGAAATTGTGACAGATGTCGTACGTATGACATCTAGTTATTAATATTACATCTAATTCATTTGTTGATGTAAATTGGAGAGCCGATCCACAACATGGCGACAGAAAGGAGTATTGCCAAAGACTTCCATGACTTGATGAAAAACATCAAAAGCTTCTCTGATGGCCAGGCTTCCGTCTCAAAATGGGATGATGAAAATCTGGGGGTTTTCGAAGTCACCATCTCTCCGAATGACGGACTATACAAGGAAGGAGACTTTGTTTTTGAGGTGAGTTACTTACCAGCCCGTAATTACTCTGGAATCATCATGTGAAAATTAAATTCTATTTTATTCTCATAACTCTTCATGCAGCTAAGTATGTACCGTTTTTATGTCTCACAATCAGACTTGATGAATACCCAATGTGGAATAAAAAATGTGATACATATGTTGTAGAACTAGAACATTTTGTCTGTTGAGAGCTGGAAAAAAGTTGTGTGAAATGAAATTAAGTGTTAATGCCCTTTTGTCTTTGTTTTTTTGTTTCCGTATGGCACAAACCTTGCAGATCTACATATATGTTCAGACTGCACTAGAGCCATACTAATTTCAGAATTAATTATCTTCATATTGTACATGTATCATATTGTCTTCCTTGAGATTTTGTTATTCATTCTGATAATTTTTTTTTTTTATAAGAAACTGATTAGTGCATGCCTACACATTCTAATTTGTACATTTCCAACCCCAAATTATTTTCATTCCTTTATATGGAAAATTGCTGCCTTTGTTGTAATTAAAGGAATAAGATACTTATAAACTGTAATGTATAGCATATATGATAATAATATTGCTATAATCTGCTAGGCATTGTAAGCTTTGTTATTTTCCTAGCTTAATTTTCTTCTGCTAATCTCTCTTTTGTCAGTAGAGTGAATATCATGCACTCTGAAGGCATAAATTACATGTATGATGATGATTATCATGATTATTATTGTTATTACTCCGCAGATTAATATGGAAGAGTATGATGATCTCCCCAAAGTGTATTGTAAGACGGCCATCTACCATCCCAACATCGATACTATCCAAGATCCCGATGGCGAAATATGCATCAATCTTTTCGACGTGGACATGTGGACATCGGACTGCAGCTTGCAGGACGTCGTCCAGGGGCTGCTGTTCTTGATGTACAACCCGAACTTGGAGGACCCCCTCTGTAGTGCAATATCCTGCTCGATGACCATGGAGGAATTTGGAAGGAATGTGGAAAAGTCAATAGCCGGAGGAAGAGTAGAGAACTACCTATTTCCTGTGAACGCGAGGTATGCAAGACTGCATCCATCCATGGAAAAGGAGGAGGAAAAGGAGAAAGGGGAGGAGGAGAAGGAGAAAGGGGATGAGAAGAAGGAGAGAGTGAGTGGTGAGGTAAGAAAAGATGGACAGGAGAATGGACAGAAGGATGGATTGATAGAAGAAGTGAAGGATGTTGATGATGGAGAGCAGACAGGAGCTGATGGATGCAAGGAGGACATGGAAAAGAAGACAGAAAGTGTCCTTCAACTTGAGCCGAGATACTTTGGGATCCAAGAGGTCATGTCTGAGCCACCTTCATCAGATGAGGAAGACGACGGCGATGATGATGATAACGAGAATTATACTGATGAGGAGGAAGATGAGGAGGAGTGTGATGATGATTCCAACATCTCCACTGACGCGTTCCACATCGACTACGACAGCGATGTTGTGAATGATGAGGACCTCTTTGATCTCATAGATGAGATTGAGAACCAAGATGCCCTTGTCGATGATGAAAACAGGAAGAACCTTGATGGCTTTGAGAGTGTCGTCAGTTGGAGCAAGATGGTTTATGGAGCTGAAAATAGAACCTTTGTGGACAACTTGAAACTTCTAATTGAGGATCAATCCACTGGTCCAGTTGATAGTAATTCCTCACAAGGGGCATGTAAGGAAGGGGGAAATGTTGCAGGACAAACATCAACCAGAGCACTTCAGAAAGTTCAGAGACCTACCGTTGCATCGCGATTCTATCATGCCTTGCAGACTCGTGCCTTCAGAAGATGGCTAGTTTGACGATGACTTTTGATATGCTAAAAGAATCAGCTGAACATAGTATTTTCTCATTGATTATATTCATTCACAACCTCAGATACATGTAGTTGTATGATTTATTGTAATTCTGTCAGAGCTAGAAGGGCATTAACTCGGTACTTGTAGGAGAATGAACCTGGTTTGTTATTTACCCATTACATGCCTGAACCTGTAAGTTGTTTTACAAAAGTGAACAAATTTCTGTCTTTCACTACACATTCAGCCAGCCCTTAGAGATAAGAAAATGATATTTCATGCCTAGTCAAATAAAAATTCAAATTGATTGCAAATCACTGATTGATCGATTGGCTAATAATTTGGGTAATATTATTTCTGTAAAGTTGTCATGGAAAAAAATAGGAGTTATAGATAGTGGTACATGTATTAACAACAAATTCCCTGCCCCCCCCCCCCAGGTCCAAGTGTGTCTTCCACTGATATAGTAGAGGCTTCATTCCATCTCAGGATTGGGGTAGGGGTAGAGGAGTTGCAAATGCATCAATCAAAAGCTTTTTTTGATAGATTTAACCCCCCCCCCCTATTGATGCCCTAAGTATTTGTGCTACAGGTAATTAGAAAAAGAACCATCGTGTAATCCATTTCTTATTTCACTCATAATACTGTTGGAAGGGTACCAATCGCCAACAAATATTTTACTCTGTATGTTAGAGGTTCCATGTCATTCTACTGTATTCCAAATATGGGCTTTGAACATCACTTCCGTATTTAAAGAGATATTACAAGTTTAATTATACTCCCTATAAGAATAAAAGTGACTCGTGAGTAGACTACTCAACGCACCCGTTCGCGCTCGCCAAGATAAGGGCTCGGGCGGAACCCAATTTGGAGCACTTTCATGTTATCCTTTATTTCCTTCTTACTCCTAAACTGTTGACCTATAGAATTTCAGATAAAGTTCTTTGAGGTCAATTTTATACTTCCTAGCAGTATATAAATTTTTTTCAGGTGGTTGGTACACTTTCAATTTTTTACAAACATAATATCGTACTATGTTTTCTAGTCTGAAAAACTGTAATATTGCTTGATATTACTTTAGGCCAGTTTCTCTTCAAAGGGTATTCCATTACCAGAACTCAATATTAGATTTAATTACAGTGCAATAAATCATTGTTGATAAGGAAGGATGTTTATTATATGACCCTAACTTCATTGAAATCATCAGGATTTTAGTCACTAGGAGATTTCCCTTATTATATATATATACATGTATATTATATCACATTCTGTAATTCACATATTTCAACTGATGGATGGATAAGATTTGTCTCACTATCATTTTCACATCCTGTCCTCCTTTGTTAATCAGATCTGAAGGATATTGTTTGTAGTTGATGAACATAATGTGCAGTTAACCCTTAGACTACTGAATTCTCTCATTCCCATAGGCTTAATACAGGGGGGCATTTCATCAAGTGTCTTGTCAGTGATTTTTACTGACAAATTTGATCTCAGCCAATCAGATGCAAGGATTTCAGTAGCTTATAACAGTTTTTGCAACTTGTCATTGATGACAAGTTTCATGAAACAGGGCCCAGGAGTCTCCTGGGGAGCGTTTCATCAAGTGTTTTGTCAGTAATTTTTACCGACAACTGTTATAAGCTACTGAAATCCTTGCATCTGATTGGCTGAGAGCAAATTTGTCGGTAAAAATCACTGACAAAACGCTTGATGAAACGCTCCCCTGATTTCTCTAGTCAGTGGGTTAATCATTTTATTTTTGCTGGTATGCGCTCATGTTGAATCCTTGTTTTCAAGACAGTAATGTGGTTGTCTTTCAAAGGAATGGCAGGCTTAAAGGATACCAATGCACCCCCCCCCCCCCCCCCCCCATTCAAAAAATTGTTCTGTATGTTAGAGGTTCCATGTCCGTGTACTTCATATATGTGCTTCAAATATTACATGTACTTCATATATAAAGAGGTATTATCAATAAATGCAAATATGACTTTTGAAGAGGCTAGTCGACGCTCCTGTACGCACTTGCAAAGAAAAGGGTCCGCGCGGAACCCAAGTCTTAGTTGGGTTATGTATCCTTTATTTTCTACATACTCCTTGATTGTATTCCCCTTGTCAGGATGTCTGGCAAACTTTTTTTAAAGTTGATTTTTATACTTACTAGCTGTACACAATTTATATTTTTAGGTAATTGGTACACTAATAGCTTTTGCACTGCTGTTTTATAGGAAAAGCAGTATTTGGGACATTTGGTTATTTCTATTCCAGGGAATGCATTTTCATTTTTTCAGTCCAAGATGATAAAAAGTTACTTAGCCTCTTGGTGCATACATGTACATGTAACTGCCATTGATTTATCACTATCTCACCTATGGTAGTGAAAAGGCTGATATAGTATTTGTAGCTTGTACTATTGAGAAAGAAAGGAATAAACTGTGCTTCTTGAATACATGTAACATATATATACAGTGGAAACTCAGTATAAAGAGGTCCGATATACATGTAACAGTATTCCTGATACATAACAAGGTACTATTCTGGTCCCAACTCTTTCTATTGTTTTTTTTTTAACCTGATATAACGAGATTCCTGCTATTGTTTTTAAAATTTTGTTTTTAAAATTTTACTTCTTGTTTACCACTGTGTCAAAGGTTCTGCTCCCCAGTATAATGTTAACTTGGTTCACAATTACATTCCTGTCAGATCTTTACGCTCTTCCAACTCCGGTTCTCTCCTCGTCCCAAAATCTGCAAAACTATTGGGGGAACGGGGTTTTGCCCGTGCTGGTCCTACTCTGTGGAACAACATACCAATAGTAATTAGAAATAGCGATTCCTCAGATTCATTTAAGAGCAATCTAAAAACTTACCTGTTTAATGCTTCCCGTTGTTAATATTGTTTTTCCATTCCTTTCTTCATTTCTTGTATTTTGTTATAATTATCTTCCTTTCTTCATCCTATAATACATGCGCCTAGAGCACTCTACAGAGTGGATTGGGCTCAATATAAATCATATGAATTATTATTATTATAACAAGGTAATTTTAATGGTCCCAAGGACCTCGTTATACTGAGTTTCCAGTGTATGTATATCTATATCTTTTGTTAGATTTTTAAAGTGGCATATTCAACCTACACTGGATGTAGCGAGTCTGCAGGCTCAGACTTCATATTGCAAGATAACTTGAGCCAATTTCTCGTACAAAAGATTTTGAACAGCACGGTATAGAATACAGTTGAACCTCTTTATAAAGAACATTGTTATTACAAACTCTCATTATAACAAGGTGATTTTGCCGGTCCCACCTTTTTGTATTCTATTGTTTTTTAGCCCTGATATAACAAGGTTTCAATAAAGAGGTAATTTCCTTGGTCCCAAGGAGTTAGTTATATTGAGGTTCCACTGTATAATATCTTTAATGTAATTGGATGGTTTATCACTTGGAGAACTAGACAACTATTGTTGCCAATTTGTGGAGACATTCTTTATAATACTCCAGAGAATCTCTTTTACAAAAACTTTATCATTCATGGAGATTCTTGGCTTTTTTATTCAGTTTATTTATATAATTTTCAAGTCATATGTTTTGATGATGTTACTTGTTCAAGACTGAAGAGTCTTTCCAAATTGTAAGACATATAAATTGTCTTTATATCACTGAACAGTTCAGAAGAGAATGCACACTATAAATGTTTTATACTATATTAAGTGAATGTTATCATATAACTGCCAGATTATGTAATTAAAAAGATACAAAAGGAATATTTCAGTATGTTTTCATTATTTCATAGTCTTCATTGCTATTCCATTTACAACACGGTTCTACGTATTCATTAGCAGCTAGTTGAGACTCCTAGTCCTGGGACCCGTAACACAAACTTTTGCAATCAAAAGACCGCTTTTGTAATGTATTAAAAATTTATCCATACTTTTCAAACAAAGGTTGTTCTTGACAACCTTACAGCTTGCCCGAGGCTTACCAGACATAGCAACAAGTAATGCATGCAAACTGGATTCCAAGCATTGAGATTCATTATAAAAAGCAGGTTAATGGAATAGCTCATCACTAGGTGCTCAGAGAAGAAATGTGCATAAATACATTACAGAAGCGGTCAGTTGCAAATTGGCAATGGCCAGTCATGATCATTGGTGCATGCACATGCTAAAAAAAGGTGACCTCTAACCATCATTGTGGCGAATCTGCAATCGATTTGATTGCAAACCTTTGTGCTGTGAGGCCCTGGTTTGTCAGTCATTTCGTGGAGCCTTAATATTTTCCTCCATGATATCATTTTAAAGGTCTGGCCTAAAAGGAATCTTGAGTTCTGATGATGACCGAAATTATATTCTCTCGCATTCAAATGAAACTTTCACTGAATGTTCTAAACTATAAATGTAATTGATCTCTGCGAAATTAATTTTGGTACAAAATAAATAGCTTTTCAGGGAATGATCTCCAGCAAGTTTCTCTAAGTTTTTAATTTCATTTTATTTATTGTTATTCAGTTAATTTCCAGGCAAACAGGTAATAAAATTATATATATAGAAACACAGGAAGTAAAAAATATGACCAGTGCCTGAGGAAAACACGTTATTGTTATAAAGGTTTTTAAAGGGTACCAATCACCAAAAAATATTTTACTCTGTATGTTAGAGGTTCCATGTCGTTCTACTATATTCCAAATATGGGCTTCGAATATCACTTCTATAAAGAGATATTACAAGTTCAATTATACTCTCTATCAGCATAAAAGCGACTCGTGAGTAGACTACTTAACACATACTCCTAAACTGTTGACCCTATAGAATTTCAGATAAAGTTCTTTGAGGTCAATTTGATACTTCCTAGCATTATACAAATTCTTTTTTCAGGTGGTTGGTACACTTTAAATTTTTTACAAACATAATAACCTACATTATGTATGTTTTCTAGTCTGAAAAACTGTAATATTGCTTGATAAAATATTGAGAATTACTTGTACTTTAGACCAGTTTCTCTTGAAAGGGTATTCCATTACCAGAACTCAATATTAGATTTAAGTTACAGTGCAATAAACCATTGTTGATAAGGAAGTTTATTATATGACCCTAAATTCATTGAAATCATCAGGATTTTAGTCACTAGGGCATTTCCCTTATTGTGCAATCTCTATAAAACGAAGGAATTCCCATTGATTCCATTGGGATCAGGGGCATAGCCTGGGTCCAATATTTGGGGGCCTTGGGATCATGGGGGGGGGGCACCGTTCTTATAAAATGCAAATTTTAAAAGTCTCTGATTTGGGGTGTGGGAGGGATCCTATCATCTCCCCCCCCCCCTTCCCTTTCTTTCTTTCTTTCTTTCTTTCTTTCTCTCTCTCCTTTCCTTCTACTATTCAAATAGGGACCTGTTCCTCCCTCATGCCCCCTTAGCTACGCCATTGTGTGTTTCTGTCTCGGTATAGAATGGCCTACTAGTTCATTTTGCAAGTCATGTGATTACGATAGAAAAGGAAGTACACAGGACTAGATTGTTGGGTTGCTTTTGGTTGCTGTTATTTTCATTGATTTGTCATAGTCACAAGTCATCACTCTCGAGTTTATTTGCTGACAATGACCAAATGAAGGTTACAATAATACAGTTCTTCATAGTTGCCCCACATTTATTCGGGTAAACTTGCTAGTCATAATGACTGCAATTCATAAGGACTGCTATCCATGACGCTGACTAAATGAATAGCGGTCCTTTATAAATAGCGGTCCTTATGAATAGCGAACAGACCACATTTATTCTGTGTGATCATCAGGTTGGAAATCATTGTCAAAATGTCTGCTTTTTACCCAGTATGAAAATAAACCACTGGAGGTTTTTTTTTTTAAATAATTATATCCCCCACCCAACCATAAGATGAAAATGAATGTAAAAGGATATAAGTTAATGCCCTTCTTGCACCCAAAATGATGTGAAAAATAACACAGTGCATGTAATTTTGTCTCTATAGCAGTGGTTTCAAACTCCATACAGAAAATTTAGAGTTTTTCAGAGGTTTCATTAATGGGTAAATTCCATCCAGTTGCATAAGGCCAAGTAGAATTGAATCATAGCTTCTCATCCAGATTTTTTCGAAAATGAAGAGGAGGGGGTTCCATATGTTATTTCATCTGTTTGGAGCCAGAAGGGCATTAACTCTGTGTAACGTCCCTCTGGCTCTCAAGAGATGATTTGATGATTGATATTTTTCCTGCACACAAAAGTGCTATTTGGTCAATTTCACATTAAAGCTTTGAAATAGATTTTTTTGTATCTTCGTACTACAGAGAGGCTCATAACAAGCTTAAACTGCTTAATCTTGATGATTGAAGTTCATCTTATTGGCAATGGCATGGTTTCATTAGATTCTTCTTTATTTCATGTCGGGCTGAAAAAATGGAAAGGAGAAGGGGAGGAGAAACTAGGAATTAATTTTATTCGCCCTTATGGGTGTAACAGCTGTTACAGCAGCAAGCAAAACATGCAGTGACGAGGAAGGCAAGATGGCATTGTGGAGACAAACAGGTTTAAAACCACAGAGGGATAGAACCAAATCCAAATAAAACTCATGAGACGAACATCTTTTATGAAATGTTTCACTTCAATCAATCATGATTAGTTTATTCTCAATATTATGTTACATGCTTGAGTTGATACTAGCACAACAAAGATTAAGACAATAGACCGCTTCGGTAATGTATGCAAATTTTATACATACCTTTCAAACAAAGGTTGTTCTTGACAACATGAAAGCTTGCCGGAGGCTTCTCGGACATAGCAACAAATAATGAATGCAAATTGGATTCCAAGCACCGAGGCTCATTTATAAAAAGCAGGTTAATGGAATAGCTCATCACTAGGTGCTCAGAAAATATATGTGCATAAATTTGTATACATTACCAAAGCTGTCTATTAATCTACTGCCCTTTTAAATATCAGCATGATAGGAAAGTGTTCACTCCTTCCCCCCCCCCCCCCAATCCCCAACCAATCTTTTGTCCAATTGCATAGCACCCTCCAGTTTTTCTTTGTAAAAATAAAGTTTGCACATTATCCCACGAGCTATTACAGCATGCTTGACTACACATAGTGGAGAAGCTAGGGTTTGTTTACCGAATTGAAGCTGTTCGTTTCTATTTTACGAACATCAAATATTCAAAGAATTTCATTAACATTGGAAAAATGAATGTATACTGCGTGTACTTCCTAATCAGTCACGCATTTTGACTTGTTAAAAAGACTTCCAACATTTCAGTTAGAAGAACTGTTGTAGTCAAATCAATAGTCATCAGTATTAGTAAATAATACTGAAAGTAGATGCAGTGAGTTAGCGTTAATGATAAGATAACTTCATAGTCGGTAAAGATCACTGATTAGATAAATGATTTCTATTTATATAAAAGTGACAAAGCTTTCATAAAATTGACAAAGATTTCAAGAAGTTGGATTTCCAAGTGTACCTTACATTATTCCATGATATGCTGTGGAAAAATAATCACAAACAGAACAGAATAAACAAAAATGCCCTGATTTCTCTACATATAATTAGCTGACAAAAACATCACTGATATTTTACCAAACTCAAAAACATCAAATCTACGCTATAACAGTATCCCGTTCCTTGCATAAATGTATCATGACAATATACACAAAAACTTTTACAAAAATGCTTGAAGGCAGTAACATTTCAACAGAAAACTACTTCTAGTATGTATTGCTTACCATTTGCAGAGCTCCAATCAATTCTGGTGGTACAGTATATTCTTCTTCACCATCATATATGCAAATGAAGTACTTTAGAACTTAGAGTAGATGATGATGATGATGTATATGTATAGTACATGTACATGCAAATGACACAAATATACATGTATGTCCACCTCAGAATAGTAATAAATCTGTGCAAATTAACACGGAAAGATTACCGGTACTTGAAAACAGGTTGTATTTTAGTAAGGAGTGAAGAACACTGCTCCCTATGTTATTTCTATAATGATATTTTTTTTCTTACAGAGGAACCTGTCGAGTATAACACTCAATGATTTTCCCTCTTTGCTATTGTAATTTTGCTGGTCCGAAAATGGTTGGAATATCTTTTCAAAGTAGCTTCTATATACTAGTACATGTACATGAAATATAAAGAATATTGGCAAGTTTTTTGCATAGGAAAATGTCCAATCAAAAAGACAAATAAAACAAGTTTTCATCATTTTTTCTATAAACATCCCATATTCTATGTTCCCATTAATTTTCAATTTTTCAATAATACCATCTCTGCCCCCACCGCTCTTTAGCTCTTTAGGTGAGCCTTTACCTCGTTTGGAGATAAATGGAGTTTGCAAAAGGTCAACTAGTTTAATCTCTCTTTGATCTTCCAAGATCAAAGGTGGGATTTATGATGAAAAAAAAAAAAAAAACTTCTTGAGAAGATTTTTTTTGTGTGTGGACTGATTTCTAGAAAATTTCATTCCTGAAGGTAACAAAATTACATTTATTGAAAACAGCTGAGTGAATGCTGGTAACATTGTTTTGCACACAATGTCCAATAGCCAATGCAACATCATATTTAATAAGTGGGACTATACAGAAACTATTTATGGATAAACCTCCTCCAAACACCAAAAGGTTTCATGCTGGGGCAGTACAAAAAAGAAGGAAAGTCTTGGACGGACATTTTGGTTGAGTACTTGATGATTCCACTAAAATATGCTACAAAAGTCAGGGAATTATTTTGAAAGGAGAAAGTTGATTTTTATTTCTGGAATATATGTAAGTACACGGGAGAAAATTAGTAATCTTATAGCTAGTAGATACATCTGTCAACTTCTACAATATATTGTGCATATATACATGTCCGACCTGCCATCAAGCACAAATAACACTTATTTTGCTTGCAGGAAACATTATGAAGTTGTACAGATAGATTGTCAAAAAGTCCATGAAGCTCAGTTAAAAACAGAGAGAGGATTAAGATAAACAGTGGGTCTAAAAACTATAAATAAATCTAAAACACAACAAAAACAGCAGGGGAGCGTTTCATGAAGAGTCTTGTCGGTGATTTTCACTGACTAATTTGCTCTCAGCCAATCAGATGCGAGGATTTTCAGTAGCTTATAACATTAGTCGGTGACAAAACTCTTCATGAAACGCTCCCCAGATGACATAAATGAAAGGGTACCTCCAGATAAATGTACAAGTACAAAAGAAAATGTCCATACAAAATGAAAACAAAAAATATAACTCACTTTATACAGAGAGAAAAATAAAACAATATGCACACATATTATTTGCATCAACAATTTTGACCAAAACAAAACTTTCGAACAAAAACAAAATATGCAAGAATTCTCTAATGCATAATATCAGAGATAATAGAAAACGTCCACACAAAAATTCAAAAATATAAACTGTAAACCATTACCCAGAGCATGGTAGTTACTACATGTACTAGTTTTGAATCAATGTTAATTTGGGAGATGCGGTGTTCAAACAATTTTACAGATACATGTAAATATTAGCTCTCTGATCTGTCTTTTAATGGAGTTATGTCAAAAGAAATAAATTTCACAAAATTTTTGTTGATGTTGATGTATATTTTTACCCAACAGCTAAGAAGAATGAGTACATACTTGTGTTAAAGTATCTATATCAGAAGCGTAACTATGTTGATCGAACTGATTGATTATCACAAAGATTCACAAAGAGTTATCTTTTAATACAATGAATCATGAATGTTTCCCAAGAATGCACATATTTCACTATGCAACAATAACCTTCATTTATCAAAAGTACAATTTTGTTGATAAAATTTATTTTATTGTCACAAAGTATTACCTTTCTGTAAATACAGTGTTATTTTCCTTTAAAATACACATCTTTATCTACAGGATTATAAACTACTTGAAAGAATCCACAGATAATAGCTCCTCCTCACTACTTCCTCAAAGGACATGGCAAAAAAAAAGTCATAAAATCTTCTGTACTGATACTACCACAGACCTCTACTTCAGAACTTGATCCAGAAGAAAATCCAAAGAAGCATATTTGCTATATTGATTAAGTGATAGACAGTGGTTGACAAAGCAAAGCTTGGTAAATCTTGATGGTTACTGATTCTCGACTGGTAAGGAAACAGCTTTCAAAGAATCACAAACGTTCATCTCCTGCGTGTTGTTATTCACAGGCAGAAGGGCTATGTAAGTGAAGGTCTGGTCAATGACGGTAGATTGGGTGAGATGATGTCTTTCATTCCCATTGTAGTTTGCTGACTTCAAGTGTAATTATCGCATTTCATGTTTCTCTCAAATTGAAATCACATGAAGGCTTCCTTCTAAGAAAGTGGAGATGGTGCACAATTTCTTACGACAAGATAAATCATACATTCGTTTGTCTTCAATAACAAAGATATCAAAACAACTGTGTTTTGCTCCCGTAAGTCTGCAATCAATAAACTGCAAAACATCTTAAAGCCTTGTCATGGTACTCACTGCCAGAAGGGCCTAACTCAAGGAATACAAAGAAATGTGACTATTTCTAATAGCTTAATCTTTTGATAGATAAGCAATGTTTTCAAATGTCATTTGATGCCTATTACCAAGAAACCAAATAACAGCATCAAAAATCAAGTCCATCTCTTGGGTTTTACTGGCAGAAGGGCATAATTGCAGCCTTTGAGGAAAGAGGACTATTACCTCTGGATTCATTCATTGTTTTTTGACATGCATAGATCTGTCTTGGAAGGCAAGAATGAGCATTAAAACTCGTCGTGTCTGGTCAGCGCTTCGCCGAAGTCTGTAGCCTGGCTGCCCACAAAGAGATCGTATTTGTCCATGATTTCAGCTTTTGTCAGCCTCTTGTCCTACAAGGAAAAAAAATATTGACAAAAGAGACATACAATGAAAAATTGTGAAATGAGTTGGAACATATTTCCAAAGTCGAGGCTAGAGAAGAATTTTGATACATTAGACAAGATATATGCAAACAGCCTCAACACGAGTGTGGATAGATCACAAATGAACCTATTTGCATGAATCACTTGTACATACGATTCCTTTCCATTACTAGATGAAATGCCCCAGCCTTGAAATGGGAAGTATCAAAGACTAAAATCAAGCAACAGTCTGAAAAAATAGCATCCCTGTATTATGTTCTACAAAATTACACGTACTAGTTGGTCCGTTAACCTACTTACATTATTAGAATCTTATTACAATAATGAATGCTGAGCCTCAGCTTGTGTGTGTCCTACTCAATTTTTTTAATACATGTACTCGAATTCTTCTAAGTTAATAAGACACAAAAATTACAAGCTTATTTTTCTCAATTGCCTGTATTTTGTTCCCGAGAACTACTTTCTCAAAGTTACTGGTGGCTCATTAATTGACTTACAGTACAAGGTTCTGATTCAATAAATGCTGAGCCTCGGCTTGAGCAAATTGAACTCAAATTTTTTTAATACTCAAAGTCTCAACCGCATGTATTTTGTGGACTTCTCAAAGTTACTGGTGAGTTCAGTTACTTGACTTACATTATCAGCATCTGATTCCATTAATAAATGCTGAGCCTCGGCCTGGGCGTGGTCATAGTCTTCGGGAAGGATCCACTGTCCGATTTCTTCCTTGTCCATTTTGCGGTCGCCGTCCTTGTCGCGGAAGGCAAAGAACTGTTCGCGTTCTGTCTGGACCCAGTCGGGCTCCTCACCACCCTTCTCACGCTCACTCTTGGGCCACATGTCACCTGAAGGGAGAAGACGGCAGGAATAACGAAGATGAATTACTGACAGTAGAAAGGCACTGCCCCTAGTGTAAAGTAGTTTGCAGGCACAAACCCCGGTCAGTCATAAAAGAGTGTCTACACTGCAAGATTACCATATGCCCTGTATTATAACTGCTCCTGACCTATATTGACACCAGTAGATAGCTGGGTTAGGCTTCTCTGAAGACAATGATTTTCTGATGAAGTGTCAAATTAGGGTCTGTGCTTACAGACTAGATGTAAAGTACTAGGTTGTTGGTTTTTTTTTTCCAAATTGAGTTTGGGATAATTACCCTCAACCAAGCTCTGACGACTTCCCCTGAAAAAGAAAGTTATCCACCAAATACTCCTACATAATACCCTACCCAACTTTGCCCCCCCCCCCCCTCAACAACTACACCCTCGATAAATCACTCCATTGTAATTGTCTGAAAAGTAACTGGATAAATCTATTTAGGGGTTAGATGTTCAAGAAAAAGTTGTGTAGTGAATATTTATTCAAGGTGGTAACTGTCCTAGGGGTAATTTTCCTAAGGGACTAGTTGTCTGGGTGTGGTAGTACAGAGGGTAGAAGTCCTGATACAATTTCATTCTGATCAACAAGTTACTTGACTGAGTATCAATTTTCATTGTCTTATCAATCAGGATGGTTTTTTTTTTATATACACTTCCATTATACGGGGTAACAGCACTGACCAAGTATTGCATCTAAGGATCATTTCATTGATGCTGAATGCCAGATGGGAATATGGGGCCAAAGCCGCCAAAATTTAAGGAACCACTGCTTTAGTCTTACCAATGTACTCATCGATATCCACAAAACCGTCTCCATTCTGGTCAATGTCCTCCATGGTCTCCTCAACAACGATCTCCCTCATGTGACCCTTCTCCTCGGGGTGAAGGAAGCCGACAAACTCCTCGTAGGTCAGGTCGCCGTCGTTGTCGAGGTCAGCAACCTTCCATCGCTTCTTGTCGCGGCGGATCATGGTGCTGAAGTCCATGTGTTCGTTCTCCTGCATCCTGGTGAGCTCCTCCTCTGAAAGACAGAATGAGAGAATCAATTAGAAATCTCATGTATGGTGTGTATTGGTACTCACAAAACATGGAGGGAAGTTGCAATTTGACCATGGTACTCTGCTCACCACCCTGACTTTTCAAAATAGCTGGCTAATTCTGATCCGGGAAAATCAGCTCGATCACAACTAGCTTACTTGCTTGCTTGACCCTGTAAAATGGCCGCCAGACTGGAATGCTCCCTTGTGTAGTGGAGAATGTGCACTGTAAGTGCAGAATCGTAACTGGATCCAATGACTGGGTAAAAACACTGTGAAGCCCTTTGATCAGTTACTAACTGGCCATATAAATGCAGTTATTATTATTGAAAATGTGCATATTTTCCTCTCCCTTTTCCTCTTAATGCAGTAATTTCCTTGTTCTGCGAAGGACTTTAACAATTTCATGCCTTATTCATGTAAAAGTTCTTCCTCATGACGAATTACATACACAATATTCATTTTCTGTCTTTCATTATCTGCAACAAAAAAGTGAAGAATGATCATGAGATAGATAGATGCATAAAATACAGTCATATTCTATATTTTCTTTCAAAATTCCTCTTGACACATGTGGGGAAATGATTTCCAGTCCTTCATACATGCATTTAAAGTATACAGTTCTGCAAATTAACGCAAAATATCATCAGTGCATGCAAAAAACTGTAATGGATGTGCCCCACCCCCTTTCTTGGAAAGAAAAGGATATTAAAGGGAGACTGTTAACTAAACCTACCTCACCCCCCAAAAAAAAAGAAAAAAAGAAAGAAAGTAAGAAAGTGAGAAAGAAAGAAAGAAAAGAAATAAATCAATCACAAATTACCTCTCTCATAAACACAAACCCAATGAAATAGAGGCTAGACATTCAGAAATTTTGTTTTGAGATGCATTCTATTTTACCATTTGCTGACCCTGGTGAACTTGACCTTACTCTAACCTTTCATTATTCAAGCAATTTATTCATTCATTCATCTCTAACCTAGTTGTTGTTCATCAGCTCCATACGTTCCTCTCATGTACTCGTTCCACTCAACCTTTTTGTCCTTATTGGAATCCACAGAAGCCCAGCGTTCAGTGACATCCCTGTCGATAGCTGCCCTCTGCAAATTGGACACACTTCCTCATAACTTTTCTGGTTCACAAACCTATTTCTAGAGTCTATGTTAATGATAGAATGCAATTGTTTTCAGTATTTGTGCCAGACTTGATTCAAACTCTGAATGGAAAAACTCATGATTCATCACAAAAATTAAAAACTACATTAAAAACAAAATAGATTGTGCATTGAAGGAACTGGTTTTGGATACTGTAGAAAATGAAAGGGATTTGCATACTAAACTGCTTTTTAAAACAGCTTGAAATGTTTATGCATAAGACAGGATATTTGGGGTAAAGAAATGAATGATGACTAAGTAACAGAACATCAATGTCAAACCATAATTCATTGGCTCTCTTGAAGTCCATGTGTTTTCAGAGTCAGGTTTCTAAAGAAGTCACCATGTACATAAGTGAAATTATTTCCATTCTTAACACAAAGTCTGGCACAAAAAGAAATCAATCCACAAATTGCATTTTATCCTGCGATAGAAAGAGAACAGGGACATCAGAAGTTCTGAGAGAAAACTCCATCAGTCCCACACCTTGCAATTAATGTTAGTGACTAAGCCAAGCAAGATGATAGCCAGGTTAGTGTTAATGAGAGCGTTATGGGGTGGAGTCTCACCGGATAAGCCGCTGTAGGTAGTCTGATTGTATTCTTGCCAGGTAATATGGGGGTCTCCGTCTACATTGTGCCCTTTCCATTGCCTGTCAACATCCTCGTAAATATATCGGCTCTGTTTGCAAAAAAAAAAGAGAGTAAAAAGAGAGGGACAAGACAACGGAGTAAGTAATTTTTTCATTAGTGTCCAAAAATAGAGCCTTTTCAAAAATTAAAATATAAAGTAATTTTTCACTAGTGCCCAAAAGTAGAGCCTTGTTCTAAATTTAAATATAAAGGTAATGCTCGCCAAAAATTCCCAATATTTCACTCCTTACTATTTATTCTCAAAACAGTAGTTTTAAAAGGGCATTCCATTCTGTTTGAACATCCATGGTTCATGGACCAAACTCATGCTGGACAGAGAATTCAAATTCACCACCTTTTGATATATTAAAATAAGGTCTCACAAAGAAATTGGACTGGCTTTTATCAAAGCATCAAAATTGACTAATGCTGAACAAGGAGTATTTTACACCCTTTCTAAATTCCAATCTTTTCCCCTAGGCATGAAGAAACTCTCAGTAAGAGGCAAATAAGGCAAGAGACCAGACACCTGACAAATGGCTTGATGAGTTAGTAAAAAAATGCAGAATATTAAAACAGTCAATGCAATGTTGAAGAGGCACAAGATGAATTTACATGTTACATGAGAGGTTGGTTGATGCAACACTTTAACCACAAGGGGGGGGGGGGGGGGAATAACCGAGAGAACATAACAATGAAATGAGATATTAGTAACCCAGTCCGCAGACCTAAAATGTTGTCTGTGTTAGGGGGACATGACACTTCGTATAGCCAGAGTTCAACAAAGTCAACAATACATTAAAGAGGGCATGGCTAAGCGTCCTTACAGGCAAAGCTTAGTATTTTTTATGGAGGCAATAGGACAAGTAAGGAAATAATGTCAGCCTCTGCAAACCTAGAGCCAGTTTGAGTCCAGAACCAGGAAATTTGTAACAGCAAATAAAATATAAAATGATGGAAAAAACCAGCTGGTTTTGTTGTACATGGAATGGTAAACAAAGTGAAAGCACTGTCTGAAGTTTTCAAAAACACCAGCTATCAGGTACTATTACCCTGGCTTCAAGGCAGAAAGGGTCAACCCCCCCCCCCCCCTTATGTTTCATTCTTTTCTTGAGGAAAACAAATTTAGCAGAATCTGGATAATGAAGAATATATCCAATCTAACTAAGCACTGCACTGCAGCTAAATAAAAGAGAGCATCATTGCCTTGTAGTTTTTGTACTTGTCTACATGTATCCAGATTCAGTCAAACTGGTTTTCATTGAGAGGAAGAAAACAGTAAATTTTCCTGGAAACCTGGAAACCAGACTAAACTCAGAGGTTGATTACCATCAGACATACATCCGGTGGAGGTGAGGCTTTTGTTTACTTTTCTCATTTTCCGCTTAGGACATCATTTCCTCGTTTAACCCCTTCCATGCCATGATTTTGTTGTACTACATGTAGTACATTTAGTGTAGTATTTAGTACATGTACATGTATGATTGAACTCAGAATTGCTGTTCTTTATTCTGGAAACAACTGTAAACACATGTATTTTTAAGTGTGTTCCTTTGGAAGATATTAGACACCCAATCTAACATAACAAGACAAAAACTTAGCAATAGAAATTCTGGCACTTGATTGGAAAGGGTTAATCCATGTAATGATATGAGGCACAGAGGCAACCTAGCTTAGCCCTTTTATTACCAAAGGTAAAGTCCAAATGACATTCAAGCACAGCTTAATGTGTTAGTATGAAGGTGATATGTCCTTTCAGGCATGAATAAATTATATAGTCATTTTTTTAGTCATGAATATGAAAAGCATGAATTCATTCATGTAAATTAGTTAATGTTGTGAACGTTCACTTTTATGTATGCAAGTTATACTGTCAACACAATTTATATAATCTTGAATAAAATGCAAATTTATTTTGTTTCATTTCTATTTAACCAATCTTTCCTTCTCTCTCATTTTATCTTCTTCTTCATCTTCTTCCTGTTCCTCTTCAATTTCTTTTTTCTTCCCTTCTCTTATTTTTCTGTTCTTCTTCCACATTCCCCTTCTTGTTCATCAAGTCAATATTTTCAATTTCTAAAAGAAAAGAAAAAAATAAATGATTTCCTCCTGTAGGAATCGAAAATAGGCAAGGTCAACTTTTTGTACCTTTGCTCCGCAAAATACATATTCTCTTCTTTTATCTACAATTTTGCATCATATGGAATGCTATAAATGATGCTAATTACACCAATGACATTGTTTAAAGATAAAGTTGATAAAGCAACTGGGAAAGGTTGATCATGTCCACATCAGAATTGTTGTATACTGCTGGGGTTTGGAATCATCAAATGATAAGAAATGGATGGGACTGCACACACATGTGGCATGAATTTTCGGCCTGAATACTTCAGCTATTTCTTGTCATATTTCGAATATGAGGGCAATTTAAGAGCAATCCTTTTCAGAGGGCATTTCTACTATGATGTTCTTCCAAACTGACTGAAAAGGAATGAAAAAGCTCACAAATTATTTTCACCCTTCCAAGTTCTCAACCTCCTCTTTATTTTGACAATTTACCTGTTGTAAGACGATCCAGTCTTTCAGCTCTTCTTCTGTGACAAATCCATCCTTGTCAGCATCAATCTTGTCGACAATTTTCCTGCAATGAAAAACATTCTTTTGAATAATAATGATGTCCAGTCTAAATGTTATTTACAACTAAACAGTATAAAAAAAAAAACACACAAAGAAAGTGTAGTCTGCATTCAAAAACCAGGGATGCCACTTAGAATTGATATGAAAGCCTGAAAACCATCTAGAATGAGCCATTTTGTACCAAAAAATGTGTTTTCTATGGCCTGAAAATAAGTTGCTTGGGCCTGAATTCAGGCTTTTGCCTGAAAAGTGGCATCCCTAAAAAACACAATGTATGGACTATACACTGTAGATAGCATACTGGTGACCACATTCTTCATAAAAATTGGCATGGGATGATGATTCATAGGCCAATAAGTCAGTTCGGAATTTAATAGTAGGCCTACATGGTACAAATGACCCTGAAATGACCCCAAATATGTACACGCACACGCATTTGTTTTGGTGGACGCGCTGCTTGTTTAACAAGGAAAATTGTACGGGGGAGCGTTTCATCAAGCGTTTTGTCAGTGATTTTTACTGACAAATTTGCTCTCAGCCAATCAGATGCAAGGATTTCAGTAGCTTAAGTTATAACAGTTGTCGATAAAAATGTCTGACAAAACGCTTGATGAAACGCTCCCCTGGTGCCTACAAAATGACAGTGTATAAACTAAAGGTCAGTTGTACTGGTACAAATGACCTTCATCTGCACATGTGCAAATTATTGAAATTGTAATTACAAACTGGCTAACTGGCTTATCCCTTTCGAGACAATTGACCACATTTTGTGGTTTAACTCAATAACTTTTTATTCAGAGCTCTAAAAAATGTACCAGATGCATGAGTAGAAAGAGTAAAAATTTCTGTATACACTATGTCCATTTTTGTTGCATGACCATATTGCGTTTTATTCCAGGAATTTTAAAAAGGAGGATAAGCTTTGAAATCCTTAAATTGGCAACACATTGAGAGTTTCAAAATCATTGTTTTTCATCAAAATTGGCAATTTTTTCAACTTTTTGACAAAATATCTAACCATGTATACTGTTCTCAAAGACATTACACCCTATTAGAACCATGTAGCACTAAAAGAAAAATATTAATGTTGCCAATTTGAAGAATAAATGTGATCAATTTAGCCCTTAAATAATTCCTGTCCTGAAAGGGTTATTGACTGTTGAATAGTTTGTTTACAATTATGAAAGAATCTTGTTTTGAACTCTTCAGCTCTAAAACTATTTTTTTTTTGGGGGGGGGGGGGGGGGGAAATCATCTTTATCTTGTAATCATCAAAGGGCTTTGGACCCTTTAACTGAGATGAATTTAAAGTCTTAAGATTGTATCTACATGTACTTGCACAGCTGAGCAAAGAGGATTGCAATTTAATGGGATGATAACAGGTGTCCCTGGAAAGAAAATACATTCAAATTAGTTAATCGAAGAGGTGAAAGGTACAAATCTCAAACATTTAAAATCATTATTATGTGATGCTAGAAAGAAAAGCATATGCGCTTGTTGTTGTTTTTTTTTTGTTGTTGTTGTTGTTTAGTTTGGCATGTAGTCATGGTAGTCTACATGTACGTTACCAGTAAAGTGAAAAACAAGATTTCGGTGACAATGTCAATGCCCAAAATTACAGGGAATGGATGTATTTTTTTGACTCGCCTGCACGTATGCTTTTTCACACTCACATATATGCGAGGTTACTGTAGATAAACTCGCACTCCGTATCTTCGTACCGCAGAGAATTGCCTCCCATAGCAAGTGTGTGATCTCTAGCACATATGTGCTGAAAAGGAGCAAGATCACCAGCCAAAAACAGCCTGAAAATTTCACTTGATCAAGATGATAAAGATCCTATTGAAGAATCTGACATGAAATAAGATATACATGTAGTCTATGATTCTATCATCCTGAAAAGTAATATGTAGAAGCAAGTATTTTCTCACAATTTTGTTGATTATTTCAAAGTGTTTTTACCTCTTACAGGTCGTGACCGCTGCCGAAATTGACACAGCCCCACAAAATGATGCCTGATCTGATGGCTCCGTGATCGCAAGTCGCTTTTTCATAACCCATTAACTTTTATAAAGGATCTTAATTCTTATTAACAAAAATATTTAAAACTCAACATTGACACAGCCCTACATAGTCATAGTGATGCCTGATGGCTCTGCGAGTTGCTTTTTCATAACCCATTAACTTTTATAAAGGATCTTAATTCTTAATAAAAAAATTTTAAAAAATTAAAACTCTAAAAACTAAAGGAAACATATTCGGCGCTAATGCACTTTCGTATCCATGCGCATTGGGTACCCTATCCCACACCACGTAATACTATAGTGGTCATATTGACCACTACGCGGGACAAATGCAAAAATACTAGTCATTTTCTATCGCATGTACTTAAGGTATGGGGGGAAAAGTAAGATAAATGTTTAAAATACTTCCTTTCAAATTCAGCGCTTTAAAATCTCTTTCCTACCTTAAATGGCCGTTAGGAAAAACTTCTGATATTTCCAGCAAAATCCAAAGTCAAAATCATGTCCAAAACCTAAGAAATCCCTGCCAATTTTTTTCGCGATCGCATGTTGTTTTCCTGCTGCCGATGTTTTTAGACTAAATCGGCCAATAAAATTTTGTCCACAACGAAACTCGGTATCACGTGCACATCGCTCTCTACGATCGCGCACACGGAAAATCGGGACTTACGTGTGCGCGATAGGAACCGAACTTTTAACGACCGAATTTTTTAGCGGGAGATGTCAGCGCTCGCGGCGATCAGGAAAAGTACACCATGACTTGCGATACCCCGTTTCGCCAGAAGTGACAGTAAATTACGGATTTCATTTTTGAAATTATCTTTTCCAACATCGGTGAGTTGAATTTATTGTATTTCATGAATATGTTGGTGTCGTTTTTTGTAAATTAAATGCCGATTATGAGTGAATGTTAGTGACTTTTGTTGAGTGGTGTTTTGAAAGTGTCGAGGTGGATGACTGCCTAGAGTCTACACACGAAGTATAGTAAAGTCGCTATGAGTGCCCTACCCCTACCCCTACCCCTAACCCTACTCCCTAGGCTAGGGTTAGGGGTAGGGGTAGGGGTAGGGTATGGATACGAAAGTGCATTAGCGCCACATATTCATGGTAAACTCAGTTTTACTCATTACTGTTTTGTTTGGACAAAACTAATAAGTGTACGTTAACAATAACATTAGACATGTTAGACCCCGGGTCCAACTTTAATTTTAGTCAGATTACATTTAATACCAGATAGTCTAGATTCCCAGTTTTTCTTACCCGAGCCTTTCTCTGCTCTCCTCTGGACTGAGATTTTCAAATGTCTTTGCATCCTCGTGTCCTAGGAAAGCATCGTGATCGTAATCAGGATTGTGTTCGTTTCCTTCGAAATGTTCCTCGTCGCTAAGCTTCACCTCTTCTTTCACCCTGCTATTGTCGGCGGGCTTGGCCAGAGTTACGGCGATCAACAACGCCAGGTACATACACACAATCAGCGAATTTTTCATTTTGGACGGTTACAGAATCACATAAACAAAGACAAATATATAATCTATTGCAGCTCTTTTCACGATGACTGTCCAGCAGGAGACCCTCTTCGGTTGTCTGTGGGAGCGGGCTTTCAGTCCAGCTGCAAGCTCGGTGAATTTCAGATGTAATTTGTCAAATTTTCTGCAGAACTCGCCAAAGTTGACGTGGAGCAGACAGTCATGACGTGTACCGCTTCCCGAACCGGAAGTGCCCGTAATTCCCCCTGCGGCAGGTTAATTGATGTGTGACCAATCAGTGAGCTGGAAACTGGAGGTGTGTCACTCTTACCCAATCAGATGTGTTGTTTCATTCTAGGTAAAAGGAAGCGCTCTAGATCATGAACCTAAGCTTTGATTGGTTCTAAAGTGCCGTGTTGGCAGAAACTTAGGAGGTCTTGGAAAGGTATCTCTCTTGGCGGGCGGCTTGTGCGCGATACCAAAATAGACACACGTTCTTCGCATGCCCGGTAATTAATGGTCATTCCAAAAATGTTTACTAAGAGATGGAACAAAAATGATGCAACCTTATTTTGGAGACGAAATAAATCGAAAACAACACAGTTTTGAAGATTTGGCTTGCTGAAATGGAGCTTAAAATGGGCAAACATCATTCATACTAGAATATGACTATTATGTATTAGAATATTTCGTTCATTATCTACGCCACGTAAACTTGTCTAAAAGTGTAGGCCGATATGAGAACGCACTAAATTGCTTCTAAATAAGTAAAAGCACGTATAAGTTGAGAAGAAAGACAAAAATGATTTACATGTACTTTGTACTTGTAGGCCGATAAAATTGTTGTTTTGGGGTTTTTTTTTTTAACTGTAACATTTTAAGCTGTGGAATATATTAGTGATACTCATATAGGCCTATATATTATGTTAGGTCTATTCAAATGATTTTGTGAAATGTGAAGACAAAAAGTGGCCCAGGGATTAAAAAAAAAAAAAAAAAAGAGAGTGAGTTTCTTCGGTGAATATATTTATGATTTAGTCCTAGTATTACTGCCATTTTCTGCTGTATACATGTATTTACATTCGATTTAAAAAAAAACGAAAACTGACCCTTAAAATTTGTCCATCCGTCTAGGATGTTTTGCTCATCGAATGTTTTAGAAGTCTCATTGCCTCTGACTGAGAGGCCTATCAAACTGATTTCCGTTGATTACACCAGTAGGGAATTATGAATAGGCTTGTGACACATTGCACTAGAAATCGAGTTGTAATTCTGGTACATAATATTGCCTATTGCTGATTTTGCAGAGTATTCTGTTAAGGAAGTTCTCAATTGAATTTAACCTAACTATAACTATATTATATTTAAGGGCATTTTAGCTGTGTGCATTATTCTTGGGGCGTTTAGGACTATCAAGTTCATGTAATATGATCATAAAACGAGTTATATTTCATCAGGTTTGTAAGAACATGAAAGGGAAGTGCCAAGGCCCGATTTTGTGTTATTTATATTTATATAAACCCCTCAAAAAAGTTTGGAAACTCAGTTATATATGATCGATTATAAATCTCTTGTCATGGCATAATCATCGCTATGTTCATTGGAAACTTTGTATCTATTTCTCTTTAAGATGACATCCCATTTGTTATGATTTTGCAGCCATGGAATGTGCAGTACATCAAAATAAGGGGTAGGGTCAAAAGTGAAAAGTTGCAAAATGCATTGCTCTTGTTTGGCTCTGCATTCTTTTTTCTTTTAATAGTGTATAGGGCTGCTGTTTGTTCAGATGATCTTCCATGAGCATCACAGCCTACACACTACACTGAAACAGACATACGGGCACTAAAACAATCATGCATTTTCACTCAATCAAACATGCATGAGCATTCAAACAAAACATGTAACTTTATTTCACATGAATTTATCTCTGTAAGAAAAACAAAACAAAAACAAAAGAAGCATGATAGAAACTTCAAGGTTAAATTAAAAAATTTTCATGTTTATTTTTATGTTTGATACTTAGACAGTGGATTAATTTATTTTTCTGGATTCCTTAGAATTTGGCATTCATGGATGACCAGTTGGGAACAACAGCCTCACAGTCATTTACAAAAATAACACTCTTATACATGTATATGTCAAAGAAAGAAGAGCTCTGCATAACAATACCAGTGCTTACCATGCTTTTTGCAACTTTTCACTTTTGACCCTGCCCCTTATTCTGATGTCCTGCTCATTCAATGACTGCAAAATCATAACAGATATATTGGTAGTATCATTTTAAAGAGAAATAAACCCACTTATATGATACTAAACAAAGCGATGATTATGCCATGACAAGAGACATATAATCGATCGAACTTGAGTTTCCAAACTTTTTTTTGAGGTGTTTATGTGGGAAAAGAATCTAGAGATTTGTTATAAAGCGGCTGCACCAAAATATTGATGTTTTCATGCAGTGAAATTACTAAATGATTCCACGTCATGTTTTATCCATTTCCAGCCAGTTTGTAGCCTTGTAGAAATGCGCATACAAATATTTGTTTTCCATTCCTCTTTTCCCTCTTCCCTCTCACCTTTCCCTTTCTCTCTCTCTTCAACTTCACCTGGACACCTCTGTCATTCATTTTCTCTTGGATATATGCACCTCTTTCTATTTTCTGTTTCTTTCAATTTGAACTAAAACAGAAAATGTAATACAAAATTTTCTGAAACATATACACGATTTTCTTTTCCATCTCCCCTCTTCAACTCTCTGCCCCTATCCCTCTTCTCTCTCTCTCTCTCTGTCTTCCTCTCTCTCTTTCTCCCATCGCTCTGTTTCTCCAATATAATCATGTTGGCATATATATTTTTATTTTCTCCGTACTTCTCTTTCAATCTGACGCAAAATATTTGTGCAAAATTTTCTGAAATACATCTTTCCCTCTCGATATCCCTTCTCTGCCACCCACCTCCCCCCCCCCCTCCCTCTCTCTTCAGTGGCGTATCCAGGATTTGTAAAAGGGGGAGGGGCACACAAAGGCAGGGATGTCAACTTCGATTGGAGGGAAATTCATATTTTTTCTTCTCGCCAGCCCTCCAAAAGTCATGCAGTTGGGGGGGGGGGGGGGGGGTTGTCAGATTTTAAGGGGTCCAATTTTCCTCCATAATTCTCTAACAAGCAAAAGAAAAGAAAGTTATCAGTTAAGTTATAAAAGGGGAGGGGGTCAGGGAGCAGTCTGCCCCCCCCCCCCCCCCGGCTTCACTAGTGGCTCTCTTCTCTCTTACTCTTTATCTGTCTCTCCATCGCTCTGTTTCTCTAATACACATATACATGTATAAGTCTCTATCTTTCTCTTTTCAATCTGAAGAAAACTATAAAATACAAAATTTGCTAATTACAAGTAGAACAAAACAATGTGAAATCTTACTTTTCCTGTTTTTATTAAAAATGATGGCAGGAATCGCTTGGTTTTGGCAGTAACCCAAATTTTGTGGCAAGTATCAAAATCTTTTTTGAAGTACACAAATAGTAAAACATCATTTATAAGCATAAAGAACATTTTATGGGCATACAAATAATAAGGCACTAAAGTCCTGTTCAGAAACATAAGGATGTTAACTGTGTGTTGCTGTATATGAGTTAATACCCTTATGGCTCTCAACAAAATGCAGTGTTGTGTTGTGCGTTATAGGCATACCTTAATAGCAAGTTACTTTGAAAGAAAGAGGAAAAATCAGAGAAGCAGATTGGTTAAAGTTTGAACGAAATCAGACAAGCAATAAGAAAGTTATGAATTTTTGAAAGTTGTAATCACTATGCTTATGGGAATTTCAAATTGGCCAAATAGGTAATGTCACTGTGATGTAGTTGTGGACAACTCCCCCATTCGCTCTAACACACAAAATGACTAAAATGTCACCTTTTTTTCAAAATGCATTACTCAGTAGGATCTTTTTGTTCATGAAGACCTTTAAAAATATGCTATCTCCAATATATTTTGAGTACTGCCCCGAGGGTAAAAGCGCCTCGAAGAAAACCGCAAATTAATGATATTTTTGTGTACGACAAATGGGAGAGTTGTCCACAAAAATGTCACAATTGACTCACCAAATTGCCAATTTGAGATTCGCATAGATGTAGTGATCTCATTTTTCAAACATCCATAACTTTCTTAGTCCTTGTCCGATTTGTTTCAAACTTTCACCATCCTGTTTTTCTTATTTTTCTGCTTTCACACAAATCATCTTTTTACCAAGGTTGGATTGCCCTTTAAATCACTGTGTAGTGAGAAAACAATCATGTAATTCATGTGGGGTTTTTTTCTCTCATATTTTTGTTCAATGTGTTTCAATCCCTTGAAATTTTCAATGAATTTCCATTTTACCAACAATGAAAAATAGATGGCAAACACACACAAAAAAATGAACATCATAAAATCAATTCATAAACAAAATAGCTAGCTAATGGAAAAAAAAAAAATGGACCACTGAAAAAAATTGAAACCGAGATGATAATTACAAAGGAAAGAAACTAGTGAATGTGAGAATCTACTCTGAAAAGAATGAGTGATCATCACTGGCATAAATATGCAAGAATTTCTTGTCAACTGGGGGGATGACCATTCATGGAGAACAAAGCCACCCCCCCTCCCCCCAATGAAAAGAAGGAATGCACGGATCTACGCCAATGGTGATCATGCATTCCTAAATAGATGGAGTGCAGTTTGTATCATCTTTTGGTCTGTTTCAGACAAATCTACTTGCATGTATCTGCTTTGTACAGATTTTTTGCATGACCAAATGGTAAATTTTCCCAAGGCCAAACGTATTAGCCACATTCATTGTCATCAGAAAAACTTCTTTCTCATATTGTTGTGCTACCTTTGGACCACGTGGGGAAAGTTCATTGTAACGAAGGTTTTAATAGATTAATTGCAAAAATTTATTTTCTGTTTTGCAATTTTCCACAAGTACTTTCAAGACATTTATACAATGGGTAATGCAGTGGAAACTCAATATAACAAAGACTTTGGGACCATGAAAATTACCTGTTATATCAGGAATCTCCTTATATCAGGGTAAATATTAAAAGAACATAAAGACCTGGGACCAGCAAAATAACCTTGTTATATCAGGATTCTCGTTATATCAGAGCTCTTTATACCAAGTTTCCACTGTATACAGTAAATCAACACAGAACTATACAGTAGAACCTCGATATAAAAAACACAGTTATAACAAACTCTCATTATAACAAGGTCATTTTCCTGATCCCACTCCTTTGTGTCTTATTGTTTTTTAGTCCAGATACAACAAAGTTTCAATATAACAAGGTAATTTCCTTGGTCCCAACGAGTTTGTTGTAACAATGTTCCACTGTATATACAATGGGTAATAGTAAATCGACACAGAATTATACGTAGCTATCTATGTAGCTACTCACAGCAAAAGTTGTTCATGCTAAGTCTAATAAAGCTATGCAAATATTAATTTGAAGTAGGTAAAAATGAAATATACAAACATCCTATCTTACCTATCCTACCATGTGAACTGCCTACCAGTTACTGTAATTTTTTAAGGTGAATGATGATCATGATAAGTTCCTATAAGCTACAAGACCCAACTTGTAGTGATTGCATAGTATGAAATGTTGTAGCACCATGAAGTTAAGCATCTCTTGAATATTTCCTTTTGATCAAACGTAATAAAAAATAGTTGACTTTATTTAAATAGTTTGGGACTTTGGTGTGGGGCATCAGAATTCGTCGTGCCTGAGTTCACCAAAGTTCGTGACCCTGCTTCCGACGAAGAGTTTGAAATTTTTGATCATCTCGTCCTTTGTAAGTTCCTTGTCCTGTAAAAAAAAGATCACAAAAAAGAGAAATAAATAAATCAAATCAAAATCAAATCAAACCTAAAATTAAATGTAATATTGTAAAACACCCATGGAATGAAGAAACTGGGCAAGTCTACGATATTTGACAATTTATGTCCAATTAATAACGGCATAAAAAGAATAATGAACATATCTTAAGTATCATTTTACTTCATATTTGGGTATGTCTACGCTCCAGCAGGGCCATTAACTTAGAGAAAAACTCAAGTGGCTTTGTTAAGAGCAGAAAAACAGAAAAACAAACGAGCAAAAAATATACATTTTTCGTTTCCTAATTTTGGATCATCTATGAGTGCGCTAGAGTGTGGAATACACGAGGTTTGCTCCTGATCACTTGCATTTTTCATAAAAGTACACTTTTGTCACTGATGTACAGCGGAACCTCGTTATAACAAACACCTCTGTACCAAGGAAATTACTTCTTTATATCGAAACCTTGTTATATCAGGGTTAAAAAACAATAGAGAGTTTGTTATAACAGTGTTCTTTACAGCAAGGTTTCACTCTATTAGGATTTATTCATCACCAAATAATATCCTGTGTTATATATGACATTCTCAATTATGACAATCTCACAGATAAGTTTCTGAATTCATCATTTACAGATTAAGTCCCGTTATTGACATGTAATTGCTTTGACAAATTAAATAATACAAATTGGGAATTCATACACGAGAACCATGTACACTGGAAACTTGGTATAAAGATCTCCGATGTAACAATATAACAAGGCAATTTTGCTGGTCCTGTGTCTTTATGTTCTTCTGGGGTTTTTTATCCTGATATGAGGAAATTCCTGATATAACACGGTTATTTTCATGGTCCCAAGGTCCTCGTTATAGTGAGTTTCCACTGTGTCTAAGATGGGAAGGCAAGCATGTAGCTTTGGATGATCCCTACATTTATTTGTCCTCTTCAATCTATTAAATTTTAATTGTACTGAAGAAAACTTATTACTGATTTGGTACTAGACCAACTACAAGATATGTACATAAGGTAGGAGGTTTAAAGGGAAAGTCCACCCTGATTAGAAGTTGATTTGATAAGGAACAGGAAAATTACAGAAACGGCCAGGTTTGAGCAAAATACGATAAGATACATCATAGAGTTGCCAATTTGTGTTTGATTGATTACAACTTCAAAAAATTCATAACTTTCTCATTTTCTTATCGAATTTTGCTCAAACTTTCACTAATCTGTTTCTCTCATTTTTCTTCTTTTATTCAACAAATCAACTTAATACCAGGCTGGTTTTTCCCTTTAATGCTGACTACAGTGGAACCCCATTATATGAAATTTGTTACAACCACAGCAATTACCTTGTTATGTTGAAACCTTTTTATATCAGGGCTAAAAAACAATATAATACAAAGGGTGATTTCAAGTTCGGTGTTGGTGTTTGTGTTGGTGTTGAGAGCGTGAATTGGGCTGCTGATTCTAGCCCCAACACCGAATTTGGGTTGATAAAAATAATACCAATTACATTATTGATTGCTCAACACCTAGTGAAGTAAATCCCAGCACCAGTTTCATTCCAGGTTCAGTGTTGTGGCTGGTGCTAGTTTTACCCCAACACCAACACCAGCTTTCAACACTGAACTTGAATTCACCCAAAGAAGTGGGACCAGTGAAATTACCTTGTTCTAACAGTGATTTTACGAGGTTCCACTGTACTTTCCAGATTTTCTTTAGACTCTTGTTTAGCCTCTGAAAGGATGGGATCATAATGGGTTCTTACCTTATTTTCATCAGATTCTTACATAAGATGCTTGGCCTTGGAATGGATGAATTGTGTTGGGTCATAAAAGGTTCTGGTAACCAGAGAGTCAATAAGGGCTTCTTACCTTATTTTCATCAGATTCATAAATAAGATGCTTAGCTTCTGAGAGGATGGGATCATAATGGGTTCTTACCTTATTTTCATCAGATTCTTACATAAGATGCTTGGCCTTGGAATATATGAATTGTGTTGGGTCATAAAAGGTTCTGGTAACCAGAGTCAATAAAGGCTTCTTACCTATTTTCATCAGATTCATAAATAAGATGCTTAGCCTCTGAGAGGACGAGGTCATAATGGGTTCTAGAAACTGGAGGGTTGGGATCATAATGTGTTTTGATACCTAGAGAGGTAATACTGTCTTCTTACCTTATTTTCATCAGATTCATACATAAGATGCTTAGCCTCCGAGAGGATGGGATCATAATGGGTTGGCATCATCCAGTCTCCAATCTCCTCAGAGTTGAGTCTGCTGTCACCATCTTTATCTCTGTACTCACTGAATCCCTTGCGTTCTGCTTCTACCCAGTCAGGCATTTGACCCTGGCCGTCCCAAATGTCATCTGTTAAAGGTCAAGGACAGAGTTTTACTCTGCTTTATTATCTCCTTTTAGGGAATGCGGTCATTACATGCGAGGTTGTAGATGGATAACATTTTCTTTTTGTACTCAATGTAAAATTGTGTACTTAAGATATTCTGGGATGGGATTTGTCCTGGAGAGACTGTGTCCCAAATATCATCCTGCCATCCCCTCCCCCTAAATCTATCCTCCTGGATCAATCATTGCCTCCAATGAAAATATATCATTCCACCATTATGAATTAAGAAAAAGGATTCTCTTTCTGCTTCCATGCAAACCAACATTCTATGAAGTGCTAATTCCCAAGCTACTTCTAACGTTAAAGAGCAGTGCTGAAGCATGGGTCAAGCCATTGAGGAAGCATGGTCTTACTCAATGGAAAAAGAAGGTCATCCATTACAGGAAGGGTGCAGGAGGGGTCTCCTTTCTCATCCTAATTCCTATCTTTTTCTTTAAAGGGTACCAATCACCAACACATATGTTGCTCTGTACGTTAGGGGTTCCATGTCACCATACCATATTCAAAGTATGAGCTTTAAATATTAAGTCTATAAAGAGATATTACAAGTTTAAATACTTTAACTTTACAGCGACTTGCCAGTAGACTAATCAACGGACCCGTAAGCGCTCGCACAAAATAAGGCCCGCGCAGAACCAAATTCGAAGTTTGGTTCCGCGTGAGGCTGTTTTATGTTTTGATTTATTTTCTTCATACTCCTTAACCGTTAACCCATAGAAGGTCAGGTAAACTTTTTAAGATTAACTTTATACATTCTAGCTGTACATAGATTTTTTTTTTTCAGGTGATTGATATACTTTAATTTATTTCTATTTTGCCATTTGATTGAGAGCATGTGCCCCCTCCTCTGTAGCTGTGCCATAGATAAAGGAGAACAAATATGAATCGAACACTTACTGATGAACTCATCCATGTCAACAAAACCATCTCCATTCTTATCCATGTCTTCCATGGTCTCTGCAATGGCAATGTCCTTCATGTGAGCCCTCTCCCTGGGCCACTCAAAGGCCAGGTACTCCTCCCGGTCCAGGGCCTCGTCTCTGTTCAAGTCGGCTTTAGACCAGCGGGCCTTGTCCTGGCGTAATTTCTTGCGGAAGTCCATGGTCTTGTCTTCCTGCATGGTGACAAGCTTCTCCACTGTGACAATAAAACAGAGAATATTGGGATTCTGGAGTTTGGGTAAAGACAGACTATTAGACTTGGAACTAAAGCTAGTTTTAATCGAGTTATGGTAAAGAAAATGACCTCGGGCTCAACTGTACTCTTTGAGTTCTGGTAGTGATATGACATAGTGAGATTCTAAGTGTGTACCAATCACCCCCCAAAATTTTGCTCTGTATGTTAGAGGCTGATTCTATAAAGACATATTGCAAGTTGAAAGTACTCTCAATATACATTACAGTGACTTGTGATGAGACTAGGCGATGCACCCGTACGCACTCGCATAGAATATGGGCCCACGCAGAACCAAACTCAGAGTTACATTAGGTTTCGCGTGAGGGGTTTTTATGTGAACCTTAAGTTTCCTAATTTTCCTTAACCATTATCCCATAGAAGCCCAGGTAAAGTGTTTTGAGGTTAAAGGAGAATGAAACCCTTGGGAAAAATCATTTTTAATGAAAAGAGAGGATAGAGAGAAGCAATTTTAAAAAAAGTTCCATCAAAATCGGTTACGAAATGAAAAAGCTATGAAAGTTTGAAAAGTCTCAATTTACTTTCTATGGGGATCCTCAAATTGGCAATGTTGCTTCAAAATGGCAGGTTTAGTAGTACAACTATCCATATGTTTTGTACACAAAATTTCATATTTTCGCCATTATCTCTCAAGGTACAGCTTGTCTCCTTCTTAGCTCAAGATATATCATGGGAAAATGTATTTGACACAACATTATGTTGAGTTCACAAAAAGGCAAGCAGCATCTTTAGAGATAATGGAGAAAATATGAAATTTTGTGTACAAAACATATTGAGCGTTGTACTACTAAACCTGCCCTTTTGAAGCAACACTGCCAATTTGAGGATCGCCATAGAAAGTAAATTGAGACTTTTCAAACTTTCATAGCTTTTTCATTTCGTAACCGATTTTGATGGAACTTTTTTTTAAATTTCTTCTCTCTATTCTCTCTTTTCATTAAAATGGATATTTCCACAGGGTTTCATTCTCCTTTAATTTTATACATTCTAGACATACACAAAATCAATTTTTTAGGTGATTGGTACACTTTAAGCCTTGCTTAGGACAATTTAAGGAGTTCTGGCAATGAAAATTACTTGTGTCTAACTCTAAAGCCAGTATTTAGTTTTGTTAATGGAATCATACCTCAAAGGACCTAGCTAGATGTTATTCTCAATTTCTTTTTTATTGAACTAGCAAAATCACTTTACAGTTAACTTTGCGTAACTCAAAATATCTGTTGGGACCATAAAAAAATAGTTCTACTTATCCAGATAAACAGTGGATTATTTCAAAATGGATTATTTCTTGTAATCTGGATTTAAAAATATACGTTAATTTTCACATTTACATCAATTTTCATATATTAAACTCACAAATCGTTCTTCAGTAATATATACTCAGTCTCACAAAAGATCTGTATAACTAACTCATTGCCCCGAATTAGAAGCAAAAATGTCTATCTTGATCTTGTTTCATTTTTAAGTTCTATGCGCAACACAAATAGACTTATAAAGCAAAAATTTGTTTTCTCCATGTTTATTTTATTCTGATAATGAAATGTATTAATGAAAATCATTAGTTCTATTTCTTGAATTTATTTTTTTTTTCTGTCTGTCTTGAGTAACATTAATTTAACGTCTGTGAGGAGTGAATGGTTAAGGCACAGGAAGTTTTATGATAGGTGCAAGAGGGAAAAGAAAAATGTCTACACTCTAAAAAAGGATTGGTCAGAATGACCAAAATATGGGTCAATTCCAACCAAAGCTATTGGTGAATATGTGTCCGACCGACATATTGGTTAGAATAACCAATCCAAGTTTGGTCGTCTTTTTCAACCAAAAATATTGGTTATAATTCTAACCAATCTCCCAGTGGTTATTCCAACCAATACAATGGTTGTGCTCATTTCTTAACCAATTTTTCTTGGTCATTATATAACCAATAATGTTTGGTCATTAATTTGGTTATTTTTTCTTTCCAACCAATAAGATTGGTTATAATTCTAACCATTCTCCAGGTGGTTATTCCAACCAATACATTGGTTGTGTTCATTTCTTAACCAATTTTTCTTGGTCAATATATAACCAATTATGTTTGGTCATTAATTTGGTTATTTTTTCTTTCCAACCAATAAGATTGGTTACAATTCTAACCATTCTCACGGTGGTTATTCCAACCAATACAACGGTTGGTTTCATTTCCTAACCAATTTTTCTTGGTCAATATATAACCAATCATGTTTGGTCATTAATCTGGTTTAGCACCAATAAAGTAACCAAAGTGCAGTGGTTATGATAGCATGTTAACCAATCATCTTTGGTCAATAATTTGTTTCAGTAACCAAAATTCATTGGTCATTATAGCATGTTCACCAACCATTTTTATACCATGTCACAAAATTGGTTATATATCAAACTACTAGTATATCATTTGGTTCAGTTAGTATTTCTTACACACGTTAAACAAGAGAGCATTCTTAGTATATATTGACTGCACGATACACATACATGTTCACTTCAAAATGGCATTTATTAACTCAGAAAAAGCAATGACAGGCAGGTTTAAACTTTGCTTAGATCAGGAATCTTTTCTACCAGAATCAAAGTGAAATGGAATGCAAATCAAATTTCTCTTTGTACAATTTCAACACTTAAATTTTGACAATCATTAAATACACTGCAGTAAAGTCATAATCACAGGTAATTTATATTCTCTCCTTCAACATTCTCCCTACATACATGTTTGACATGTAACATTTGATTTTAAAGTTGTTATTATAGATAGAAAATATGAACCGGTCAGAATACTCAGCTAGGTTTTGTAGGGTGTTACTGGTATGTAAATGGTGTAAAAGAAAAAAAAAAAGGGGGGTTAAATGTAATGTAATGTAATAATTATTACATTAATTCATAAGATTGTTATACATTGCATAAAATGTAATTTGACAAAAATTGCCACTAAACAAACACTGCCTAGACTGACAATGTTTAATGTGTTGTACATGTACATAGACTCACAGACAAACAACCAGAAAACACAATGCCTCTGGCACACACCTTTGGGGGCACAAGAAGAAAATTCATGCCTTTTCCAAAATGCTATCAATAAACTCACATACATGTAGTTGAAAACTGTTCACCTACATGTAACATTATGAATCCAGTATCCATACATAACAGTATGAATGCAGTACATAGAAGGCCAATACCAGGCATTTGTATCATACATGTGTATATATACTTATATCAAGATCAGAATTCTTCAGGTCACCAAATTATGACATTTCAATCTTAACACTTTCAGTACCAACACAATGAGAAATTCAATATACCCCGGTACTGTACTTAAAACATATCCACATGTCCATGGTAATGAGTAGGCTAACCTACGAACAGTTATAACCCACCCAGAATGACTCCAACTACACTATCACAGATGGCATCCTTCAACGAGTGCCATTCTTACCTCACTGGATTAGATATTTGCAGTCACAGAACTAACCAGAACAGAAAAAATAATTTCATATTTGTGACTTTACTGAACTTCAGCAACATTTAACCCACAGCAGTGCAGTGTCTGTTTTTAGTGACACTTTCAAAGTACAATGCATATTCTGATCCAGAATGCTCCGGAATTACACATTATTATACATAACAGGAAGAACTAAAAATCACATAAAATGTTTAGCCTATTCCTGATGCAGTGCATTGTACAGTTTACAAATAAGAGCAATTTGATTGTAACAGCTCTATAAATTCACAACACAGTGTAAAATACATAATCGCTATTTTCATGAGCAAATAAGCAATATTTGAGTTAGATTTTGCAACTTTCTTTAACATCAGTTCATATTGTATAAATTTTTTTTTTTAAACTCTGTAGGAATAGAAAATTAGAATAAGTGTAGCCAATCTTAGGAGGAGAAGCTGATTTATTTAGACCACCATAAAACTAGACACAAGACAAAAAGTAAGTTTCCCCTGAAACAAACCTGGGTCAATATTCTTAAAATTGTTTTATCTTTTATCTTATTTTAATTGCCAAAGCAATCAGAAATAGAGTACCACATTGGCTCACATCGCGCACTTTTGTCTTGAATGCTGGTCATTTGCGCATTTCAAACCAATCATAAGTACGGCTTTAAAATTTGTTATGACAATTAACACAGTGAAGAAGATCAAAAGATTATGAATCAAAAAAAAAAAAAAAAAAAAATCAAAGGAAAGAATTTTTCTAGGTTACTCTGTTGGGTAATAGGACTGTCAAACTGATAAGCTTGGGCCCAACTTACAATAACAGCAACATCACACTATATGATATGAAGTTCCTTTAAAAAAGTGCATAAGTTCCTTGATGCCGCTTGTAGTGATGTCAAATGGTGTTGTTATTTCATACATGCCCTTCTGTAGCAGGGTCCATGCATCTCTGGTTTCCGACGGATATTCCACATTCAAAACAAAAAAAGTTTTGAAGCAAGTGTCTACTGCTTTTGTCAGGTCTCCCAGCTGATAGATTGTGTCATTATACAAGCAGTAGAATTCTGTAGCTGCTAGAATGCTTGGGCCAATCACCAACACTTGCGGCTGCCTCGTGATGCCTCGCTGCTGGCACTCATGATTCCTGGCTGCAATGTACGTTGCAAGGTTTGTTCCAGGCTGTTGATCATTTCAAAATAAAAGGGAAGCCTACATTGATATTTGTGAAATTTTAACCAACTTTTGACACTGAATTGAAGTAAAGAATTCTAACGACTCTGATGAATAAGAAAAAACATGGTAATAAAATAGGGGGAATGAAAAGATCAGGTATAACAGCTGAAGTATCTGAGCTAAAGACAAAATGGAGATTGTACTACAGACATAACATACATGTATACACCTGTATGTCTATCGTGTAGACAAAAGTTTTCTTTTGATAAATTCAAAAAGACAAAGGTGTGAAAACTGATGGGAAGGTGAAACTTGTCACGATCTTCGTCTGGTGTAGGAAAGCAGATGAAATTAATAAAAGCAGATGATGTTCTTTATTACTGCTGTGAACTAAAAGATCAATCCCCAAACCTAAACAAATACTGTTTTATGACCCATCGAATATATGTAACTTGAGAAGACATAGATGTGAACAAAAGTAAGTAACCATACTTCTGCTAACATGCTTATTCCATGTTTTGAATCTGATCAATGACTTTTAGTCTTTTGAAATTTGGTTTCCTGTGAAAGTGACCCATGCAGATGAATGGATTAACTAGTAAAGCAGCTTGTACCTTTTGTACGTCAATGAAAGACTTGCGTTTCTCAACCTGACTCGGCCTCCACTTGACTTTTCCGTTCACAAGCCGTGATGGGAAGAGGTCTGGTAACAAGTATGCACAGAGGTCAGCAACCTTACCTGTAAAAACAAACATGCAACAAATGAATTCTTCCAGAATGTATTATCCACATTGGCTAGATCATAACCCTTAACGAATGGGGGGGGGGGGGGGGGGGGGGGGAGAGAGAAGAGAGCTCTGATGCTCTCCTCAACATTTTCTAAGATTGCATGAAATTTCAAACTGCCGTTTTGGGCTATAAACAAAAAAAATGTGCATATTGAACATAAATTATACTATCTTGTTCTACAAACGTCAGTAATGAAAAAGAGAAGTTCCCCGAGGAAGAGACAGATCCCATCGGTCTAGGCAGAACTGACACAATTAAGGCAACCGAACAACAAGCATTTTAAATTCACTCTTCATCATTCTCTCGCAAGATACAATGCCAACGACAAAATCAACAAAGAAAAAAGTAGAATATAATTTTCCCTTCATACATGAACTTAATTCAGCTCTTATGCTGAAAAGAGGGTTGGGCATGAAAGGCTGAACTCGGTCTCGGACGATAGTCACGGATCAACATGGCGTGATCCGGCTGGCTGTCACTCCCCGAAGCCGAGGGCAAGCACCGCAGATAGTAGGTCTAGGATCTAGAGCTATACACTCTAAAAAAGGATTGGTCAAAATAACCAATGTGTTGGTGAATATGTGTGTCCGACCGAAAAATTGGTCAAAATCAACCAAAATTTTGGTACATTTTAACCAATAATTTGGTAATATTGACCATTATATTGGTCAATCTTCACCAATGATTATTTTGATAAATTTTTTTGACCAATCCTTTTTTTATGCGCACACCATATCTAGACATATACACACACACACACACACACACTCAACATGAACGCATATAGCGTTAAATCAGCTACTATATTGCACGTAGAAAAAGCACACGCGCAATGCAACTACATTAACACACAGCTTCACACACACATCCATCGCCACGTTCGAAATACCGATACCCGGTACGGTCTAACAACCAACACAAACTGAATTTCAATCTAACTTAGATCTAACGTTAGTAGCTACCGTACTTCAGACTTGCATGTATCCTAGCACAGTAATATTATCAGTCAAGCCAGTAGGCCAGCCAGGTCTAACTCCGGGATACTTGTTCCGTATTCAGGACAGGAGTAACGTCAGTCTAGTCAGGTGTGGCGACAGCGCTAGCTAGCTGGTGCCTGCAGTAGCCATACTCGTACTCGTAGGCCTACTCGGAAACTAGTTGGACGTTACTCGTCAGGTCTCACTCAGACACTCTCACCCCTAGCTGTTAGTTTACTGTAACTGTTGTAAAGTTAGTCATCATTCACAGTTCACCAATCCAATATTAAATAGTACAATCTTACCTTTTAAAAGTGTCAAGATACTTTTCAAGTCCCCATTCCAAGAGTTTTTTCTTCGACGAAGTCGTCCATTGCAAACCGGACCCGATCGATCTGATCTGGAGCAAAACTAACGTGTAGCGGTACGGTACGTAAATAGCTAGCCAATACGCGCTAGAAAATTTGAAGAAAGCGACGCCGCGCACTCTGCGCGTCTGCTCAATGGCGGAAAATTATACCATTCAAACACCGCTCTCGAGCGCATGTCACCATAGTGCGCGCATATATGCAAATGAATCCAACTCGAATGACCAATCCCAACATACACGACGTACGTTACAGGGAGGGGGGGGGGGGCGACCGGGGCAACAATGAAAACATACTAGTAGGCTGTTTGACATAACATAACATTGAATGATGAGTAATTGTTTGAGAGTTCTGTTATGGATCAACTTTTCAAAATCCAAATACATTCAACAGACGGCAAAAAACTTTCCACCTAAACAGCCCCCCCCCCCGGCCCCTCCCTGCCCCCGTCCAAATGCACTTGAACCCTATTTAGCCGATTAATACCAACTGTGTTAACTGATCTATTTCCCAATGTGATTTGTATTGTTTGACCAGCAAATTAATGTCATAGGGCCTGAGGGGCCGATGGGGGGGGGGGCATGTAGGCTATGCTAAAATATTTGAAGCAAAGCAAACAGAAGAGAAGGAAAGAATGGATGAGTACCGTTGAGGGGTGCAAGGTTACATGTATACTAAACTCGTGTAACTTAAGAGCCGGAACTTGAATTAAAGTCAGCGCTTCTATATACATAGGACCTACTGGCTGTCAAACAGATTATTTTTTGTTTCTAGTTAGTGACACTAATCAAAAACAAAATCATTACCATCGGAAAACAAAAGTTTTAAAAAAAAATATTATAGGGTCTACGATGGTTCCTATCACTACAAAAAAATGGGACCAAAAATGGAACCCCCCCCCCCCCCCCGACACACACACACATCCGTCCTGTGTTATAACCAATGTCACGTGACTCTCACTCATGTTGAAAGCTCTCCTATACTTTACCAAGTGGTCTGACCAATACATTGGTTGTTAATAACCAATATTTCTTGACCATTTCAAATTGTTAATGGTTAACCAATGAAATTGGTACAGTTTGACCAACACATTGGTTGAAAATAACCAATATGGTGTTGACCAACAGGATTGGTCGTTTTTTTGACCAATCCTTTTTTAGAGTGTATGGAATATGAAAAATTACAGAGAGAGAGGATTTCTACCTCCAAATTGAGAAAAATATGGATTATGGCAGTCCATTTTGAAATAATAGGAAATGTAAATAAGACATGTTTTGCATAGTTTGGTTTAAAAAATTGGTTAAAAAATTGATTCAACTAATACCACTTTCATATTGAGCCATTATAGTGGAATCAAAAGCGCTTTGGCCAGATAACGCTTTGATATGAAAGGGTATTAAGTCGGATATTCTGCTATCAACGTGGGAGGTCTGTGACAACCACTAGAGGTAGTTTTGAAAGCACTATCTAGCACAAAGCGGAATTGATAAAACGCTTTCGTTTTTTTAATGTGAACAGTCGCACCGAATAAGGCGGAATGAAGGGCAAAAAAAAAAATGCATTGTGCAGATGACGTACTCCGCTCTGAGCATCCCGATCTATTCCTACTTCCATGAAACAGTGGTATCTTTTGCTTGATGTCAAAGTAAAGCGATGCGAAGTGCTTCCAAGAAGGAGGACGACAGCGGAATGAATAGTGGAATGAAAAGTGATTCGGCAATCGGAAAGGGTATTGGGGAAAAAGTAAAATTGATTCCTAGTTTCTCGTCCACATTTTTTTCAAAATGAGGGGCTTACCATGTCGTTTGATATTTGATATTTTTCAAGATGGCCACCACACATACAGTAAAAACAATATTAGGCATAGCTTCCCGTTATATTCATAATCTTCCTGGGTCCCTTCAAACCCCCCAAAAAGGCATCAAATTTTGATTTTAGGAGTCTCCAGCAATATATATATATATACACATAATTCCTACTTAAGGCGATTTTTTGGCGAAATATTCAACGGAAGGGGGAAGCCGACGTTAAGTCAAATTTTCGATTTTGCCGTAACGTTTTCGGCACTGTTTTTTCCCATTTTCCATAAGAAGTAGGAGGCATTCTATCGATATAAATGTAGAGGGCGCCAAATTACTTATATTATTACAAAGTTTTGTTTGGTGGAGAACTCATTTTCGTATAATATAACGTGAAAATCTATATATGTATAACTCTTGGGGATCTAACGTCCTGAGGATGGACTTAGGGCAATGTCTATTTTTCTTGATTATATCAATAGATTGGGGAATTTACTAAAAATACCTTATCGCACACAAAAGGCAGTTATTTTACGTTTCTTTTTGCCATAAATGCAAATGAATCAAATTAATTCTAAACATATACTAACATTTTGAATCCATTAATTCCTCTGTAACGTCATTTCGCGCTGATTGATATGTGTATAATACAATAAAAAAAAAAAATTGCCTTTTAGTTGAATCTTGTATATATATGTATATATATAAATATATATATATATATTTTTTAAAAACAAAAGTATCAAATAATAA